>JAUTXW010003304.1:0-560966 GCA_030620095.1 Kuschelorhynchus macadamiae
CACTGGTCTAACGACATCTACGCCACATTAAAGTATGGGTTCATAATCCCGCTGAATCAAGCAATCTTTTACAGAAACATAATATTTTTAGTTTATTTATATAACATTTACTTTTTAGCTCCAAGACCCCGCAAAAAAGTAACAGTTATATCTCCTAATTCCCCAGTTACCGTTTCTTCAAACCTTGCCAACACAGATTTGTCTCTGAATCCAAAAGAATTATCTGTTAGAGGCAATACTGTTAGCGATCACCAATGTACTCTCAATGGTAAGTACTTATAATTAGTATGTGTTATGTGTCAATCATGCCCCAAAACATATGAAATTAACTGTTTTAATTTACTTATTATCCTTTATTTGTAGATGCAAAGTTCATTGACAATGAAATTCTTCATTATAATTCAACCATGAAGGGCAAAGTCATTAAAGAGCCAACTAATGCGTTTGAAGAATTATCTATATCAAATACTATAGAAGAAACCAATTTAAAAACTCCAGAAGCTCTTGTACCTGTTGTTGTCTAACACAATTCAGGACTTATCTCTAAGCCCATTTGACAATTTTAGTGATTTCAAAAAAAATAGTACCTAGAGTTGCTATATCGGAACAATATATAGAATACCAGAAAAAGATAGATGCGAAGAAAACAAAAAAAGAAGAAGAAAAATAAGAGAGAGCGAAAGAAAAAATAGAGAAAAAGAACAAAGAAAGAAACAAACCAAAAAAGTGAGAAAAGCTGACAATTCTAAACCAAATATGACGATAAATAGTAATGGCACAGATAATAAGACAAATGAGACTCATAGCGAGGTAATATGTTGTATATGAAGAAGAATATTTTCCTGGTTTCATCCTTCATTCAAGTTCGAATGGTATAGTTGTAAAAAAACAGTGGAAGTGGCCCGAGAAGGGTAATATACTTACATACAGTTCAAATGAAATTGTACGCAAAATAAATCCACTAAAGTTAATTAACCGCCGAGGCATTTATTGTGTACCTGAAACTGAAGAGCTTAGGAGGGGCTAAGCAAGCAGTTTGTTGCAAAGGAACATAGTTATAAGCGTTTATGTTTTTTTTTTACTTAGATTCCAGTTAGAAATGTTAAATGCGTTTTTTTCATTATAAAGTGATTTATTATAATATTATCTTGTATTACTAACACAAACTAAAAAAACTAAATAAATGCAAGTAAAAAATCAAGGTATTAGTGATATTCTGCATAAAAATGGCAATCGGTAATTGGAGCCAAAATGGTTGGTAATAAGAACATCACACAGGTCGGTAAAGTGTACATATCAGAGGTATCAGATAAAAAAAATATTTATTTTTTTAAAAACATTTTAAACCTCAAACTAAAAATATTAGAAAATTGAGTTTTTACTTACAAACCTTAATATTAACCTTTTTCTGAGGAAAAACCTTAGGTGGTCGGTGAAAGGTACATTTACCTTAAGGGCATAACGTAAAATTGTAAATTCACTAATATGGACGGTACCCAATAGCGATGTCAGATTTGACGTCCAGTCAGGAACGCCGGGCCATAAGGTTCGAATATTTGGCAGGAACAACAATGGTTATGATACTGGTGGGTTTGAATATGTACAAGTTCTAATGAATTGTTTATCAGTGGTACGATAGCGCAATTGGTTAGAGCAATGGACTAGTGATACAGGGGTGCGGGTTCGATCCCCGCTCGTACCATAACTATTGCTGTTGATTATAAATATTTCTAAAAATATATTTCACAGTTTAAGAAAAAGTTAATGTTAAGATATAAACCTACAACAAAAACAGGTGATAACTAAAATTATGGATAACAAGTCTTGCTATGAAAAAGGACTAATATTACCATAAACGTATTTTTCTAAATTTTTATCTGATTTTTACACTTAAAGACTACAATTGAACTCAAAAATTACTACCACTAAACGATTATTTTTTAGGACTTCTAGTTTTACAGGTTTTGTTGTTTTTTTTTTAAACTAAAACACATTGATCTCAAAAAGAATCATGCCCTGGCGAAACAATTAGAAACGATTAATGCATAATACACTTAGTTCCAAAAAAAGTGACGCACTTAATTTTAGGCCCAAGTTCAATGTCTTATATCTTTTAAACCAGTGGACCGATTTTGAGGAATTTTTTTTTCGTAGGTAGATAATACCTTTGCCTTCCAGCAGAAATGAAACGAATCAAAATGTTCTTAAATATTCTTGGATAATAATGAAAAGCTCGAACCATGCTTTTTTGCTGTTTTTGACTTGCCCTGTATATTAGTTGAAGATTCGTATAGAAACTTTTTACACCCTATATGGAAGACCTTTTTTTGTGAGCATTTTGTTTTTTTATTCATCGACTTATCTCTAAAATTGACTGAATTATAGCTTTTTTGGTGAAACTTTGCCAAGCTACATGAACGTTTTTCATGTTTTTTTATTCATCCTGTGTAGTATTTGAGCATTTGCATAGAAAATTCTTACAGTCTAGATGAAAGACTCTTCTTCTAAAACAAATTTGTTATTCTGTTCATTAATTGTGCATACTTGAAATTAGGTTTTTTATTCTTTCCATTGTTATACGGTCCCATTCTTCTGATAAAGCATCTGCCAATTCTGCTAGGCTTTCAAGAGGCCTTTCGCGTGAACGCACCCTTCTTCCTAATTAATCCCACAAATATTCTATTGCATTCATATCGGGGCTTCTCGCAGGCCACTGTAATGTGGTGATACCCGCAGTTTCTAGGAAGTTCTGCACTATTGCCGCGGTATGCGGTCGGGAATTAATCTGCATCAGAATAAAATTGTTACCAACTAAATCAGCAAGAGGTAACACATACTGCTCTAAAATGTAATTGATGTACATTTGGGCTGTTATTGACTGTCTAATAGGAAAACCATTCAAATCATGGAAATTCCACCACACACCATAACTAAACCACCATTAAAAATATAGCATTCTGTTATCAAAAATTAATTAAATCTTTCGCCAGTTCTTCACCATACTGTTTTTCTCCAATCCACTATATTAAGAAAAAACCTTACTTAATTCATCAGTAAACAGGACATTTAACCATTCACGATTAGTCCATTCTCCATAATTTTGTAGGAAGTATATCTGAGCAGCACGACGTTGAGATATCAATTTAGGACCTTTTGCAAGCTTCCTAGCCTTTAAGTTCGTTTTGGCTAGACGTCTACAAACCGTCTGCTTACTTACTATAACATGGAATTTGGCGAAGATCTTGAACTTTCACAGCCGTATGCGATCGATTCCATAAAATGCGCAGTCTCAAAAAGCGATCATCTCTAGAAGAGGTTTTTCGAGGGCGACCAGAACCCACCTTCCGAGCAATGCCTCCTCTTTGTTCAAATTTTAAGATCGCCTTACGAGCTTTGCTTCAGGGACCCCCACATCACGAGCGGTGAAGCATTTACTACGCCCATCATTCACTAAATCAACTAATCTTGCCGTTTGGTCCGGTAGAATTTGGAGCAAACATCACTAAAACCTTTTTTTCGTATAAAAAATGACAATCATGAAGTTAGTGAAATACATAATTGACAAATATGGCGGACTATAATAAATTAGTTGCCAGGGTGAGGGCAATTGTTTTTTCAAAGTCGATTAGGATCCGACATGGTCCATCCGCTAACTAAGATTTTTAATACATATTTTCCAGTTCCATTAAACAAGACTTAAAGGGTTTTAAGTTCAGATTTTGTCGCTGATTACAAATTTGCAAGTCTTTTTTGCGGATTTTACGGAATCGATCAAATACACCTGTAAAAGTTCAAGAAGAACTCCACCAAATTCGAGATGCTAAGGTTAGTGAGAGACGGTTTGTGTACGCCTAGCAGAAGTGAATTTAAAGGCCAGGAGACCTGCAAAGGTCTAAAATTATTGTTATGCCTGAATATCGTTCTGCACATTCTAACGTAGTATAATGTCCAGTCGTATACCCGCAATAGTGTGAAAATGCAGGTATCGCCACATTATAGGGCCTGCGAGAAGCCCCGATATGAATGAAGTAAAACATTTGTGGAATAAATTAAGAAGGGTGCGTTCTCGCGAGCGGTCTCTGGAGAACCTAGCAGAATGGGCAGATACAACATCAAATGGAATATGGGATGGGATGGGACGGTATACCAATGGAAAGAAAAATAAACTTAATTTCGAGTATGCTACAAGAAGCTCTCAGAGTTCCTATAGAGAAGCCAATATTCGGTACTAGACATATTTTTAAACTTCTTGTCCAGTTATTGATATTTTAATTAAAAAAAAAAACATTGTCTAAGTTTCTCTATTATCAACTAAACAGCTTGGTAAGGTTTCAGCAAAAAAGCTGTAATTCGGTCACTTGGTGAATAAAAAAACAAAGAATCTTTCATATAGGGTGTAAACAGTTTTTATATGAATCCTCAACTAATACACAGGGCAAGTCAAAAAATAGCAAAAAAGTGTAGTTTTAGTTCTTACATTATTATCCAAGAATCTTTGAGAAATTTTTCATTTGTTTCATTTTTGCTGAAACACAAAGGTATTACCTACATACGAAAAAAAAATGGTTCAAAATCGATCCACTGGTTTAGAGTTTAGAGATTAAGACGTTGAACTGGGTGAAAAATCAAGTGCGTCACTTTTTTGGAACTGAGTGTATAAAGTGTAAATATAAGATTACATGTTACAATTTCTTCTAGTAAAGCTAAATAAAAGCTTGTAAAAATATAATTTACACACAATTTCTATCTGCACTGTTTGAAAATCCACTACTATCACACTTAAGTTTAAATATATGTTACACCAAGCTGGGTACTTACTTCTAAAATTAATCATTAAATTACAACTCACTGTTTCAAAAAAGTAGGTAAATAAAATACTATGTAATTAATGTAATTTAATTACATGTAAAAATGTAATTCGATAAAAAATTAAGTACTTGTAATTTGTAAAGAAATGTTCAATAAAATTTGCAGTTTTGTTTGTTTACATAACTTACAGTATACAGGAAGTACTTTTATTTCTTAGGATAGGGGGGGGGGTGGCGAATGATTCTTGAGGGTACGAGTCGTAGTTGCTTGAGGCGCTTATTAACAAAAAAAAGTGTAAGTAGGCAATGTTTACTAGAAAAATACATATTTTGTTTTTAAAAAATATATGTTAAGATATAAACCTACAACAAAAACAGATGATAACTAATATTATTGATAACAAGTCTTGCTATGAAAAAGAACTAATATTACCATAAACGTATTTTTCTAAATTCTTATCTGATTTTTACACTTTAAAAACTGCAATTGAACTAAAAAATTACTACCACTAAACAATTATTTTTATAAGACATCTAGTTTTATAGGTTTTGTTGTTTTTTTTTTTAACTAAAACACATTAAACTCAAAAAGAACCATGCACTCCTAAACAATTAAAAGAAATCAATAACACCTATACTATAAAGTGTAAATATACGATTAGATGTTATATTTCCTTCTTTTATTTTTCCGATAAAACTGACTTACATGATTTATTCCAGACATCTCTGTAAAGCTAAATAAAAGCATGTAAAAATATAATTTCCACACAATTTCTATCTGCACTGTTTGAAAATCCACTACTATCACACTGAAGTTTAAATATATGTTGCGCAGAGCTGGGCAAAATTACTTCTAAACGTAATAATTAAATTGCAAATTACTGTTCCAAAAAAGAAGGTAATTAAAATACTATGTAATTAATGTAATTACTTGTCATTTGTAAATAAATGTTCAATTAAATTCCTAATTTTGTTTGTTTACATAACTGAGAGTATACAGGAAGTACTTTTATTTCTTAGGACGGGGGAGGGGGGGGTTGGCGAATGATTCTTGAGGGTACAAGTCGTAGTTGCTTGGGGCGCTCCAGCAGTAGCCATTTTAAAGAGAGAGAGGGCTTGTGATGTTATTGCGGACCCCTAGCATTTAGCCGAGCGGTTGGTACGTACATAACTTAATAGAGACAATATTACTTTTACCAGTATATTTGGATTTTAAATTAAACCAATTAAAAAATATAAAAATAAATAGATTTCTGCAAGGAAATAGAATTTTCGTTCGCGTATAGCGAAAACGAAAGGGATATAAAGAGGTAATTAAATCGCCCTATTTATATACCTTTTTATAAACCACGTTGTTTGTTGCATTTTCTTTCAAATTTTGTCAACAGGGGCTTGGGAGATTTTTGTTTATAAATTATTTCCGATTTTTTGGAACACCCCGTAAAAATGTTTAAAATACATGTAAAAAAATAAAATAAAATATGCCTGTTTTTTTTTTGAAAAACTAACTTCTTTTTAAACAAAAAATATTGTAACATTTAAGGGGTGGTTTCACCGCCTTGAAATCTGAGTTTTAAAAAATGCAGCTTTTTACTTCAAGTAGTTTGAGCATAATCGTGATTAATCAGTGACCCGATTTTTTGAAACACCCTGTATAAACAGGTCTCGGTCACCAGACGATCATTAAAAAAAATCGTCTAAATCGGTGCAGTACAACACTCTCACGAACTTGATGAAAAATTTGGCTCAGTGTTTTAAATATATATATTATATATAGAGAAAAAATTCTTTAAGAACGCAGACGGTTCTAGGTATAATAGACACCAACAATGTTGCATAATAAAGTTCTGAAGGAAACCAAACCGACAATGATTTATTTATCTATTTTGATCAATTGTTTGTACAGAGGTCCTATCTAAAGCTATAGGTATAGCTACAGTATAGTTGCTAACTCAAAATTGAATTTTACACGTCAAAAAAATACCTTACTAGATGAAGGTCGATTAAAAATTTGGTCGAGAACTATTGGAAAAGAGGTCGGTTGGACAAAAAAAAATGTTTCTGGGTCCTATATTTTTTACAGACAGAAATTACAGTTTTGACCTATAATTCACGTACGCACTATGGGATTGCCAATATGTAGATATACACGTATATACTGCCTTCCCCTCTACATTTTTTGTACTAATGGTTTTTTTTCTTAACTTGCACAGTTCTCGAGTTATCGATGAATTTTCGTAGGTATACATTTTATATTTTTTTTGGGTGTAAAAAATAAACTTTTTTACGCATTTAAGGGAACCTATAAAAATATCTTCGCAGGTAATTTCTTTCCCCGGAATTTCCCTCGGTATGACTTTTTTCCATTGTTAGGAATAGTGAAGTGTGACCCAATTTAGTTCAGTGCATAGTCACAGTATATATGTATTGCATATACTGTCTTCATTTTTATTTGTTCCGTTATATTGGATTCTTACCAATATTTTACCATTTTTTTTCCACCTATGTCACACCTGACTTTTGCCAATATTAAATAAAATTCAATAAGTATTTTTTACATTACATACACATACCGCCATTTTGCTTCGTCATTGAATTGATTCGTACCAGTTTATCCCCTTTTCACATTCAATTTTTCTAATTCGAAATCAATTGAACAACATTTTTTTTCCTGGATTTTTAAAAAAATTTATTTGGCCGCCTTTTTGTTTTGCCATCTTAAATTGAAACCCATATTATCAGTCTTTACTTACTCCGTTTGTCCACAGATACTTCCCAGATATTAGGTTTCTTACTCGTTTTCGTTAATGATCCTCTTGTTGTTATGTTAAAGCGATGTATTATTTAGGGTCATAGATTTTATGTCCTACATGAAACCCATATTATCAGTCTTTACCTACTCTGTTGGTCTGCAGAATTTTCCTTACCTAGTACACCACTCTAACAACAAGAAGATCGTTAACGAAAACCATTTTGAAACTTAATATCTGGGAAATATCTGAGAACCAACGGAGTAGGTAAAGACCAATAATATGGGCTTTATGCAGTACATAAAACCTATATGTGTCCTGAGAATACAACAATAAAGTTGCAAAACGTCGACAATTTAAAAAAATACTCTTGTTTTTTTTTACTGGATCCTAACCCCAAATAATACACCACTCTAACATAAAAACAAGAGGATCGTTAACGAAAATCATAGAATCATATAATCTGGGAAATACCTGCCGGCCAACGGAGTAGGTAAAGGCTGATAATACGGGGTTCATGCAGGATATAGAAACTATATGTGTCCTGAGGAGCAACAATAAAGTTGCGAAACCTCGACTATTAAAAAAATAGACTTTTGTTTTTTTACTGGACCCTACTCCCAAATAATACACCACTGTAACATGACAACAAGAGGTTTGTTGAAAACCCTGAGGATGCACAAATTAGGTTCCGAAACGTCGACAATTTAAATAAGATCAAAGCTTTTTTACTGGATTTTAACCCCAAATAATACACCAACCTAACAAATTTTTTTTAACATTGTTCATGATTGGATTTTTACCAAAATATTACCAGGTCATCCCCATATGACCCTTAATTTTTGGTCAAAATTTGAAGTCAATCGGGTAAGTAGTATTTAAGCTATGCCGCGAACTGACAGACAGACCGACAGAAGGACCGACGGAATTGATAAAACATGTTTTTTGGCATCTAGGGGCACTAAAACGTGAAGATATGTAAAACCTGAGAGGGAGATTTTTTCACGATACAAAAATTTTATTTAGCCGCAATTTTGTTCCGCCATCTTTTGTAACACACTTTCACTAGTTGAGCCCTATACCACATATTGGATTTTTACCAACATATTACCAGGTCGTCCCCATATGATCCTTAATGTTTGACCAACATTTCAAGTCAATCGGGTTAGTACTTTTTTAGCTATGCCGCGAATAGACAGACAGACAGACTGACCGAAGGAATTGAGAAAACATGTTTTTCGTCATCTAAGGACCCTGAAACGTACTTGCTTTCTAGGGCAAAAACAAATTCAAAGTTGAAAATAGATATGGAAAAAGATTGAGGTAAGTTAGATATGAAAAAAATTAAGAAAAGTTAGGAAATGGTTGGATCGACAAATGCTACTCGGGCGTTTAAGAAATGCTTAAAAAATAATAAAAAAAGAAATTTGAATGAAAGGTGGAAGGTTATAAATATATAATCATTAAATTTTTTTGTGATGTAACGCAATTACAATTACTTTTTCCACTAATGTAATTAGATTAACCCACAGCAGCCAACTGAATGTAAAAATAAGGTCACGATTTCATCAATATTCCGTACCTATACCGAATCCAAAATTATAAAAGAAAGTAGACCGGAGAGCAGCTAATAAAATATATCCAATAATATCGTCCCTATTTCCCAATGTTTACTTTACGGTCCGAAGCGGATTTGGCCCGGGTCATTCAAAAATTGGATTGGCCCACTCCTCTCGTCTCTCTCTTTCGTGTTGTTTTCTTTTCGCTTTGTCTGTTCGTAGGTCCTCCAGCAAATTTTAATTACGGGAAGAAAATCGCCTGAAATAATATTTGGACAGGCGTCTATAAAGGAAGTGCGAAAGGATATTGGATAAATAGATGTGCTGCCTCAGACGAGCACAACGGATTAAGGGGGTATATTAAGTTACTGAACCGATATTGTCACATTTTTTTACATGAACGGTAAAGGACAGATCATATTTTCTTTATGTTTTAAGCAAAATAAATTAGTCTTAAAAGTGAGTTTACAAGAGCAAGTTTTCGACACTCTAATGCTGAGGGCCTTTTTTATAGTAGAGTTCCTATATTTGATAGTTGGAGAACTGATGCAACGGGCCTTTGTGTCAGAGAAACATTTGATTTGTTATAACGTCGGACCGATGACGTGAGTAAAAAATAAAATCGAATAAGGCGTCAGTGGCACACTAATGCACTAATTTTTATTTATTAAGGAACAAGTGAGTTATGATCAACCTAAAAATTGGCTTGGTATATCAAAATACCTTCAAAGTGCCTTAAAGTATACTCTTGAGTAGGGTTATATTATTCTTGTCAACCACTACTAACAGGCAAATTTACATGATACTCTTGCATTCCATTTGATTTAGTAAATCATCTGCAATTCTATGCCTAACTGTGCAGTATTTTACTGCTCGAATATGGAAGAAAATTATGACATGTTAAAGTTTCCACTAACACATCAGGCAATGTTAATAAGCTGTACACTTGTAAAGTTTGTGAGGTTTCTAATTATTACTAAATTATTATATTGTTTTGTTGTTCCTCTAATTTTGACCCCCTCCATTTATAAAGGTTTAATTTCTGAGAATTATTTCTTAATTAAAATATGCTTTAAAAGAACTTTTAAAGTTTCAGTTGATATTTGGGGGATTTATGAACAACTTACCAATTTACGAAGAAACAAGATAAGCCAGAAATAGCAATCCCAATCCATACACACATCTTGCGTGCTGCACATCAGGCTACAATTATTAAAAATCGCTAAACTTTTCGCTACCTTCTACCAGTGGCGCACCCAGGAGTGTTTGGAGATAGAACACCCCCCCAATTTTTTTTCTTGGTGCGCCATTATTTTCGACAAGTACTGTAACATGAAAAGTTAGTCATATAAGTTTTAGATCAGAGGTTTTGTATTAAATTTTCTCGTGTCTTAAATTGAAAATTTTTAATTTTAAAGATCAAGATAAAAAGTGTAGTTAATTTTTTTATGAAGTGGCAATAACACAACTGCCAAAAACATGTCTCCTCGCGTACTTTATCCATGTAGAAAAATCATAAATTTATTAACCGATATTATTCATTGCTATTAATTTTAAAAACACATTAATAAATTCAACGTACTTCGCTCTAGGAGAAGAATAGAAAAATAAGAAATTTATTTGTCAAAAATAAACGCGAAAAAAGTTGTGAATCTGATTAGGTAAGATGTGTATTACGAATAAGTGAACCTGTGTCCAGGGCCGCGCCGCGCGCCGTCCGATATCAATATTGTGCGGCGCACGACTGCACTGAAGGGGCCTTTACATACATTGAAATGAAATAAGTATAATTTGGTCATCGATTGTCATGACAATGTTGCAATTTCGTATAAAACATTTTTAGTCATTTAGATAAAGGCGGACATGAATATTTACTTGCATGAGGGCGTCAATTTGGCTTGATGTGACCCTGTGTGTGCTCTAGATACACAACTGATAAACTCTACAATAAATCTTATCGGTTTTGCTATATCCACGCATACTTCCGAATAATTTCCAGGTTAACTTCTATCTAGTTGACATATTTGTCAAGTTTCCTAACCCAAAAAGAGGTTATTTTACCTTTTTTCTTATTAAGCAAAGGAAGGAAGCTAAATACCTTATTATCATACCAATTTGATCGTTTTTCGTACTAGTTGCATCAACTCTTCAAAGTTCAGGAGCGTATTCGTCGCCGAGCCGTGTGCAATTTTGTGTCGCGCCGCCACACTTCTCTTTTTTTAAAATTTTGATATATTAGCATAAAATTCGAAAATTTGCCAAATATATATAAATGATCAGAAAAAAAATGAAACTGATTATTACTGTTTTGAAAACACGGTTTTAAACATCGGATAAATCAAGTGAAAGCACCAAACACAAACAGTCTTGGGTATATTTGCTTTTTTTTCAGAAATATACACGTTCACCACAAAAAAACCTCAACAAATCAGAAACTCTCCAGAGAGAAAACCTTACTACCATAACTTAATTATGAAAATAAAATTTTCTTTACAATAAATAAGCTAGATTACAAATCAGATTTAGTGATATTTTCCTTAATTTGTATAACTAAAGCATTAAACCGTGTCTACTTCACTGGTGGGTTAAACCTCAGCAAAATTAGGAGTAGGCCTACTACTTTGTTGCAATCGGACTTTTTTCTGAGGTAATTTTTTCTATAAAAGTATTTACAATCTCCCTATCGGTCATATGGACAATCGAATATGTGTAGAGGAGAAGAACCTTTAAATTTCGTGAAAATGGATCACGTGGAGAAAGTTTTAGCAGCTACTGCTGTGTTACTTGCAAGCTGCCATGTATGCTCAGTTTGCAAGTAAGATGTAGTTATCATATGCGGCTTTAAATGTCCCCTTTTAAATTAATTTTTAGATATAAAAAAACTTTATAAAAAAAATAGAACCGACATCGACATCAAGAAAATCACTAAAAAGTAAAAAGTTTGACTTTATAAAGTTGGCGTCAGACTTGACAGACATTTAATATATTAAGTGTCTGCATATATATATATATATATATATATATATATATATATATATATATATATATATATATATATATATATATATATATATATATATATATATATATATATATATATATATATATATATATATATATATATATATATATATATATATATATATATATATATATATATATATATATATATATATATATATATATATATCATCTAAATATTTTGTATTTATATGGAGAAAACTAGGAAAGTTTTATATAACACGTATGACGAAACGTCCAATAGATAATTAATATTTAAAGATTTACTACTGCAATTCTAGGTCTAAGTTTTATTTTTATTACTATCTAATTTTAAATAAGGAAAAAAAAGTAGTTAATATGATTTTTGATTGATAAACTCTTAAAAATTTTAAAATTAAGTTTTAAATTCTTTTACACCTTTGCCAAACTACACATATAGCAAGTTTTTCTATGTTTTTATATAGAACCTTTATAAAAAGGGCCAATGTAATATTGTTTTTAAATGTTATTTTCTTTTTTTAGTATAATAAATGTGTCCATTACATTGATCACACATATCATCTGTTCATTCTTTTAAGCAAAATAACAATTTTAAACTAAGCACTTAAAACATTATTTTTATACAGGGTTGTTCAAAAGAAACGCACAAAATTCATATTTTCTGTATGAGTCATTTTTCACAAAAACGCTGGTACACTGAAGTGGTTTAAATGGTTGTTCGTCTTTTTGTAATATTTTCAGTAACCCCCCCACCCCCTGCAACCTCTTAATTTGAAGGCACCCCAACTATTTTTTTCAAGTGGCAACCTAGGTCATGTGAGGGTCTATGAGAAGTCCTTCTAAAACTGAATCCGATATTCGCAACAAATTAGGGGCTGCTCATTTCGTTGCAATAAAACGAGGTAATTTTAACTAAAATTAACTATCAAAGTACATAGATCCTTATGGTGTAATGCGGACCGACCTTGGTTACCATCAATTATTAGACCCCATCAACTTATCAAGTAACTTGAGAAAATTTCATTGAATTATTTTGAGACTATCGATTAACCGATAGTGGTATTTAATATTGCCCTATACGTTAAGAAGCAACTTTCTAATATCACAAATTTTTACATTTCAAAATGCAAGTAAAAAGGTACCTTGAAATTCTAGGACAGTTTTTTCCCACATTTGGTTGTTTATTTGGCAAAGACCTACACACAAAAAGTAACAAATTCAGTTAATCTTTCAGTTTTGGTGATTGAATTGTCAGCAAGTGTTAATATTTTTGGAACTTTGACATTTTTGACGTTTTTTTGGACCATAATTCTTTGAAGAAAATCTTACTCCTGAGCTTTACTTAGATTGACTCTCATTCCATTTAATACCTGTGTTAGCGTTAATGTTTCCTAACGAGGGTGATCCAGATATTCCCCATTAAAGAATATGGTTTCAACAAGATGGCGCACCACCGCATTTTGGTATAAATGTTCGAAGGTACTTGGACCAATTTTTTCCAAATCGGTGGATAGGTCGACAGAGTCCAAAGATGTCTGGGCTTTACACCTACTAAGATCTCCGGGCCTTACACCTTTGGATTTCTTTCTATGGGGGTATTTAAAGAGAGTGTTTAAAAATAGACCAAACAGCGTTGAGGACCCACAAGATATTAAAAGGATAGATGTTACTAATTTACCAGCTGAAAGTATTCGAAGTATGGTTGTTACATTAGCCTAATTTGTTGCTAGTATCTGATTCAGTTTTAGAAGACCTTCTCATAGAGCCCCACAGGACTTAGGTTGCCATTTGAACAAAAAAGTTGGGATGCCTACAAATTAAGGGGTGGCGGGGAAGAGATCGAAAATATTACAAAAAGACGAATAACCATTGTAATTTAATGGTTCACGTATTCCAGCGTTTTTGTGAAAAATGACTCATTCAGAAGATATGAATTTTGTGCGTTTCTTTTGAACAACCCTGTATATCTATGGGTATTATTTTACGATTATAAAATTTTGGAATAAACAGGCGCGTCAGTACTGTCAGTAATTTTTTAAAGCATTTGCGTGAACCAATGGTTCGTTGATAATGAAAATAGGCCGTGATAGAAAAACAATGAAAGAAATAATGAAAATATTGACCAAGTTATTTTTTTATATTTACAAACCTTGAACCTGTTATGGTAATAAATATGCGAAAAATTGTCAAGGTAGCACGAATAAAAAGAATGTCAGTTAAAAGAATTATTAAATATGATATAAATTTACCATATCAAAAAAAAATATATTGCCAGAAACTTTCAGCAAATGTCTTAGCTAAACGGCTGCGACGATGTAAATTAGTAGAAATAATTACTTACGCCAACCAGAGAAACCTGAAAAAATTTTTTCTAGACACTGCTTTTAAAATCTTTATCAAACAGATATTTTGCCGCACATGTTCCCGAAATCGAAGAATTTTGTGATGATTACACTTTCCAGCAACACGGTGTTTCTTCGCGAGCACAATACGTTACTTGCAAGAAAATTCGCCATCGAGATTGACTGTTGGCCCATAATCAGTCTAGACCTAAATCCAGTTGATTACATTGTTTTGAGTGAGCTAGAAGTATCACTGAAGTGCTCAGAAATAGAGTTATCTAGTACTTGTACCAGATACGCAATTCGTCAATGGTGTAACTGACTTTTAGCGACTATGGAAAATAATGAAGGTCACATTCATAACCATTTTTTGTAACAATTTCTAGGATTTGGTTAATAAATAGTTTAACATTTGTTTAAAAATCTTTTAATATGTTTTTACGTTAACATTATTTTTTTCTTGCATTTTTTTTATTATTTAAAGGTTCATTAAAATATTCTGATATTATTCTGTTGGTTTTCGTGTAAACTTGGTTTAACGCCATATGAGGAGTAAATGATTACCGAATATTTTGATAATGCAGCATAAATCATGAAGTTTAGAATCATTTTTGAAATTGACACTGAGTCGTCTCATTAGTTCATGCTTAGTTAAATTCTTTGTGCAACCCGCCGTTAGAGTAACAAAAGGCTGTACCGGATGCTGATGCTAAACACTAGCTTTGTACTTGGAGCGCACTATGAAAACGAAACGAGTTCAAAAAGTTTTAATAAAAAAGCAAAGGAATTCAAATATCTCATCTAGGTTTAGATATTCAGCATAACCTTCAGTGAAACAATTGATTTACTTTATATTAAAAATAAAAAAAAAACTTGGGAGATCTCAGTGGCAAAAATTTAAAAAGATATTTATTCTACATAACATCCAATTTTCGTTTCGCCACCCACTCAGACAGCCCATAAAATAAAGGCTCGTGTCCACACTGTTTATTTTCCTTGGGGCGATTGTATCACATCATTTTAAAATTAACAATACTTCAGTATTTACTAAAAAAACAATCCGAACCGTTTCGATGTGTAAACCGAGTTTCCCGAACAATGAATAAAAGAGAGCACCAAATAAAATAATAAATAAAATAATAGAAGAGTTTTCAGCAGGTTTTTGAGCGCCATTTGATTTTCTTAATTTCGATTCAGTCTAAACTTTGCAACGAAAATGAAAGTGATGAAAGCGCAATGAAGAATTAATTGCCAACGGGTGAATGAAATAACAAATTTTTAAGGTGTTTGATGATTTTGGGTTAGTAGTGGCGCCTTTCGCAGGTGGGAAAATTTTTGTCGGATTTTACGAATGAATTTCTCTACTACCATTAAAAATACTGTTATAGAGTTTTTTCTGAAATACAGATAATTGAAGACATGACAGAGACTTCAGTCTCATAATCATAAACTGGTGCAAAGCTTGAAACGTTCGACAGCGGCATGTCTGAGAGACGCTACAACTTACATTTTTATTACATTTTATAGTGACAGTACCTACCTTAAAAAAAGTCAGAAACATTCATATCAGCAAACGACTAAGGTTGGAAAGGAAATGCTTTTGTTTTTTTTTAAAGTGTATAGCTACACTTAAGAAACACTTAGTATTTGCTATATTTTATTCACATCGCCCACTTCGGGTTTGGATCATATACTGTGATTAAAAAAAACTCCGAACAGACATTACAGAAATTCGCACCATGCTAAATATTGAACATTTTCTATATACTAGGGCTTATCTATGAGCAGACGACGAAATCAGAAGGCCTAATTACTATAGAACGAAAGCTTTCACGGCTGTTGTCAATTAACTATTAAATCATGGTTCTTGGGAAGAGACGGTGTCAAAATGAAATGATTTTCCGACGTTTCGTCTTCGATTGCACGAGGCATCTTCAGGTATTTTTACTTCATGAGATCGGATCACTGAATGAACCCGAAGAGACCCAGGCCGCTAGTTATAGTCGACCTGTGATTACCGAAACGTGACTCGGTGTAACGATCGGTTTCTACGTAGGCAGAAGCCCGTGTCTTTTTAAAATTGTTGGAATGCTTATACATTTTAATAGATTAGATTAGTTGTAGATCTCTACAGAAACACTATATAACATCAAAATGTGCAAGGAACATCTACAAACGAGCCAGTATGGCATTGGTAAGAGAACGGATAAAAGCTACTCGACGTGATTTGGATATAAACGCTCGTAAGTTATTAAATATTCATTTAAAATTAGCTTTTATACGGGAATATCAAATATTTAGAACTCTCGATGAAATTACCAATGCGCAAGCGGAAAGGATAATTCAAGCAGTTAGCATTAAGCAACAGAAAATGTTCGAAAGACTGCGAACAACTAAAGACCAATAAAACCGCCACAGGACACCGTAATAAATTTATCTTCCAAAATCCTTACCGACGGAGAACAATTCGTCCTTTCTAAAGGCCAAAACTTCGCAATTACACAAAGGACATACCCGTAGAAGACATAGTGCCATCCGTTGAAGCGACAATTAGAAGACTTCCAGCAGAAGAAGCTGACGTAATAAGGTAGGTATGAAACAGCGAAGATCATCAAAAATTCTAACCCGCCTAAGTCGAATCTATCAGCTGCGGAAAGAACGGCGATAAAAACATTAAACAAGAATACAGACATTTTTGTCCTTCCAGCTAACAAGGGAAATGGCATTGAACAATGAACTACTTTTGAACGACAACAATTACGGAGTAATTCAAGGCGACGCGACCAGGAAAATTGAGAGACGAGATAACCAACCTTATAAACGCATCCAACCTACCAACAGAGGAGAAGAAGATGTTAGGCCAAGCAACTCGAGGATCCCGCTGTTTTACGGACTACCTAAAATACACAAGGTTAATGTACCACTTCGACCTATCGTCAGTGCAATAAGATCTTCTATGTACAAAATTGGTAAAAATCTTTCAAATATTCTTAATAATTTTACAGGGAAAACATATTCATATATTAGAAACTCTACGCATTTTGTAGAAAAACTAAAATCAATCCAATTAGATCCCAAAGATATCCTAGACAGTTTCGATGTAGAATCGCTATATACGAATGTGCCTATAAATAATTCAATTTCCATAATATCAGACATCATAATAATATTGACCACTCACTTTTAGATCTGACTGAAGCATGTCTCAGATCAACATATTTTGTGTTTTAAGGATTTTTTTATGAACAAACATCAGGATCAGCCATGGGATCTCCTCTGTCAGTGGTAGCCAATATCTTCATGGACGCTTTTGAGGAGGAAGCCTTGGAGTCGTCTCCATTAAAGCCAAAATCATGGTTCGGATATGTAGACACTTTTGTAATATGGCCGCATGGTCTAGAAAGCCTCTCTGGGTTTGTTGATCATCTGAATCATCAATATGCTAATATAAAATTTACAATGGAAATTGAATCAGAAGGCACAATTCCCTTTCTAGATGTTCATGTACAAAGGAAAAGGGATGGTTCCTTAGGACACTCTGTATATAGAAAACCAACGCATACGAACAGCAATCAGTTATTAATTCATTGGTTTACAGAGCCCTCGCGATTTGTGACCAAGATTCTTTACAATCAGAAACACAGAAACTGACTCAAGCTTTAAGAGGGAATGGATATTGCATTGAGGATATTAGACGGTCAATTAGAAAACGCAATAATCCTATTCCACGAAATGATACTAAAACGGAATTACCGATAGAAAGTGAAGTTCTTACATTTATACACGGAACCACAGACAAGATTGCAATGTTACTTCGCCGGTCCAACATACGTACAATCTTCAACACACACAATACAATTAGACAATGTTTGCGATCGACAAAGGATATTATTCCTTTCCAAACGGAAGGAGTATATGCAATTCTTTGTTCCTGTGGTGATGTCTATATTGGAGAAACTGGAAGATTCATATCGACTAGGCTTAAGGAACATGAACAATGTATCAGAAAGAAACAAATTGTACAATCTGCTGTATCTGAACACAACCATTCAAGTGGACATGTTATAAATGTAAAAGAAACCAAAGTTCTTGCATCGGTTTCGGGATTCTATAAACGCAAAATTAGAGAATCTATTTATAAGCATCCTAACAATTTTAATAGAGATACGGGCTTCTGTCTACATACGTCGAAACCGGTTCGGTAAACACAGGTGGACTATAAATAGCCGGCCTGGGTCTCTTCGAGCTCATTCAAAAGCGGACACTCTACTGAACGAAAAGCCCTAAGAATGGTTGAAACTGTCACCAGTGGTTTCAACCTAAGAGGCTACTGGCATGGTCCTCCTTGACGTAGCCAAAGCATTCGATAGAGCAACTAAAACTTGTAAACTGATAGCTCACTATCTTAAAGATAGAACGGCAAGTGTCGGAGTTAAAAACTCGAGATCGACACAAAGGAGACTTGAAGCGGGTGTGCCACAAAGATCTGTGTTAGGACCGCACTTATATAACGTGTATACACATGACATGCCAAAGACACACACCACCTCTCTAGCTCTATACGTTGACGACACCGCTATATCGGCCAAGCATAGACATCCAGGAACATTATACAGGAGAATGCAGGAAGAGATAGATCTGATAAGTGACTGGTGTATCACTTGGAAGATCAAAATAAACGCGCAGAAAAGCCAGGCCATCCTCTTCCAAAAGAGGAGGATGACGCCCCCAGTGGCTATAAACATAGAAGGAACAGACATACCTTGGACAAACACGGTCAAATATCTAGGGCTGACTATGGATAAGGGGCTAACATGGAAGCCCCATATTGAACAGACCAGCAGGGCTATGACTCGACTATACACTCTTATGAACCGAAAGAGCCCTATGGTTCTTCGGACAAAGCTGACAATGATAAAGATGATCGCAAGATCACAACTGACATACGGAGCAGTAGCGTGGCGTATGCAGCGCCGACCTACATAAACAAGTTAGCATCAGAGAACAAGTATCTGAGAATGGTAGTCGACGCACTATGGTACATCAGAAACAATGGGAACCTTTGCAAGACGCAATCAGGACCAAAGCCATGAAAGGCATCTAGCGAGCAGCGGCGCATCCAAATGAAGAACTCAGAAGGCTAGTAGACTACGACCCCTTGGAGGAGCGGCGGGCACACAGGATCTACCACCGTAGACCCCGCGACCACACACAACATCTACACTAAACACCTACACTGATATTAATGCCCTTTTCTGTTTCAGAGATACTCCCTATATATTCGCGAATCATATAGGAGAGGTGCGATGTAAGTACACACATCCAAGAACCACGATTTCTTAATAAGCCTAATTACTAGGCACCGTAGTTGCTTTAAATAGAGATAGGGAAAGTTTATTGCTGTGGGATTTAAAGATTTGCCGATTAGGAGAAAAATGAAAAACATTTGCTGGTAACACATTCCATAATCGGGACACTCTGGATGTAAAGGAGCGAATACAATGCGAGGTCTTTTTGGTCGTTGCAGTTGAACTCTCTGAGCCCATTCAGTGTCCAGATCTCATGAACTAAACGTACTTGTAGATGATGAATTGAAGGCGAAACTTCGGATGGTAACTCCAATTTGAAATGATCTAATCCTAAGAACTACGATTGTTTAATACAAAAGTTTTAATACTTTTCTACTTGTATGATCTAAGATCATCAAACATTAAAACTAAAAATATAGACAACCATTTTTTTTAATGGGCCACACCGATATTATTATTTTATTAAATGCATCTCTTCTTACCGATTATAAAAATCCAGATTTGACAAAAGAAAGATAACTGAGAAAATGGACAAAAACACTGCCACAAGAGAAAATGTTTTAGAAAATAAAGAGAAGATTCTAACCTCCAACACGTAAGTATGGAGTAAAAATACATTGTCTTTAATGACAGGGTTATTGTCTTGTGTGTTCTTGATTGTCTTTAAAGATAAAGGTATATAACCTAGTATAACATATCAGCAAGAAGAGGCACATTTAATGTAACAAGAAATAATTATGGTTAAGTCTATATTTGTATTTTTTAACTTTTTTTTCCTACTTTGTGATATTCTTAAAAGAAAATAGAAGAAAAATCATACCATTTTTTTTGCATAACTACAGTTTAAGCTGTAGATAGGTGTCAAAATATGAATTAAATCCATATTACTAAATATGCGGAACTAAACAGGGTCATACTTCACTATCGCTATAGACTGATAACCAGGAAGGTTCACAGGAAAGCCAATTTATCCATTTTTTGTTCTACTTAATTTTTTAGTCCCGGTCTGACGTGAACACTCTCGAAAGAAGAAAATATTTATTTTTTTTTCGAATAGCGTATATTGAACGCATACTTTGGTTAAAAATGCAAAATACTAAATACAAATGGGGGCTTATATTCCTGGGCTAAAAACTATACTGAAAAGTAGATTACAGAAGGAAAAAATAAAGTACGTATCTTAAATATATGCAAAGGAGCAAAACAAAACAAAAGGGCTGATTCTGGCCTGAGGCGGCTTTGAAACGCAAAATTGGTTTTCGAAATGGATATGTCTTATCAAAGCGCGCAGCAAAGGGCTTATCCCATTGTTATTCAATATCGAATATGGAACGGGGCCCGTATAAATTTCCGCAATTTGCTCGTTCAATTTCGAACGGGATCCGACGGGGCTTTTGTCATATCGACGTGACTATTCAAAGGATTAACCGAATCCCGCATAATGAAGCTAATGCTGCTGCTGCGGCTCCCGGTGCTGCATCGACCAAACCTGCGCGCGGGGGATTCCCTTGGGTTCAGTTTTAATTTGTTTGCCTAATGGATTGCGCCCTTGTCGGATGTCAGGAGTTAATTGTATTGATACTGTTTTAATTTTGTTTGTTGTCTAAGCAGGGATTAGAGGCCTTTTTGCGGCACTTGAAACTTAAAAGCATATTTTATATAAATAATGGGTATTTCGATTAATTATTAAGTTATTAACAAAATTAAAAGGTGTTTTTCCGGATTGATAACCTTAAAAGAGAAAGACTGGGAATGGGAGAAAGAAAGGGGGAGACTGAGAGAAAAAAAAGACCTACTGAGATATCTTGACATGTTTTGAATTTTGTTATGATTTTTATTATTAAAAGACATATACAGAGTTTTCTCAAAACTTGACAATTTACCTACTCTAATGCAATTTTTGTAGCTCAAAATTTAGTAATTTTGTACAGGTAGTGCAAAAAAATGCAAAAATTATTCGTTAAAATTTGTAGTAGTGAACTAAACTAAGTTACGGCACAAAGAGCTATAATATATAGAAAATTTCATGGGGTAAACATATAAAAAATATTTGAATACAGGAAATATCAAAAAGTTCAGATATGTTATTATACAAATTAAAACAATACAAAAAAAACCTAATAATCCATTGAACGGGCGGAAGAATTCTTACTTAAAGGCCAAAAGGGGAAAAGTTAAAAAGAAACATCGCTGTCATCCAGTGGTTTTTTGGGAGCGGATATTTAACAATATGGGGGGTTTAGGTTAAAATAAATTTGGTAATATTTGAGCCACTAAATACAGAGACGGACATTTTACCTATTGTTGTGCATTTTGCGCGAAATGTTGGCTAGGATTTTGTACTCATTGATGGTATTGCAAGACCTCTTCTAGCAGCATTAATTACTGAGTATCACTAAAATAATGGAATAAACGTGGCTGGATTAGTTGGCACCATCTCCAGATAACGATTTGGGGTAGGCTGAAATGTGTAGTAAAAATATTGAAATGAAAGAAATTATATAGGAATTCATCTTGTGCATTTGTACAAATTCCCATGGAGTAAGTAAAGGTTATTTACAAAATTGCTTTCAGGGTGAGCAAAATAAAAAAAATCCACCATTGTCAAGTTTTAAGAAAACCCTGTATATCTCGCTTGCTAATAAAGATAACAACAAAATGTAAAAAATATCTAGAAATATCAGTAGAAGGTATTTAAAAATAAATGTTACATAAATTCCAATAAGTGTAGAAAAACCGTAGGTCGGTTCAAATATTTACTTTTTTGAACGCCTTTTAGAAACTGTATACAAAGCATTTTGCATCTTCACATTAAAATACCTACTAGCCAAACAATGCATTTAACATCTACCAAAAAGCGTTGCTTACTATGTTCCAGAAATAATGTTTATTATATAAAGGTATGATTTTGTAAATGAGGCGCCCCGCCCTATATATATTATTAGATTTTTAATAATATGTATTTCCTCTTGACTGAACCTATACTTTTTGAATTTCAACTCTACGAACTGATATACTAGATGAAAAGGTAGCAAATTAAGGTGACAGTACCTGGAAACGAGAAAATTCGAGCCCAGTTTTCTTGTTGATATTGCCAAGGGGACAAACTAATTTTACCTATTTTGATTTTTAAAAAAGTATCGGTTTGCAATGCATCTCAACATTTATATTATGAGGCACTTCTAGCTTTCCACCTTCGAAATATTATTTTTTATTCACCAATACCTGTGGCTTGAATGAAAATTTTAATTCTGTTTACCACTCTCTCCAATCCTATAAGCCTCATACCCTCTTCCTAACCGAAACGAAAATAAGCCGTAAAAATGCAACCAAACAGTTTTTTTCCTGGCTATAAACTTCTTCCATCATTCCGCCTGAACGGTGGCGCTTGCGTTCGTAGTAACCTATCTTGTATTTTATTTCTGAACTTATTATCCTTGGCGACTTTAATTTCCTAATAAAGATAGGTTAAGGTATACTAACACCCAAGATAGAGTAGCAGACGCTCTTGCAATCACCAACCTCATCAGAGAACCTACTTATTTCTCACGCATCATCACACAATGGTCCAATGACCTCTTTCTCACCACTCACCTAGAGCCATATCATGTATCCATATTCGATCCTCTGAAGATGGTCTAACTACTTTTCCGTCTTCCATACAAAAGGAAGTTTTAGAATTTATGTTAATCGTCCTATTTAACACTATCATTCTACTGATTGGGATAAGTTACAGGATTTCTACTCTTCCTTCCCTTAGAATGATATTTGTTTCTCTACAAATGATGATTCCGAAATGTTTTCACAAATCTCAGATGTAATTGAATTAAGTATAGAAGCCTTTATACAATATTCTAACAAATCCTCCTAATAATAATCCGTACTCATAAAAACTTCCTTAAGAAACCTACATTTGAAAATCTTCAGGCTAAAAACGAGGGACGAAATGCCTTCAACACACGCATAAAAAGCAAAGTTCTACCTTGCCAAAATGGGTGCCAATGATTTTGACCGTTTTCCGAACATATTAGTCAAAACTTTTGCAAAAGTTTCTTTCCACTTCTAACTTCTGGTGGTGATATCGTCTCCGCGTCTAAAAGAAAAGCTGAGCTTTTTCCAAAACAATTTGCCACAAATTCTACTTTATTCCTGTCTCTTCACTTATCCCTTCCGTCAGTACGATCTTTGCTATACAATATGCACGAAATTACCTTCAGGGTTTAAAAGGTACGACGTATTCTCAAACTACTTAAAACTAAAAAGTCCTCTGGCTTTGATGGTATTCCGGCCATAGTCATAAAAAAGTGCACTTTTGAAATAGCCCCTATCGTTATTCCAAGGGTCCTTTGATAGGGGTATTTTTCCTAAAAGTTGGAACTCTGTTTGTGTACAGGTCGTTGCCAAAAAGGGATTCAAAATCCTTCCCTGTAACTATAGACACATATCCCTCCTCCCATTTATGAGTAAGGCAATGAAGAAATATATTAATAACGATTTTTTAAATTAATTTGCAAGATATAAACTTATCCACAAGAGGCAATACGACTTCCGCCACCAAAGATTTATAGCAGCTCTTCTTACCTTTGTAAACCACAATTCAAGTTGTGTCTACAGAATTCCACGGAGAAGCCCAAATTATTATCCTCGATATATCCAAAGTATTTGATCAAGTTTGGCATGACGCACTTTTTAACAAACCTCCTACCTATGACATCCAAAACTTTGTATTTGGATTGCCAGTTTTTTTTAAAACAACTATCGTGGTTGACGGCCATTCATCAAATCAACGCAGGCGTTTCACAGGGTTCGTTGCACCTACGATATTCTTCCTGCACATCATTGATCTGCTTTCTTCTACCAGCAATTCTGTGCACAGTTATGCTGACAATAGTAAACTTTACTCCGACATTCATTCCCAAACCTGACTCCTATTGATGACAGGCGTAGAGTAATAACTTCATGCCTAACCGAGGACTGCATTAAAATCGTAGACTGAGGAGTAAAGAACCATGTCCAGTTTAACGCTGCTGAAACACAATCATACGTATCTTCAAATATCCACGACATTCAAATTTATAACCGAATGCTTGAAACCAAAGATTCTTTCAGCCTAGACGGTACCTCTTTCTAGAAAGATCTCCGCTGGCATGATTACATCATCTCAACTGCCACAGCGGCCGCGAAGAAATTAGGTTTCCTTCTCCGAGCTCGAAAATACTTTTCTTCTGCCAACTTCTGTACCTATTACACTTCGCAGATCAAACCCAGCCTCTCCTTCAGGCCTTAGAATCCTTGACTCTGTCCAAAGAAGAGCTATTCTCCCGACTAATGATCCAAACATTACAAAGAAGCTTGTATAATCAGAACATCGTCGAATTGTGGGCGATCTGTTTCAGTTTTACTTATACTACCACGGGTTCTGTTCTGATCAATTATTATCATCCATTATACTATGCTTAGTCAGTCCTGCCAGGGAGACACGAGCATCGACCTACATGCAAATCTTTCATCGTCCAACTTCAAAACAATCCCTTATATTTAGAACCAGTAGCATAACCACAGCACGAGTAAGGGAAGTTCTAGGTAGGGCGGGAATAAAGAATGCCTAACCTATTAATGATCCGATCATGTTGCGCCACTCTTCTTAGAAACGGGCTACAAAAAAAGTCACACCACTCCATTATAAAAAAATATAAACCTCAGCTGGTCATGGGGGCACGTGTCTCCGGGTTATGCCACTGTTTAGAACATCCCATTATTATGTGAATACATTTTTAATGGCCTTAACTAGCTCTTTAATATGACAACCCTCAAAAAATATATTTGCTAGAATAATATACTGCCACCGTTTTGATTTCTTTTTTACGAAAATATAGCTAAAAACACTTGCAGGATACAGAACAAATCAAAATGTTTGTTATCGTTGACCCCTTCCCCCTCCCAATTGTATTTGAATAAATATGCATGCATTAGAAAATGTATTGAAAATGCCAGTTTTAATTTATTATTGGTTACTATGATTTTATATTTTGTTAGAATGCCTATATTAACCTCTATTTAAAAAATACAACATAATTTGCAAAACATCGTTGCTGAATTTAATAAAGTGATCACTATTTTTGCACCCCCGTAAAATTTTAATATAATTTGTCAAAAAATAAGTATTTATGTAATAAATACTCAGATTTAAAATATGATAGTTACATATTCGTTACTTATCTAGTGTACCAGTAACTTGTGCTATTAATTTTAATGGCAGTTAACACAATTTGTCACTATAGTTACAACAAATCGAGTAAATAACCTAGAAACTAGTGATGAAACTTTTATAGTTAATCGCCGATTATTTATATGATTAGTTTATTATTCGTTTTTCGTATTTTATTTAAGTCCACAATCTATCAATGCTATTACAAAGATACTGAGAGAAGACCAAATTATCTTAGCGGATACAATTCCATTGATAAACACCCTTTTTTAAAAGCTCTTATTTAACTTCACTTGTATAGTTAGTGTGTATGTTTGGATCAAATCTTACGAGTAACTTTTGAAAAAGTTCCCGTTATCGGATTACAGTGAAACTAGAATACATACATAAACACGATGACAATACAATATTATGGCGTCCAATCGTGAATGTCTTATACAGGGTGCGTAAAAATATGCTAAAAAGTACAAAATAATATAAACAAAACTATCGTGAATGACTTATACAGGATACAAAACAATGCTAAAAATGTAAAATAAAGTAAATGTAAAAAAATATTTTTTCAAAAAAGCAAACATAAATATATTCTTAAAAGCGTGAGACGTCACATTAGAAATAAAGCCTCAAGCTTTTAAGAAAATATTCAAATTTTTAAAAAAGTTTTGTGTTTATGTAAGTTTAATAATTTTTCAGTTCAATAGTTTGTAAATAAAAGATTCTTTAGAGAAAGAAAAAGATAGTTTGAAAATTCATTGGGGAACAAGATTTCAACTTTTTTTTGTTTCTTGAACAAAACTCTCTCTCATAGTTCCATTTTCCATTGTTCTATTCATGTTTGAAATATCCTAGGGAACCTTCTTACCGTGCTTGTCACTTATAGCACCACAATTTACCGGAAAGTAATCCAAATGAGAATCCAGGAAATGAATTTTCAACGACATATTAAACTCTAGGTTTTGTTAACACAAAAGAATTTAAGCAATTAGGTCTTTATAGTTTTCTGCTTTTATGATTTCCAAAAAATTTGTTGCAACCATTTTAAAAGCATTCCAAGCATCTTTTTCCTTGCCTTCAAGTGTGGAATTGAATTGCGCATCTCCGACAAGTTTCCTAATCTGAGGGCCCATAAGTATCCCTCTTTAATTTCAGCGTCACTGATTCTAGGGAACTTTTCTTTTAAATAACTGAAAGCACGGCCTTCCCAATTTTATACGAAGTGGCGGTAGTAAAATTTTTTCTAAGGGAACTAATGGGGCGCTGGTTACATTTTTCTTTCCTGGGTCAAAAGACTCTCTCGTTGGCCAAACTTTTTTTCTGTAGTGAACTGATTGTGCTCGACTGCCCCATTTGCAGAGTAAGCAGAGGTATTTGGTATAACCTAGCTGCATTCCAAACAGAATCTCCAGAAGTTTTAAATCCCCACAAATTTGCCAATTATATCTTTCATAATGTATGGTCTCCAGTAACAATTTCAAATTGCTATACGTTTGTTTTATGTGGTCTGCCTGACCAATTGAGAGTAAAGGCAACTTGTTTCCATTATGGAGTAACACAGCTTTAAGACTTACTTTTGAGGAATCAATGAAAAGTCTCTGGTCTATTAGATCATAGTCCAAATTTAAAGAGGCTACCGAATTGTTTTCCATGTTAAAAATGGTGTTAGGTTTTTCTGACGGTTTCGATACAAAGAAACTTTTCTTTCTTGGGCAATTCTAAATTCCTTATTTTTACTGGGAAGTTCACAGACAAAATCGAAGTTTTGTGAGGATGATGGGCAGGCGACATTTTCCGGTACACTACTGTTTGAATCCGTGTGATCATCATCAGAATCAAGAGTATATTCCTAAAGCGGATAAGGTACAGGCAATTCGTCACTATGAGGCACCGGGCGTATGACGGATTATAAATTTGGATACTGTATCGCAGACCTTTTTACCTTTTTTCCTCCGAAAAGCCTTTTTTGATGAGAGGTGTCAACCAAAAGTATCAGTCAGTAACGCGGTCTTTGCGTTCTCGCCAGATCATAGAAACAGCGATTGGCATCTTACGCTTTTTTCCTCTTAGCCAGCGGCGAATGTTGGACGCACATTTGTTGCAGCAGTTATAGGGAGCTTAATTTTTATCCTGGTCTCCAACTTTGCAGCCAAAATACAAGTCGTAGGACTTTTTTTATTAAAGGGCTAAGAGTATGCTTTTGGTTTACAAAAGTCACTTCACCACATCAATAACAAAAATGATCCGGCTTATTTACACAGTCTCGCGACACGTTGCTTTCAACTCTCTACTTTCTCAAATACGAACAGCTCTCGATCAACTATAGTGGTTGAAATACAACTAACTAACAATTTAGGACTTATGTTATATGTATTTGAACCCCTCTAAAGTACACTTGGTATAATAAATCCAGGCATTTCTCATTTAATGGTCGAACGTTCTCATATGTATGGGCAGGTAGGTAAAATATCATAATAAGCATGGATCTATAAAACCGGAGACTTTTGCAAGACAGATTGTTAATTAATATAATAGAATAAGTAAGATTTTGCTGTTTTGGTTTCGGAAACATTTTTGATGTTCCCCAGTGACTAATTTGATGAGATGCTTGCCAAGAAATAACTAGCAATATTGAAATGCAGGACCTACTATCAATTTTCGCAGATCGGTGTCATATTTTATGGACCCGTTTTGAAATTGATACATATTTTTACGTCTTTTACTTGATAATCGATTTCTAATCGTAATCGCATAAAACAATCGTTTTATCACTACTAGAAAAGTCTACTTAAATCAAAACATCCATAACGGGCAATTTCTAACTTTAAACCCTGTATTTTCATAACCAGTCCTAGATTGTGTACACGATAATTTTTGATAAGAATATCGAGAATAACAACTTTTAAGCGAATGCTATTTTTCCATAAGAAACTTTTCTTAAAACATTATTAGAATGCAAAGAGTACTTTCTGAATGTACCTCTACCGATCTGCTTTTTCTATTCATTACTTTTTATTGTTGAAATCTCTACAGGTTATTTTTCTGTATACCTCATCATGTCTATGTAGAACATCATTTTGACGAATTCTTTCCCTATATTTTTCTCTCCCTTTCTTTTTTCTCTATCTCCCATTCTTAATTATTTTTGTGTTTTTTGTTACTTATATTTACCTATTTGCCTGATTTATTTAAAGCAATTTTAATATTCAAAGATCTCTGAGAACTCCCCTCCAGCCTCATTTTTTTTTATTAAATATTTGACGATTATCACGACAAATAGTTCTGCCTTTTTTCGGTTTAATGCATTTTAGAGCTAGGCACCTATATTAAGAATTTAATTAATGCAGGTTGCAAATTATTTCATGTCCAAAATTTTGGGAAGTGATTTAGATGTCTCCTAAAAATATGAAAAGCACACCTTCGAAATAGCTATGCATAAAGGCAAAGACATTTTGCTAAATAACTTCTAAAATATCGAAAATATTAAGAAACCTGAAAATTCAAATATCGAAAATTGGGAGGATAAAAGCGGTTGAAACACAGTAAAAATAGCAACCTGCAGATTTTTCTAAAGTCTATTTGGTCATCTTATTGCCGCAGTTCAAAGTTTTGGACATTAATTACTTTACACTCGATATAAGCCATGACTATAGCAGGCGTCCCTTAAAGAACCATATCATTAAAATAAACGTTTTTTTAACTACAGCATACAGTCAGGTCGCGGACTAATTCGAAATGACTAACATTCTTCGACGTTTCGGAATACCACTTAACAGTATTAAACAGTTTGTTTAGGTTCTCAAGAAGACCTGAAGATGGTAAATATTTTCATGGTGGGTGTGGTGAAGATGTATTGATGTACACCTGTGATTCCGGAAAAATAGGGCTACCTGTTCATTTTGAGGTGTAATGATATATTAGCTGAACGGTTGTCACATTAAAAAATGTGTAAAACACCATGCTGAACCAAAGTAATGCAGAAAATATAGAAGTTTAAAAATATGGAGAGAAGCCTGGACGTATGGGATATTCTATTTCATTTAAAAAAAAATAGATGCAATCTAGGCGGTAGGTAGTTTTGAACGGAAAAAATTAAATAGTACATTTTTTTGGTTAGTCGTTAGGTTTAGGAGACTGTGCGGGAAATTCTACCATCCACGTGCAACCCCCTAAATATGCAAATTAAGTTGAAAAAGTTGGATTTTGTTTTATAACTCGTTTTGTCTTTGATATATGTTAAATAGAGTGATATAAAATAAAAACTTATAGAATCCTCGACAAACAAGGTTCTATACACTTTTACGTAACACGAGTTTTAACTCAGACTGGAGTTATGTCTGCACTTGGTAATATGGGGGTTGGCGCGCGTTGGCCTAGGTCGCGGTTGCTACTGGATTCGTAAATATAGATTTCGTTCTATTCAGGCAACATCAGCTTTATACAAAATATTTTTGTATGTTAATTTTTTAATATCAAACGGTTTTAATTTTTGCATTTTTTTTTTCGAAAAAAGGCAACTGAAACAAGTTAACAACGATCAAAAGATAAGCAGCCACGCCCAAGTTTTTTTAAGATACAAAAAAAAAGTTTATTATTTCATTCAGCTCTTTATTTTCGGTTATTATCCGATTTTTGAAAAAAAAAGAACTTTGGTAAAGTCGCGTGGTATAACAGACAAAATTACGATTTTATTATGGGAAATTGAATGACCACTAAACGCGAGGAAAAATAGAGATAATGGACAAATATCAAAAACATATCCTTTAAAAAAAAAGAGGTCGACGTCAAATTTTTAAGATGGAACTTGCGGCTTATCTTTTCCTTAATTTCTCTGAAAAAAAAACTCACTGGCTTCATTTATCAGTCGGGATCGGTAATACCGCATGTCAAAGAAAAAGTACCTGCGAACCCGAATCCGCAATCCATTGTTTTTTGTATCTCACTCCGTTTAGGACCTGTAAATATGACTGCGTCCAATTTTGATGGTTTTGATTTTGAAAATTTGATGTTTCGTTCGCTATCGTAGTTTATGATAGAAGACTTATATGCTGGTTTAGACGCCCACTCACTAGTCATTTTGACGTAGCCTTTTCTGTAGACGATTTAAAATGTTTTTATTTTATATACCACCATATTTATTTATATCAATTCTGCGGCTAAAAAGCCATTTACATTATAATACAAAATTTTTTATTAACATCTAATAAAAAATATATAGTATGACAACGAGAAAACATTTTTCGGGAATGGTAGGATTTTTCATGTTTTTCACGATTCCCAATTCTCCATTTTTTAGATGCTTCTTTACTCTCCGTCTGGAATAATATTATGTTTACAAAATATTGAAAAAGAAACAAGTGACAAGTTAAGTTAGCGAAGGTCCGTTAAAATTGACCGTTTCAACAAAATTATTAAACTTATTTTATTTTTCTTCGATAAGTAAATACCCTCAAATTTAGAGATATTCCCAATAATTCACATTTGCCCTATAAAATTTGAAAAAAAATCGGCTAAATGTAGATCTAAGGTGGCGACGAATACACTCAGATATCAATCAAAATTTCTCTTCTAGCATTTGTAGATGCTATATGCATAAAAAAACTCGAAAACAAGAACATTTCTCATTTTATTAATATATTCCTTCTTATGAACATTAAATTAATCCATGTATTTGATAAAAATTATTCATGTTCAAATATCTAATAGTTGCATACAGTTTTAAACGGTTAAGTCTGGGTTATAGATTGAAAAAGTTTGCACTTTGCGTCGTTTGTTTGAGCTAAGCGTTTGCGCTGGTTCTTAACCTGTCTGTGTAATGCAATTTTGATTTGCTTGTTTTTAAGTTTATGTGTGTTTTTTTAATTCGCTAAAAATGCATAATTATAGTAATGATGCCTATAAAAACTAGGCATCGTGGACATACTTGTTTAGCTGAGACTGTTGAAGAGAAAGCGGCAGAATTCGGCCTGTTTATTGGGGTAGAAATACTCAAAACTCCTACTAGTTTTTTCTTAAAATTAAAAACAATGACCCAAGCAGTTTTTTTTAATGGACGAAGATGTTAGGTGTATATATTAATGCCAAATTTATTACGAAGGACGAACATTTTGAAAGGCCCTCTAAAAGACAGCAATTTCATTGGTTGCAGCTTAAAGCAAACGTCGAATTACATTAGCCGCTTCTGTCAAAGTTAAAGATCGCCATCTTTTCGACGGCTAGCGGAAACTCCAACGCTTGGCGGTAAAAACATAACCATACCCATTGCTTTACGTTAAGTAAACTTCAAGAATAGCGCAAACGGCTACGCAAGACGCAAATATTTTCAATTTTATAACCCAGGCTTTATTAAGTCAAAGACAAAATTTGTCTCAAAATGTCAAGATATTAAATGTACTTATATATGATTTATTTTATTGGCAAGCGAAGAAAATACAAAATGTATGTATTATAAAGTCGAATTCAAAATTTTATTCGTTTTATTATAATTATTAGTTTCTAATATGTGAATATACTTCACTTGTCGCACTACTTATCTTTAATTGAAATTATTTACAACGTATAATCAGCGATGTACCTCTGGTCGTTATCGAGTTTAAACCAAAGGATAAGTCTTAAACTAAGAGCTTATATAGTAGAGTCATGTTCACTGAAGCATGGAAATTAGGTGTTAAAAGGTGAAATATTCGTAAGGTCTTCAAATATCTGAAATATCGATACTAGACTTGGTAAAGACTGCTTTGTTATGTTCGATACATATCATTTCTTTAAATTTCCTCTTCTTCGAAAATCGAAACGTTGTAAATAATTTCAATTAAGGACAAAACAAGTCCGACAAGTGAGTTTTATTCAGAATACTTGATTGTCTATAACCTTCAGACTACGAACATATATTCTGAATTAACAAAACATGGCTAAAAATCTAAATTGGTTGGAATTGAGCGACTTATTGCATTGCATCACTTTGTTCCACTCCAATGTCTGAAGTGTTAAAGATAAAGATATGCCGACGCTGAGTTTCTTGTAGGGAATTTAATTAAATCTAAGGGATCTATATTAATCACCCTCCGAGATTTTTTTAGATCTTTACGTTTTAGGGTCCCTAAATGCCGAAACACATGTTTTCTCAATCCCGTCGGCCTGTCTGTCTATAGGTCTGTCTGTTCGCGGCATAGCTAAAAACTACTTACCGGATTGACTTCAAATTTTTGTCAAAAATTAAGGGTTGTATGGAGATGGCCTGATAATATTTTGGTAAAAATCCAAAGCAAAATGGCGGCTTAATAAAATATTTAAAACTTCAGCCTGAAAAACTGGTTTCCAATTGTGTGCTGTAGCTAATTGTGGTATAGAGATGAATTATTAAAACTATGCCACTAATTTAAGATTTTACATCTTTTGAGGTTTTAGCGTCCCTGTCCCTAGATGCCAACAAATATTTATCAATTCCGTCGGTCCTTCCGCCTGTTAGTTCGCGGCGTAACTTCAAAACTACTCTTCAGAGTGACTTCAAATTTTAGTCAAAAATTAAGGGTAAAGTGGAGATAACCTAGTTATATTTTGGTAAAAATCCAATCTGCCGGAACTAGACTGCGACCTACTAAAACATTAAAAAAATTATTCCTAAAAAATCTAATTCTCCAATTTCCTCAAATTTTGCACAAAAATCAAGTGTTGGAATGAACTGGTAACATTTTGGTATGAATATAAGATATCAAAATAAAATGGCGACCTAATAAAATATTTAAAACATCGGCCTGACGAAAACTATTCATTACCTTAATTTCAAATGTTGTACAAGCATAAAGGGTGGTATAGAGATAAGCTGGTAAAGTTGTAATACTAATTCATGATGGCGGAACAAAATGGCGGCCAAATAATTTTTTTTAAATCAACGTAAAAAATATTATTCAATTGACTTTAATTTTTGTAGAAGAATTAAAGGTGATATAGGGGCAAACTGGTACAAAATCAACATGACGTAACAAAATGGCGGTATGTGTCAATGTAGAAACTAACTTACTATTTATTTTAAATTAGGTCCAAAAATCAGGTGGGGTAAAATATTAGTATGAATCTAATATGATGAACTATAACTGTACAGTATTTTTATGACATTATAATTCCACATCTTTTTTATATTATTGAGATAGGTTAAATGTATAAATATGAAATTATTATAATAATCATGGCATTTAAACACTAAAGATACCACGACCGATTATACTTCGTATAGTCGGCAAAGCTGTCAAAGATACTTTGGAAATGAATCTAGTTGCTAGATAAGTTACTTTTTAAAAATGTATCTGAAGTAACTTTGGCTATTTAGTTACTTTCTAAAAAAAAAGGAATTTAAATACTTAAGTTATTTTTTAAGATACTTAATAAGATGCTTTTTTAGTTACTTTGTATATTTTGTATTTAGTTACCCAAGGTATTAGGTTAGGTAATGTATTTGTTATTTATTTTTATTTATTTAGGGAAATGAAAAATATGTATGTTTAAACATCTATGACCCCAGAATTAGCGACAGTGGTATTTTTTAAACATAACACACTTAAAAAACAATAAATGATTAATAGAAGAGGTATATATTGAATCTTATAGAACACATCCTCTCTCGGAATTTATATTACCCTGTATATATATACAAGTTGTTTCTCTTGGGCCCTGCAACAATAAAATTCCTATTTAAGGTCAAAATTGTCTCAGAAGTTTAAAAAACTAGCGTTTTTTGTAATAAATCGCATAAAACGCCCCAATAACCGCGAATTTGTCACAATATTAATCTACGATTTGTATGAATAACCTACAACTTTTGGTAAAAATAAATAGTTAAAAACCGATAAAATGAGAACTAATTTCTCAGTCCAATCTGTATATAAAAGATATTCATTTAAAAGTTAGTTTTCATTTACCCCTTAAAATAATATAATATAAACATTATTATTTAGGCAGTGTGAACTGTGCGAGTAGAGTTTAATTCCGGGTTAAAGTGAATACTTACTTTTTAGTAATCTGGTAAAATAGAATTTCACAAAAACTATAGTACCAACAATACAAAACTCTACCCTAACACCCCACTTGCTATTAGCCGGTATTACTGGGGCTAATCGTAACGTTACTTGAATGATTTCAACAATCAGCCGCGAGATTGATTTGAATACCGGAGCTGGGAGACTAGTCATAACGATAAAACTAAAACTAAAACAAAAAACGCCGCCAACCGCCAGTAATGACTTCGATTGCCGTCGTAACTTGTCTAAAGGAATTTTTCTCTCGGCAACTTAGCTACTTTTTGGTATCTTAGATACTTTTCGGTATCTAAGTTACTACGGTAAGATACTTTTTTAAGTTACAAGATACAGTTCCTTTTAAAAAGTATCTAAGAGAACAGTTACTTTTTGCCAAAAAACAAAGGAATAAAGATACAGTAACTTAGATACTTTAAAGTAACTAAGTTACTCTAAAGTAACTAAGATACTTTTTTCTGACAGCTCTGATAGACCGCCCATCAGAGCAATACATTTAATCGTTCGTGTCGTTGTTGAATCAAATTATTAGCTCGCACGCAACAATTTTAGCTGCGGAGTTGCCGATCTAGATATACTGGCAATATATCCCTATTATATTGGATGGATCGTATATACGATGTATTACAAATTTACGCCATATAGGGATTAGCTCTGTTTACAGCTGGGTTACAGAATTGTTTTAATGTCATTTTATTGTCATCTGCAAAGAAATGAAACCCGTTTCATCCTCTACAGATTTTTAAGACATATTAAATGTGATAGATATTCAAAATCTAGTTTATGTCGTAGTATAGCAGTAAAAGACAAAAAATATTTTGAAATACTTTACTTACTACATATTCTGTTGTATGTTGTATTTTGTATTCTTTCAAAGAAGGCCTTCCCATTCATTGCTTTTGCTTATGCCCCGAAAAAAGAAAATGGCTGAGTCAATAAAAAAATATTGGTTCAACCATTTTCCAGCATTAAATAAGGCGGACGTTCTGGGTGGTTTGGATTAACATTAAACAATTGTTAAACCACTGATTTGTTGTTTGACAACCTGCAGAGTTAAGCCAAACTAACAAATATTATTCAAAATAAAAAAGGCTACATTAAACATGTTTACAGTATACGAATGCAAAATAATGTAAATAAAATAAACAAAACATATTGAATTTAATACGGTGGCAACAATGGCAGGTTTTTTTAAAAAACCTTAAAGAGGGAAAGTAACGCTTATAGTGTCATTAGAAATGTAGGATAGGTGCTTCCCCTGTTTTTGTTTTAAGTCGAACTCCTATATCTTTTTCTCCTATTTCTTTATCTAAGTTATCTAAGTTCAATTTAAGACAATAGACAATAAGATAGGAAATACAATACCAATATATAGTATTGTCTCGGCTATGGTAGAAGGTACAAAAACACAAAGTAGGCCAAAATTGAATAGTTCTTTCATTTAAAATAACAAGGTAACCCACAATCTTACATTTTGTTTATAGAGAAATATCTCTATCTGTTCTAGTTTAGTATCCTTCTTAACATGCCCCACAAGCCAAGCTCGCCTAGCTGTTGTGGGGAAGAAGGGAATACTATACAAATTTTTATGCTGTGAATTTACCTTATTACATTCCCAAATTACATTTGTTTTTTTTTCTTCTACTGTTTTTGATTTCAAATTGTTCTTTCTCATTCTTTCGCTAGCTGACTAAGGAATATACATCTTATTTAGTCACTTTGAGGTCGCATTTCAACAAAAAAATTATCATTTCCGATTTTAGGTTTGTCTCTATTGTTCCTTGTTGTTCAATATTTCTGTAAAAAAACACGCTTTCTATCTTTTATTTACCTATTTTGTCACTTCTTCACTGAACCATGGTGAACATTTTTATAACTTTATTATTATGAACATGAACATTTTTATACTTTGTTATTCTACTCGTTTTTATTTGCTTGTTAAGACGGCGATCAAAGACAACATATTTTTGTTTTTCCTTGTCTAACCCTTCTTTTGGTACACCATAAAATATGGGAAGGGAGTATTTTTGTCGGAAACCATCAGTTTTGAACAGGTTAATTTCTTGTGGCAATATGTATATGTACACAAAAAAGGTTTGACTTAACAAAAATACATTTTTTGGAATCTTTTAATTCATTATTTAAAAATAATTTATTGTTAAATAGCTAAAATTAGACGGTTGCTTCAAGAATAAAATTTTTAATAACTTAATTTAAAGGAGTTATTTCAATCAACTAGAGTTATGTTGACACAATGATGTTCAGCTAACCAGTAACTACATGACTATTGTAAAAGCCACACGTTTTATGTTCAAACAACGTTTCTACTGTTCCTTCAAGTAATTTAAATCCAACATCTCGAAATGGGTTAAATTCTGCATTTAATTCCATATTTCAATGGGAAGAAAAATTGGAATTTGTTACTACCGTGATATTTTATTCGTTTTTATTTATTTATATACTTTTTATAATTTATTTTAATAAATGTATTGCTAATATTGCTCCTATTTACCCCTTAGTGGAAGTTAGAGGACAGACTATGAAAATATAGTATTGCTCTCTGAAATACTCTATGAACAACCCCAAGTAGCACATATAATCATAAGGGCTAAAATGCTGTGATATTGGCTAATATCCCTGGCTGATTAGCTAAAATTGCTAGCCAAAATAAGAGTTCTATTATAGTATAAAGACGGAAATATGGCTTAAGTGGGGAATAATAATTTGGTCATATTGGGGTAAAAAAGGCCACCTGGCAATTATACGACCCTCTCTTCGAATTTATGGTAGGGTTTATTAGCTACTTTTTGACTTTAAAATTGAGCTTTTTTAGCTGAATTTTGACTTGTTTTTTAGTCGAAATTTGAGTAACATTTTTTTTCGAAATTTAGCTAAATAATTCCTCATTTTTTGCCTTTTCTTCATTTATATGATAAATCATCAATTGTTTCAAATTATGTCGAAATAATATTAACAGAGCCAATCAGTGTAATAGCTTATGATCCAAGTGGAAATGCAAAGATAGCAAATAATGGTTTCGTAGAAATACATTATGACTTATTTGCATATTTTAAGAAGTCTGACTGTTGATAGGGACAAAAAAGACTTACGCAGGAAATTTTCAGGGTAAAAGAATCTAAGATAGGTATGTAAAATACGCGCCCCTTCTTGAAAATAAACATTTCGTTTTCTAGAATTTTTTTTTTTAGTTTGGAAATGTATTTTACAAAGAAAATTGATTAAAGAGTCCATAACAAAAAAATATGCATGAAAATACGTTTTTATAGACGAAAATTTTTTTTGTGTTTAAGTAATGGCTGCTAGGAAATTAGTTTCATTTTAATTTCAATCATGGCGGTTCATAAAAAGTTTTGAGCTATTTTTCAAGCAAATATTCCTTGAAATTGGCTACTTTGTAAGCAAATATTTATCAAATGGCAATAATTTTCAAATCTAGCCAAAATGTAGCAATAATTACTAAAATTTTGCTAATAAAAATGACTACTTGGTTTGCCTTTAATACTCGCTAAAAAATGGCTAATTTAAGACCCAGGAGCCAGCGTAACAAAATTAAACGACGATTACCCCAAGTCGGCGTTTTCTTTTTCTATAATATGTGGTGGAACATTTAAACTTTTTATGAGTCATTTTGTATAGTAAATAATTTATCTTTCGTTTTTCTAAATAAATCTTCAGTTTGGTTTAAATATAGGTTTCCAGGTTATAAACGTAAATTTGAAAAAGTGGCATTTTTTGGCAATATTATAGCAAAAATAAGCAAAATAAAATTACCCAATTTTAGTTTAATTTTGAAATGTCATGTCTACTTACTGACCATATTCCGACCTGAATTTCTATTGATTAAAAATGTCATGTTCTGGCATTTTAAACTTTAATTTAACTTCAATACTTACTGGAATATATCTGGTTACGTTGTGGCAAAAAAATTGACAGATATTTTTACTTTTTGGCCACACAATATTAGAAGAAAAAAAGTTGCAGGTTTAATTACCTCATAAAAGATATTTTTTGTCCAAGTAATTATGCTATAGCCCATCTACTTTACAAACTGTTACTTTTAGAGCCAAATAAAATCTAATTTGAAGCGAGCTTGCATGGCTAGAAAACAAACCAGGAATCATTTGCGAAAATTTGACAATTCTCTGGTTTTTATGTACCTTTTATGGCTAACTGTTAGGCAAAAAATCTCATTAGCTAATTTGTGCTACTTGGAATACCTCAGCGTCAGCATAACCTTGGAGTAAAGCTAGTACCACTGCAAAGCTTTGTTAAATTTATAAGTAAGGTAGCGGATAATTTACAGACAATTTTGTCTTCCGATTCGTTTACTATATATATTACCTTATAATCTACAACCGCAGTTGTTCCACGTTTAAAGCGTAAAGACAACCGCATGGCAATCCATCGTTCACTTTTACGGCTTTTCAGCGACCGCCTCGCGATGTTCGGTACGTCAACACCCCCAACTCAACCGACTGACGGAAAAAATGCACGGCACACTTGAAAACGACGGACTCTTTGGAATACTAAGGACCGCCGCGGAGAATACCTCAAAGGCTATCGTAAGTTTATGACAGATCTCCATCACATATCCGCGGTCGCCAATTTTTAAAGGGTTGAATTTTCTCTCTAAAAATTTTACAAGCCCAAAAAAATCACACAGGGGAGGGCGTATTCCGGAAGCGCACAACCATGACCCGGCTATCGATTTGGGCGTTTACGGCGCTCTCATTGGTCTAGAGCTTAAAGCTGGGCCGAGATTAAGACAGGACGCAGGCCCGATGTCTGGCCCCCTTTACTCATCCGAATGTTTTCACTAGTAACATTGTGTCTACCCGCGAAGCAACATACGGTGTTTTTACTTATACCCTGTGTAAACTTCGGTGTTGTGTTTAATAATAGTAGACGGACGGACCGGGTGTTTTTACAAGACTGGATCGGGCGAAAACATCGCTCTGGAATAACACCGCTTGTTGTTCTTTTGCGGAATCCAATTTTCCCTGTCGGAAGGTGGTTGTTTTGTGATAAGTTCTTGCCCCCCCGCGACCTAAAAAATGCACACATTCCTGACGGAGCATCAGAGTATGTACAACCGCTATAACACTGGATATTCGTCGCCTACAGTTACTTCCAATCCTTACTATGACCAGTATCGCTATGGCTACGCTGCCGCGGCTTGGCATCACCAACAACATCCCCTTGCCACAGCGAAAGACATGGTTAAACCACCCTATTCCTATATAGCTTTGATAGCTATGGCTATTCAAAACGCCCCGGAAAAGAAAATAACCTTGAATGGCATTTACCAGTTTATCATGGAACGGTTTCCTTATTACAGGGAAAACAAGCAGGGCTGGCAAAATTCTATCAGACACAATTTAAGTCTTAACGAGTGCTTCGTCAAGGTGCCCAGAGATGATAAAAAGCCTGGAAAAGGCAGCTACTGGACTCTGGATCCAGACTCCTACAATATGTTCGATAATGGTTCTTATTTACGTCGAAGGAGACGTTTCAAGAAAAAGGACGCTTTAAGGGAGAAAGAAGAGGCTATTAAAAGGCAACAACTCCAGCCAGACTCTCCTACGTCAATTACCAAACGAGAAGACAACAAAGCCATGGAAGAAGCCAAAATAAAGTTGGGCGAGTGCAAGCCCAAACGCGAGCCGAATACCGAGCTTAGTCAGTGCATGAGTGCAAAGTATGGCGACCCGAAAAGTGTTATAGTACATCAGGAGCATGTGCTGAGTGACGTGACTGCTTCTTTACAAGCTATGGATACTGCTGCTGCTTTTACTGTGGATTCCCTCATGACCACTACGAGAGATCAAGCTTTATCTTATTCTAATCCAACCAGGCTGCACTCCTCGGGGGGTATGTACTCTTATTGTCCAAGTGCAACCCCTCAGCATCAGTACAACCTTGGAGATGAAGCTACGCCTCGTTACAGTCCTTGGTACAGTCCTGAGACTTCGCCTGAGTCCGCTACAACCCCAACCGGCTACCGGGATATCATTTTCGACGGTACCACAGCTCCTAGTTGCCAGCTTGCGAGTTTTAGGCATTCGGGAGTGTCCTCTAGCCCGCCGCACAACTACAGAAGCACCACCTCCACCCCCTACTACCAAACAGACTGTGTGGCGCAGAAATACTGAGGGTACGCCAATTTTTTTGACCACCATGTAAATATCAAGACTGATCCGTTTTAAAGAACGCATTACGGTGATTAACTAGTTAGGTACTTGGCAAATGTTTCTGATGGATCTGTGTAATTCTACAGTGTGTGTAAATGTACTACGAAATGGTAATAGGTAATGCATAGGTCTTTTTTTCTAATTCAGGTAGTTAGCTGTTTTATTTTTCTGTATGATACCTTGAAGATAAATATCTGTAAAAATACACTTAAATTAACCAAAAGTAAAATAGCTAACTAAAGAAAAATAGTAGAACTTTCTTTCACAGCTACGAGCTATTTTGTTTTTCTCTATGAATTTTTAAGGATTATCTTAAACATTAATAGCAGCTTTTAGTAACATGTTTGACATGTTGACTGACTTTTTGGTTAGTAAAAATAATAATAGTATTCTTTTTGCTGTTAAGAAGTAAAAAAGATGCAATTAAAACTGCCATGCGCATTATCAACTTCTTGATAGTATTAAGTGCTGTTGTTTTAAAATTTGAAAATGGCTGTTGTTTTGTTTTAAAAGATCGTTTCTTATTTTTTAAAAATATTAAATTGTGCAGTTATTATATTTTTAAAATTTTGTTTTTGAGCAGCAGACAATGCTTTACTATTACATTAGGGTTTAAAATAATTTTGATTGGCATTTTTTTTTTGGAAAACTGGCGGATTTTTCTGAAATACTGTAACTATTTCTCTCGTTAAACCTTGATATGTCTTTTTGTACTTATGCAGAAAACAAAATATACATTTAACCGTACAATAATGATTTGTAAAGGTATTTTGAACTTTGGAAAAATTCTCGTATTGTCTACCTAGTTGATACGATTACATATCATAGTTATCATTATCTAAAATACTCGTGTCATGTAAATAATTCCATGTCACTTAAGATCCTCGTTTTGTTATACAAAAAACTGAGGTAGACTGACGATGTATTGTATAACCTTGGCGGTCTGTTTAATAGTAAAAAATATATAGATACTCCTACTTATAAAACTCCTTTGGCACCAATTCGGTATATAAATACATTTTCTCCCAATATATAATCTTTTAAAACAGTTTTTAGTAACTTACGTAATAAGTTTATTAAATAATCGGAATATCACTCAGTATACATACATACACATAAAAAAAGAAGGAAAGTATCTGTCAACATATATGGCAAACGCTTCGTTTGCCTTCTACGGTACGGTCTTAAAAAATACCGCCAAAATGTATAAACTTAAAGAATCCCTTAATATAAACTAACTTTGCGAACTGCTACCATATAGTGACGTTATATTCTATATAGAAACATAACGTTAACTAAAGCCCAGGAACGACGTAGCTACCTTCTAAAACGCCAAAAAAATTAACTCTTAGAAGTAATATTTTTTTTAAAGTATTTTCTTTTTAATCTGAACCAAGTGTTTTACTACTGTTACATAAAAAAAGTTGTCACTTCTTGGCTCTGCAAACCTTTCATTCCTGGGGCATCACTTTCACAAGTATTGTTTAATAAAATAATTAGTCCAAGAAAAGCAGGCCAGTATCTTAGAAACTAAACGTTTCCTGAGCAATATTTATAAAGAACTTTTTGTATTAATGTACAGTATCTACTTCCAAAAACTTGACGATCATTTTGCTAAGAAAAAATAACTCATGTTCAACATATTTCAATTTAAAAATATCTGAAAAACGCTTGCTTTTAGCGGGTTAAACCAATAGTATCATTAGTACCTTCCAAATATCTTATTTTGTAAGGGCATTTTTTTAGCAGTATGGGTCATCCTCTTCCAAAGCTTTGGTCATTATGGCTTTTCTCTTAGGGTTTTAAATATCACTATATACATTTATTTAGCTAATAAAGAGATTATTTTAATGACAATGGACAAACTTTTTGGCGGCACCATTACAGGGCCGTACCTTAGAAAAGAAACCTTTGGGGACCTAACTTTTCTTCTTTTTTTTTGTGAGCGGACTATGCTCCCTGGGGTTTTTTCCAGGTATTTTTTTATCTTGAATATTGCTTTTTGCTCAATCTTTGCCATAGTTCTTTGTTTTTGGGAATGGACCGACTCCGCCAGTGATTTGGAAAAATCACTAGGATTCCGACCTGGGGAATAATATGAGTTTGGCCTTGATTTCAGACATGATTTCGTTATTTCGAGAAAAACGTACAGCCTATTCGTGAGTGAGACTCCTCTCGAAATGGACTAATGTAAACTATATCTTTTCTCAATCACCAAGTTTTCCTTTACGGAAATAATTGTGCGAGGTGGACGAATCAAATTTAAATTAAACACTTTTTGGTATTGGTTTGGATTGTATATTTTAAGTGATGGATTGATAATTTAGATAGTTACTCACTTAAGTTATCCAGAGTAATAGAACTGTTGTGGTTGTGGTTACAAGTATTTTAGAAAATTGACACGAAATTTTATTCTTTTTCGTTCCAGTTACGTAATATGTCTGCTGGGGTATCTTAGAATCCTAGTAAACTGGGACTTAATAAACATTTTCACTTATAATTCTTCAAATTAAAATTAATTTCTCAGCTTCCTTCTTACCGTGACCCTACGACTTTTTTGATCTATCATACCATTAATTTGAGTGACATCTATTGGTTCTTTTTTAAAGAATTTCCTTTGGCCGCTTTGGTGCTTTTCACAAGTTAATTTTATTATGCCAGTCGGTTCAGATGCTGGCCATCCTCAATAAATAACTGCCACAGCCTCCTACCGTTCCTGATTTTGATTCATTTTCATAAGTGTGGTTTGTCTAGGATTTCTCAAAGGCCAATTTAGAAGAAATGTAAATTAAAGTAAAATATTTAGGACACAATAATTATCATTAACGTCATTTTATGAAGTTTTCTTGTAATAATTTTTGTTTTATTGTCAATTATTAAAGCATTTTTCCTAGCATTTTGGATGAATCAAATTAGAATTGCGTGATTTTTGCAAAACAAAATTTTAAACTTAAAGTAATGATTTGTGGAGAAAAACTGGATATATTTGTCAATGTCGAAAAGAAAGTTGATTGTAGAAGTACGAAATATAATGTAATATGTGTACATTAGAGGTAGGTCTTGTAAATAATGTAAAATAATTATAACTTACTTTCGTTTGTGATTATTGCTGTTTTTCAACTGTTCCGGTTGAAATTATGGCAGCTGTGTAATATTATTTTTTCAAAATGTGATAATAAATAATTACGTATGTTATTTATAAATTAGAGTAAGAAATGTATCTAAAAACTAATTATTTTTGAGTGCGATTTTTTGAGTAAAAATCTATGTGACTAATGTGTAGGAAATGAAGAGTTTTTAGGTATATTTAAACATAACGAAAGTTTATTTTTCTTGAGATGTTACTATAAAATTTCCGTTTTATACACATGCGTGTGACATATTTATTCAACGTATATAACAAATACAACAATATGTTTATATTATTGCAGTTATTTCACTTTCTATTTATGTCTATTTAAAACATCTTGTTAAAATTTTAAAAGTAAAACTTGTAAGCATAATCACTTAAATGAAAAATTTAAAAATATATAAATAACACAAATTTTTTAAGTTTTTATAAAACGAAATTGCCATTCGAAGTATTTTTCTTCAAATTTTGAAAATAACAATAAAAATTCTAAAAATCGAAGAAACTAGTAGTGCCAGGATATAAACATGGTCATTTTTTAATGGTACAAACTGATATTGTAATTGATATATGGAGTCTATTTGAGATTTCTCTACTTATGTTGCAATAAAATGTTAACTAATTGTTATTGATTTTAAATGTAATTTTCGTTCCCTTTAAACTTTATTTTCCTTCCAATTCTAAGCTAATATTGATGTAATTATGAATGTTTATGTTTAAGCTCTTAAAGGTAAACGTAGAGATCAGATAAAAATTTGACAGTTAGTTGCTTCAAATTCTTATTTATAAACGTCTATTAAACAATACAGATAAAAAACTAGTAGTACTTTTAATTTTAATAGTTTACACGGATAATCTTTCCTAGTTGGTTACCTACTTCATTTTTTACTGTCATTTTCGAATTATAAAGAAACATATTACTTCATATGGCAATTCTGACTTTTGCTATATATTCTAAACTTATAGTAGAAATAAATTCCGTATTTAGTTATCATTTGCTGGAGCTGTAAAACGTCTTAGATTTACAAAATATGGTCAATAAAAATACAAACGGAAAATTCACTGTTGAAGTAGTCAGGCAGAAGTAAAATAGAAAAAGAAACATACAAGTTTGTACTTATTAAACTGAATTTGCTTTTTTTAAGAGGATTATGTGGTTTATAACATTGTGTTTCTTATATGTCATGAACGTACTGAAGGAGGTCAGTCCTTGGCTTATATTTTGATTTGAAATTTCTATAAACATGTGTCCGAGGTTGATTAATTTTCGAGATACAAGGAGTCAAAATTTAATAAAAAAATAATTGTCTGTTCTTGAATATTTTAAAAACTGTTATGCCGATTTTAATAAAACTTGGAAAGTTTGTTTATAGCAGTGAGAAGCTTATTCAAACCTAATAATAAACTTATCTGCTTCAGTGGCGTTCTGGAGAAAAGTAAAAAAAAAACTTTCTAGATAATAAATTCTTGCTACTTGCTTTTTGGGTAAACTTCTTGGGGACACCTAGGATTTTCTTGATTTTAGGTTAATAAACATTTTGATAATTTTAATCTTTTGTATCTTGGAGATGTGCAGTGAAATTAGTTTTTTTTCTCGAAAACGAAGGAAGATATGAGAAAAGGCAGCTAACAAAAAAAATGCAGTTTTAAATGCTTAATCTAAAAAATTTGTAAATATCAATTATGTTACCTCCCCGGATGCCATTGAAATAGATAATTACAATAATATATTCAAATAAGCCCCTTACTATTGTTTGTACTATAAACCAAATTGCCAAGTTTTATCAAAAACGGAGTAATGGTTTTTAAAATATTAATGAAAAGCCTCTTTTTTTGGACACCCTGTCTCGAAAATGAAACATCTGTATATATAAAAGCTTTTAGTCACAAAATAAGCCAAGGATTTACTTTGTTTAGTATATAGGTGAAATTAAGAAACATTCATTATATTTTTAAATCGATTTTGTTGTTTCTCTTTCTATTTAGTGTATAGTTTTATATTACAATAGAGATATTGCACATCATCAACCTTATCGGGTTTAAGATTTCTGTAAACTGCCAAGTTAACTTTTATTTGTCGCTAAAATTATAAGCAAGTTCCTAATAAATATCATTTTTTTATATTTTCTGACTGACATTTAGTGCAGTATAACTAACATAGCAATATTCAATCTAAGTAATTCCAAAAGATCTTTTTTATTTCCTATTTAAATACACAAAACGTATAAGTTATAAGTAATTGATTTATATTTTCACTCTTTAAAAATTTCAGTTGATTTTAAGTAATCTACTAGCAAATAGATTGGTTTGTTATCCTTATTGTACTGTGCAAACATTTTATTTCTTACTCACAATACTTAAAACGAATGAGTCTCTATTATTTTTCCTATTTTTAGAAAGATCCGCTTTTTGGGGAGCTACCCATATTTCTGAGGTATTAATTAATAATTTTTTATGAGTAATAAATGTTCTAATGGTAACGTAAATATAAATATTTATTGCTGATACACGTACTTCTGTTTATAAGAAGCTATAGAGTTTATAAGATATAAGATTTTTCATAAAAATTAGCTCACGTGACTTTTTTTTTCAGAAAACCGAAATTGTCTAAACATAAGTGCTCACGCCAATTAATTTTTATTATACATGCTTAATCATTCGAATTGTCTTTAAGTCATCTATTACTTATCCAAATTTGAAATTGATCGACCAACTAATAACCAAGATACAAGGGTGACTTCTCAAATAACGAATCACTGTATACTCTGGAATTGTAAATATTTTTGTAAATAATAAATCAAATAGATGTGTATGAAACCACGAATGTACATTATTTATTAGTATCATATATTAAAAATACATGCGAAATTTGTGAATTTTATTTTGTTGTTTTATTGCTTCGCCCATTTCCAATTCATATTAAAATAATCTTATTGGACTTTATTTGTCTTTGTTTGCTATTTATTCCACAACGTTTCGATTGCCTAATATTTACAACCGTTATCAAGTGAAGACACTAGTAACAAATAAAGACAATGGAAATCAGATAAGTTTCTTTTATTCAGAGTTCCATCTTGTCTAAATCTATACTACCAATTAGGAATGCTGTCATTTTCTTAGAAAAAGCTACGGTTCAAACAAATGCAAACACATACTGTTCGGAGCCCTTTAACTGAAATTCTCTAAATTTTTCAAAGAAAGATGCCCAAAGCCGATAATTATCCTGGAAAGTAGAACAAAATAACAGTATTATTTCTTACTTTCCTCGTAAAAGGGAAATATTGTAATAGTAAAAATATCAACCTCCCAGAGTTTTTCAGATTTTTACGTTTCAGGGTCCCTAGATGCCGAAAAACATGTTTTCCCAATTCCGTCAGTCTGTCGCTTTGTCTGTCAAAGAAGTCAAAAATTAAGGGTTATATAGAGATGACCTGGTAACATTTTGGTAAATCTCTATCATGGCAAAATAAAATAGCGGCCTAGTGAAATGTTAAAAAAGTTATTACTAAAAAAACTATTTATCCAATTTATCTATCTTTTGCACAAAAAGTTTTATGTAGGAATCAAATGGTAAAATTTTGGAACGAATCTAAGATGGCGGAACAAAATGGCGGCTTAGTAGAATATTAAAAAATTCAACCTGAAAAACTACTTAAGGGTCTGATTTCAAATTATGTGCCATAAACAATTGTGGTATACAGACGAATTAGTAAAGCTGTGGTACTAATTCAAGATGGTGAAACAAAATGGCGGTTAAATAAAATATTTGTAATCGTGAAAAAATCGTCGTCTTAGGTTTTACATATCACACGTTTTAGAGCCTCTAGATGCCATAAAATATGTTTTATTAATGATTCCGTCGATCCGCCTATCGGTTTGTCCGTCTGTCTGCCAATTCACGACATAGTTTACTTACGCGATTGATTTCAAATTTTGGGCAGCAATTAAGGGTCATATAGGAATAATCTGGTAACATTTTGGTATGAATATAAAATAGCAAAACAAAATGGCGGCCTTTTAAAATAAAAAAAATCAGCATGAAAACACCACCTACTTTTTAGATTAATTTCTAATTTTGTGCAAGCATTAACTGAGATATAGTGATAAACTGATAAAGTTGTGGCATAATTCAAGATAGCGGAACAAAACGGAGGCCAAATAAAATTTTTAAGAAATCAAGGTAAAAAAAATTTATTCAGTTGACTTTAAATTCTACAGAAAAATTAAATGTGATATAGGGATAAACTGGTACGAATTCAACATGACAACAAAATGGCGGTATGTGTTAATATAAAAACTACATATTGAATTTAATTTAAATTACGCACAAAAAGTCAAGTCTGGTATAGGTAGAAACTGGTAAATATTGGTAGGAATCTAATATGATCTAACAAAATGGCGACGAAGGAAAATATTTTAAAAGACTGTATATATGTGTTACTAAATGACTATGTACTGAACTAAAATGGGTCACACTTCACTATTCCTAATAAATGGAAAGATTCATAACGAGGGAAGTTCTGGGTAAAAGAAATTTACCGATTTTTTGTTAATATATTCTGGTGTTTAAAAAAGCGTCAAGTAAAAATTATATTATTAAACATCTATCAATTACAGTTTTTTTCCTTTAACAGTCCTCGTGGTATTGCCGAGTGGGGGCAACTTTTGAGGGTTATCGTCTTGGGTCTTGTAGCTTTGGAGCTCTACATATTTGATTTCTTTAATATCAGAGGAAATTAACGCTCGATCAACTCTAAAGCCATTGAATTATGTTTTTTTAATTTCGTTTATTAATTTATGAATTATTAATAATTGCAAACATTTTTAATAACAATAATAATAATTGTTCTTTAAGTTTGCAGTAAATTAATGTAATATGCTGGCCCACGGCAAAGCTTCATCTGCCGTATGCAGCAAAGTAAAATAACATTTGCAAACTATCAATGGAAATTATGCTGTAGTCGTCAAAAAACTACAATTCTTTTTTTGCAGAAAATTACTGGCTCACAGCTATATGGCAAGATATTTTGTATATATATATATATATATATATATATATATATATATATGACAAGATATTTTGTATATATATATATATATATATATATATATATATATATATATATATATATGTATATATATATATTTTATTGGAGTGTCGGTCCTATTGAGGGCTCGGATTTAAATTGCTTTTTAGCTACGGTAATTTTTGCCACCTTCTTCAGGACCACAATATGAAAAGGAAAAATATTTTTTAGCTTTTATGCACATTATTTATAAAAAAATAGTGTACTCACTGCTATGCAACTAAATTTTGATAACTTCTTGTGTGAAGAACAAGCACATTTTACGTTCTGTTCTAACTTACTGGAGCCGAAGCAAATAGATTTTTATTTAGTTTTCTAACCTTATGTCATGAATGTTATAATTAGTTTTCCAGCCTAATTGAGACTTAAATATATCCATGATTTTCTATTGCTATGCTGTTATTAATAATATATGAGTTCTAGACAAATTAATATTAAAAACCTAACTAAGATATATTGGATCTAAAATTAGTAATCTTCATTGAAGCAGACTGACTTCAGACTGGCATATAGATTTAATAACGTACAAATCGAAGCCTTTAAATACCCGTTTAAGCTATCTAAATTACTATTACTATTGTTATTATTATTAAAATTGAGAAGATTTGCATACATAGAAGTAAGCTCGTCTATGTCGGTTTTTTAATTCAAAGAATTAGGTTTTAAATATATCTCTACCATGTCTAGAAACAATCTCTTGTTATAATTGGCCACCCTTCAAAATATATGTGTTGCATTATAATTAAATAAGTGCCATGATTGGTTAGTGTGTTCTGAAAGAGCACAAGTATTTTTTCTTAACCTACAATTGCTTTTATGTGAAGTTATTCTGTCTTTAATGAATAAAGTTATTTTTCTATCAAAAGCTTTGTCATCAAGTTCCATATAATTTTTGCTATTTATCGCTTTAGAATTCTGCTTTTGCAAACTGGCAGTTCAGTCTGTTAGTAATTTATAAAACGATTTAATTTTAACATTCTTCTGTCTCCTTCCGTTTTTCTTAGAACCCAGTCGATGTGCATGTTTTTATTACCATAATGTGTATTCGAATTTTTGATAAAGGAGAAAGCTTTGTTTAGAATTTTCGGTCGGGTAAGCTTTTCCATATACCCTACCTACATATGCTCTGATCCAAATCACTAACATAAAACAGAAAATATCGCGGGCTTTATAGAAAATCGTTCGCAATCTTAGAGCTAGTGCTGTTAAAAATGTTTCGTCTCGAAATCAAAGGTAACTATGGATTTTAAAACAAGTTATATTAGAAAATTAACTTGTAATTCATAGGTAAACAATAGTAATAGTAATAGTATTAATAATAATAATAATATCTCAACTATCAACAAAAACTAGGTGAGTATCAGGATACACTAATGCAAAAACTAAAGGTTTGCAGACATACAACAAATGCACAAAGAGAAAGCGACAGAACTGGCTTTTCAACATCAAACAAAGACAGTTCTATCGGGATATTTATAACATCAAAAATCAAACCAATACAGAGAAGATGCTACTGAGCAAAGAGTATTTAACCGAAAGCTTTGGCTCGTCATTTTACCAAAATAATGCATTATCCGGACACAATCCCCGCATTTCACATGCTGGGCACAACAACTATACTACCCAAAAGCAATAGGACAAAAGACCCGTCCCAGTCCAGGCCAATCATCTGTTTGCCCACCGTGTACAAGATCTTAACAGGATGCATCGCAAATCGTATCTATCACCATATTGACAGTCATAACCTATTAGCCGAGGAACAGAAGGGATGCCTTTGGGACCTTCAAGGATGCAAAGAACAGCTTATCATCGACTTTGTAGTACTCAAGCAGGCACAGAAAAATATGCAACATACACATTGCTTTATAGACTAAGAAAAGGGGTTTGACAGTGTACCACATTTCTGGCTCGTAGACGTACTAGGAATATACAAAATTCACCCTATGATTATCAATTTCCTGGCAACTATTAAGCATCAGTGGAGAACGAATCGGAGGATTTATAATGGCGATAAATCTTTTACCACCGATGATTGATACAAGTCAGTAGGGGAATTTACCAAGGAGGCTTGCTAAGTCCACTTTGGATCTGCTTAGCGATGAACCTCCTCTCTACGTTGCTCATCAATACTGGACATGGCCTCAATATCAAAGCCCATAGAAATAATTCCTGAACCATCTTGCACCTTCTGTATATGGATGATATTAAGCTCTATGGTGGAAAGTATAACTAACTAAAAAAGCATATTGACTAAACATCGAAAAAGGAAAAAGTAATTAATGGTGATGTAGCCCTACCCAATGGAGAAATAGTTCTAGCGATGAACTAAGGAGAAACCTTCAAATACCTAAGATTCCAACAGTGCAAGTTAGCAAACACGGACTACCTTCAGCGACATAACCGGATATGTAACATCATACACCAGAAGTTTGCCAATAAATACGGGCTCCTGAATACCTTTGTGCCCTATTATAAACAGCAACCAAGTTCAGTGCTTAAAAATAATGCCTTCAAACTGTACTACGGCCGGGCAATTATCACCGATAGACGGGTGACGAATAATCGGCCTGATGTGGTACTGTTAAATAAGGAAACAAAGACAGCTTATTTGGTAGATGTCGCTGTATCCAACAATAACAACTTGTTGGATAAATAAATATCAAGAGAGAAAGGCCATATATGAGGAGCTGGCCAGCGAGATACAGCAGATGTAATGATTGAATAAAATTTATGTTATACCGATCATCGTATCATCATCTGGACTAGTTCCAAAAATACTAGAACAGAACCTGAAAATCATAGGACATAATGAGAAAATTCTTTCAGAACAACACATAGATTTAATAGAAACCAGCCCACTCCTTTTGATGCATGCATTCGGAATTGGCTTGGAACCGAAGATTTGTTGAGAAATTGAATGTCAATTTCGGTCACAATAATAATAATAACAATGCGTTTAATGTTGCTATTAGAATGAAATAAGAGATGCATAAATGTGCGTTTGTTTATTCATATTAATGTAAGAGATCCAAGTATGCTAAAACATAACTCTTATAAATACTGTTGAATACTACCATTACCTACAGACCAAACACCTAGAAGTTAAGCAAGCCCTTACTATAGACGATGTGGACATGCGCAAGCAAAAAGAGGATTCTATAAGGGTTATATCATCGGTAACATATACCTTTGCTGAATTAAAATGGTACTAATACCAATTTGGAAGCCATAGAGCGATTGATACGCAAAACTTTTTAACCAGCTTTAGAATTCACCATCCAAATACTTTCACAAGCCGTTTGTATCTTCCGCGAGTCAAGGGAGAAGAGTTTTCCAAAACATCCAACTGGCACACGGAATTTGGAAAGTTTCAAAGCTTCTTCAAGAATAAGATTTTCCAGGGTCGTAGCTGGAAGTCTAATTTAGATTGGGTCATATTTTTTTAGGTAGTGCAATTTTCGGTTTAGTCTGTAATATGGCAACCTAGTGTCGTATACCAAAAAGAAACTAGGAATAACTCAAAATTAGTTTTTTAATACTGTTAATTATTTTGAAAATTAACAAAACTAAAAGATAGTAAAAATATAAAAAACAATAGTATGCTAAACCTAAAATGTTAATAGTATGTCTAAGAGTAATATATCATTGAAAAAAATAAGAATAACATAGCATAATAATAATAATTTGTTTGCTTAATATTAAAATAGTTACACATGTCTACTTTTTTTTTAATTAAAGCAAAAACTTGTCTAAATTATGTTAGAGAAAATCAATATTCAAAGCTGAAAAAATCGAATATGCTCTTTTTGTGTGCAGGCGGCCAATAGAGAAAAACTAGATTCCTAAATTGCATTACTGCAGCTAACGTTATCATTTCATAGGTATCGTAAATAGCTTCTCTTTGAAGGTACAGGGTGTCTCAAATTCGAGCCCCATCATTAGAATCTCAGAAACCAGGGCTGTAGCAAGATAAAAAGTTCTCACTTTGAAGTCATTCCTGCTACACAATTTAAGAAAACATTAGTTCTTGTTCGCTTTTTCTGGGTCTGAACTCCATCCCTATCTAAGACCCTGTCGGTAATTATACAATATACGTAATATATAAAAATGGAACAAATTAAGGGTCATTATTAAATCGTTAGGAAATTTTAGAAATCCAAAGATATGTTATGTAGTTGTTTGTGCCGATTTTACCGATTTTAAAAACTAAATGCACTAGTGGCACTTTTTTATGAGAAGTTTAGTGTAAGCTCTGTTTTTCAATATTACTTTTTAATTTTTAGGTTAGAATTGTTTTATATATATCTATCGGTTTATATTGATTTTAAAACCTCTTTGTTCACCAAAATTCCGAGCCAGTACCAACAGACTAAAATGTTGACGTTTCGATACCACAAATGAATGCATCATCAAATTGAAATAATATAATTTTTTGATACGGTCGTCCCAATTTAAAGAAGTATGTTTTTATTACATTATTAATACTTCAAAAAACATGATTTAATTATTTGGTTTATTAAATATATTTATTTGTATTAAATATGCAATTTAAAATTAAGCTGATTTTCTAATTTTAAATAAAGCTTTAACATTTGGGGACATATACGATACAAACAGTAAACAAAAGAGTTAAGGTCTGAAATCGTGACATATCAAATCTTTGTCTTAAAATCCATTTATTTGAAAAGATTTCTTTTAACATTTTTGTGACATCTCTAAATAATTGTTTTTACACTTTGATAGTATGGTATTATCTTCCTAAGAGAACCTGGAACTATAGCATTTCATCGTAAACTTCACTTTGTTTATGTGGCTTATTTGTAATATTCTCTGATTTGAATGTAACTATGAGAATTAGCTCTGAATCGAGGTGGCACATTGTCAAAAGCATAACAAGTAGAGGTTTTATTATTTGAACATAACCTTTCTTGTTTTTTTTAGAAAATCTGAAGATCAACTGGGAATAAAAACCTCGGAAATTAAGATATCGCTTCGCCATTTTAACCATTGGGAAGCTTAAAATGTCTACTTTTTAATGGGGTTTTTCTTTTTTCTTAAAAGTGTTCCGGGTTTTTGAGAATTTTACAGATACCTTAGACCGCGAAAATAGAATGTTTTTTTTAACCGCCTTCTTTCTTTTTTTAAAGTTGAAGGTGTCGTAAACATGAAATCGAAGATGATGCGATCTTCCCATCAAATATATTAAACGTTTTTTGGGTTGGAGGAGAAAAAAGTCAATTGCTAAATTGAATGAAAATTTGGATTTCGCGGAGAACGCTTCAGCAGCGGCTCATATTGTGCGCGCGGTAGCCGTATCTGCTGACGTATGTGCATAGGTTTGCAGATAAAAACTAATTATCAAATATTTCTGCTACTAATTTCCCCTTCCAAATTAATTTTTTAACATCGAAAAATTTTAACTTTTGGTAGAATTATTACAAGTTTGGTCTCCGGACGCCTTTTCATTTTCAGATTTTTAATTTGCCAAGTTATATCAGTGGGTCAAAAGTAACTATAGATTCTGGTCGATTTATTATGACCTCTATTTTCTACATTTACGTAATTGCTTTATCTAAAATATACAAAAAACAACAATTTTTGTATTTTATTTCCTTTTTTTTTAATTACAGAGGGTCTAGAAATGTAAATTTAAAGATCTACAATTTAAAAAAGTCGGTAAATTCCTTTTACCCGGAACTTCCCTTGTTATGAATATTTCCTTTTCTTAGAAATAGTGAAGTATAATCCAATTTAGTTCCGCACATAGTCATTTAGTAACTCATATAGATATACTGCCTTTTCAAAAATTTTAATTGGGCGCCATTTTGTTTCACCATCTTGGATTCGTACCAATATTTTAGCAGTTTCTACCTTGGCCACACTTGTTTTTTTTGGCATAATTTAAAGTAAATTGAACAAGCAGTTTTTACACCGATTTTTTTAAGACCGCCGTTTTATTTCATCATGTTGAATTCGAACTAGTTTATCACTATATCATGAATTCTACTAATTTGTCTCTATATCAAACTTAATGCTTGCACAAAGTTTGACATTCATCTAATAAGTAGTTCTTCCACTCTGATTTTTTAAATATTTTATTAAGCCCCCATTTTGGATTCGTACCAAAATATTACCAGTTCATTTATATATAACACTTTATTTTTTTTGCAAAATTTGTGGTAAACTGGGAAATTAGATCTTTAGTAAGGTTTTTTTGTTTTCACCAGACCTCCATTTTGTTCAACCATACTGGATTTTTTCCAAAATGTTACCAGGTCATCTCCATATATCTCTTAATTTTTAACCAATATTTGAGGTCAATGGGGTTATTTGTTTTTTAAGCTATGCCGCGGAATGACAGACCGACAGACATATTATTAAGTCACTATTTTGTTTCGCCATCTTGGATTCGTACCAAAATTTTACCAGTTGACTTTGACGTATTATTTGATTGTTGTGAAAAATTTCATGTAAAACGAATAAGTAGTTTTTTAGTAATACTTTTTTTTTTAACATTTTACTAGGCCGCCATATTGGATTTTTACTAATATGTTCATTTCATCTATATGATCCTCAATTTTTGACCAAAACTTGAAATTAATCTGAGTGTTTTTTTACGATCACAATACTTCCTTTTGACGAGGGAAGTAAAAATCGCATGCTTTTTAATTTCCACGAGTCCCGGCCTTTGCTTCCTTTGCTAAAAGGCAAAACTGATAATGCTGTAGGTTCGTCCCCATTTGAACCTAAAGCCATTCATTTTCCGATTTTCTAGGTTGAATAAGACAAATGCTTGACCTCGCTACCCCCTGGCTATAACTCTGGTATCAGCCTACTTTTATACGTATTATTGTTGAAGTAGACGCTGACTACTCAGCTCTAATTCTGAAAGAGCAGTGATCCCAAACGGTGGTGCCTTCTACATGGTCTTTTCGCAGCTGCGTTAAAAAGCCCCGCTGTATTTGAATTCGGGTGATTTTATGACTAAATTGATGATTTTATGTACCAGATTAGGTAATTTCTACAAGAAGCTACCAGAAGTACATTGCCAAATTGTAAAAAAAACGTCAAATATATATTTGGTGCCTTTTAATTTTTTAAGTAGCTGAAGAGGTGAGAGAAAGTTAGGTTTTTTACAGAGTCAGTGTTCAGATCTCGTGTAGTAAAAATCCCTGAAGATGTCTCGTGCAATCGAAGGCGAAACATCAGATACTAGTTCCAATTTGACACCATGATTTCTTATTTGACCAGAGCCGTGGAACCTTCCGTTCTAGGTAATATTTTTTTTTAAATCTCAAAAGCATTTTGTTTCAAATCATAAACCCGCTACAATAATTTCGTAAATATCTGCTTATCCAATTCATACCAATTGAACCAAAAATAATTACTTTAACAGACCCTACATATAAGTATCTAGGATATGTAGAAACAAGGTAAATCATAGACATGGAAATGCAAAAAAACTTAATGATTCATATTTAAAACGAGTAACGAAAATCGCCAAATCATTTTCAAAGAACAAAATCCAAGCTTAAATACATAGGCATTCCAGTTCTGAGCTCTATATAAGAAATTCTTAAATGCACAACAATTGACCTGGTAGAGATAGATGGAAATAAGAGGTCTATGCTTACCAAATTCAGGACCCAGTGTCGCTACAAACAAACTATATTTGCTAAGAGGTAGGGGACTTTCAAATATAAAAAACTATTATTTCATATAAACATAAGATTATCCTTTAAATTATAATAAGATGAACACTAACCTTTCAGCCATAAGCACAAGGCGAACAGGCCGGTCTCAGCACACATTCCATCACTAATGCATTAAAGAAGTGAGACAGAAGAAGTTCCAACATAAGCCCGCTACTTACTATTCATCCATTGGTTCATTCGTCCACATATTATGGAGGGTCCGGTTTATCCAGTCGTTTCGTTGCGCGGCGTCTCCGTATTTTGGGCAGGTAATCAAGTAGGCTTTGACCTTGGCGAACTATTCGCCCGAATCAATTTTTTTGTTTTTTATGTATTTTCAAACATTGAAGACACATGGGATCCATGTGAACGTATTAAATAAAAATTGATGAACAGTATGGATGAAATATTCGTCCATTCGTTGATTCGCTCATTCGTTCATTCATATGAATGGACGAATCGTATGAACGAATCGAACCGAATAGGGAGTAGCGGGCTTTAGTTGCAGATACCCCGTTCCAGCTCTAACATTATACACAGAGAAACATATCAACTTGCCAAGATCTGTCATTTAAACCTCTGTTAGAATAATGGGCTTTATACCATTAGATATAATTTTTATTATCAACCTGAACCGGTAGTCGAAATTGATAATGTTAAAATATACTAAAATGTGATGCTGAATAGTGTTTCACAACAAACCGTGTATTGCTATCGTTGTTAAATGTACCCTATTGATAGATGTTGCAGATCCACTAGATATTAACCTAAAAACCATGACAGAAATAACAAATATCTCGAAACTGGACACTGGAACTCAAGAAGATATATCAGCTAAATAAGCTAGATAATAAGTCAATGGTTATTAGTCAAATGGACTGGTCGTGCACCATTCTGTAAGACATTTGGAACGAATGGAAATGGCACCCCCTTAAGCAAAAGATAATATGCAAGCAACAATTCCTGGAACATTTAGAGTTGTCGGGCAAGTTGAATATAAGAATATATTTATGGATCTTGAGTTTGTTTAATTCGACCCAGACCAGACTGAGAAAATTTTAATAATAATAACAAAAACAATAATAATATTAGGGGAATTTTTCTAACTATAGGGGTGACCGACGTGCAATGTGCTACTGACTCTTTAAAAGCGACGAGGTAAATATTTCAGGAACACAGTTGCTGTTCATTTTAATATTCCTCGGACCACTTTTATAGCCTTTTTATATACTAGTTTCTAATACACATATACTACATATTCGTTTTAGATGGATAACCTAAAGTTCCAAGCTACAAATCAACGACAGCTCCAAAGTAAATTATTTTTTCTTTCAATTTATAGTAAATCTATCTACGCTCGATAACTACTGATAACAACTCTGCAGCAAACAAAAATTAATTTTTATTTTGTGGCAAGAACAAAACCAGGTGTTTGTTATGTAAAACTTGCCGAAAATCGCCTTAGATTTTTTGTAATTCCCATCTTTTTTTGTATACAACATTGTTTTCGACCAAAATATTGCTATAGTCGAATGCAGTCTTATCGTGCGGGTCCAAAAGGTCACCAACATTATGAATCAAATCAGAAACACAGTGAATACCAAAATGTTGTTGTGATTCTTTCATCGAGCTATTAAACCTCGATGGGCTATTTACAAATAAACAGGGAGAAAGAAAATAGCTTTTTTTTATTATATTACGCAATATTATTAATATGGCCACTTAATAATATTTTATATATTAAATGACGAGGGACTAAATAAGAAAATTCGACAAATATGTATTTGGTGAAAATTTTTCGGTTGGCAAAAACAAAAATACACAAAATGGCAAGCGCCTTCTGTTTATACAGCCACTTAATGAAAGTGAGATTTTTTTATCAACCACCAAAAATTATGAGTCCCGCTTGACCTAAAAATTTAACCACTTATACAGTGTCATTTATTTAAATGCGGGCCACCCCTGTGCAAAGAAAACTTGTTTTTTTTTGTATTTTGATAACAAAAAAAAATTATTTTGCAAACATATTATACACTTTTGTCAAAAACACAAGATAATTAGTTATTACTTCTCTCGTGAGATTGCGTTTAAGGGTCCCTAGATGCCGGAAAACATGTTTTCCCATTTCCGTCTGTCTATAGGTATGTCTGTCCGTCAGTCTGTCTGTTCGCGGCATAGCTAAAAAACAACTTATCCGATTTCTTCAAATTTCAGTCTAAAATTAAGGTCTATGCATACGAAAAATACAGGCTATATATATATATATATATATATATACATATGTATATATATATATATATATATATATATATATATATATATATATATATATATATATATATATATATATATATATATATATAGCGATTTTACCGATTTTTATATATCAAATTTTGTCTTATAATTAATAAAAAAATTTACTTATTTTAAACACGCTTTAAAATTGGAACAAGTATTCTATAATTATTTATTTATTGTCTACAAAATTACAAATGTACTAAAAAAGTAAGCAAAAAAAAGGTGTCAAATCTAATAAAAAAAAATTTAAATTAAAATTCACTGGCTAATATCCAGGAGCCAGTGGCAAAAGCTCTGAGAATCGGTATAAGGAATGTACAGAAACTTGTGCATGAAAAAAACATAATTTACTTCCGAAGAAGATTAAGAAATGTACACGAAAAAATCCAAAGGCTTAAGTTACAATGCAAAAATGGATATTCATAATGCAATTTCTGATTTATAGACGTCAAAGACTAATATAATCCTTTAGAAACTTTTTAATACTATAGACTAAAAAATATCATCATCACTTAAAAAGTCCTCATCTTCTGAGTCGTGCTCAAATGGCGCAATTATCATTGGTGCTATTTCGACATTTAGAAGTCGTTCTCGATTCCACCAATCCTATATTAATTTCTCCGTATGTTCCACAGATTTCTTCCAGTACCCCGGCGTAATATAATTTAATGAATCTTGCCAAACAATTTGCACTTCATCTGATGTAAGATCATCGTTCACGTGTTTTTCGTAATATGATTTTGCCCCAGCCCATATTAATTCTATTGCGTTAAACTAGCAATGGTATGGCGGCAGACGTAAAACCTCATGTCCATTTTTCCGTAATATTTCATCGACGGCATATATTGTTGGTTTTTTAATAGATTTTGTCATTAAAAGAAGTTCTAGTTTCAGCATATTGGGCAAAGGATTTTGTTTTTGTTTTATCAGCCAGTCGTAAATATCACTTTTCTTCCAGGATGAAGTAAATTGTTTATTTAAGATTCTTGAATGATAAGATGCATTGTCCAGAATGATTAAAGATGGAGCATCTAAATTTGAAATCAGTTGTTCTTTTAACCACTTTTCAAACAGTTAACAGTTCATATTATCATGGTAGTCCATACTTCTGGATGTTGAAGAAAACAGTAAACTTGCGCCTGGGAAAAATCTTGTTGAAGAACCTGCATGTAAAATGATGAACCGTTTTCAAGTCCCACATCCCTTTTTTCTCTTGACACTTTTTACAGACTCGTCCTGCCAAGATTTGGAACCACTTCCATTAGAAAATATTCAAGTCTCGTCTAAAAATACCACTTTTCTAAATTTTGAATTAACATTTTCCGTGTATTTCTTTAAAAACTGGATACGCTGACTTGCTATATGTGGGAACTCGCATAAAAATCTTCGATTACAGTCCTTTTTATATCGAAAATCCAACATTTTTATTAATTTTGACAACGATTTTAGTCCAATTTCCAATATGCCCCGATTTTTTAAAGCTTCTTTTAAAACTTGAAGGGTTATATTAGTTTTTGATGTGTATAAATCGTAAATTGCATTACGAACATCCATTTTTACATTGTCACTTAAGTCTTCTGCCTTTGGCTTTTTTCGTGTACAATTCTTAATCTTCTTCGGTAGTAAATTATGCTTTTTTTCATGCACAATTTTCTGCACAGTCCTTATACTGATTCCCAGAGCTTTCGCTACTGTCTCCTGGATATTGGCCGGTGAATTTTCATTTTCGTAATATTTTATTAGATTTAATACAATTTTTTTCGCTAGTGGATGCAAAAAACCCGAAAACTGTTTTCTATGACTTATTTTGTCACTGACTTGTCAATCTGACTTTGAAGTGACATCGCTCAAAGATTTTTGCAACTGCTGGTATTTATATGTTTATCCTCTTTTTTCATATGAAAATATCATAGGTCTATTTAATTCATCTTCGGGATTTTATGCGGAGGATATGATTACACGTAATAAAAGAAAAACAAACTTAAAAAGTTTGTCGTTGATAAATCGTATGACCTGCACGATAACACTGCTTTTGACTATATAAATCTATTTTATTACTAATGTTAAATGTACCTTATAATGTCATTTTTGATGTTTTACGTCCATATTTTGTTTCTGGAGTATCCCTTAACAATGTGCAAAGGTGGATATTTATTAAAGTTGTGAACCAATACCGTCTTTAAACTAAATTTAGAAGAATCGATAAACAGACACCAATCATTTGGATCACGTCTCCTTCTTAATACGTTAAACAAATTATTGACATTTGAACAATATAATAAATCTGTTTCTTGAAGATTTCGTTTCCTTTAGGATCTCTGTATCACTTGAACTATTAGTAAATTCTTCTTTTTTATCCAAGGTCCAAGATTCTGGGGGCTTTGGGACAGAAATAAGTTTGATAGGCCGTAAAGCTGACGGTTGATCAAAATAATTAACATGTGTGCCTAGATTTTTGGTCCAATACCAATATTCGTGAGGCAAAAATAGCAATCTGTAATATAATTTTTTGGTTCTATCGAAACCATTGGTACTGCAAATGACCCTTTGCACCTTTTAACCAACCTTTTAATATAATTACATACGTTTTACAACAGATATGAGGTGCCCATGCTTTGCCTTGGTCTCCAACTTTAAGTCCAAAATAAAGTTCGTAAGCTTTTTACACAAGGGGGTGTAAAATGTTGTTTAGATGTAATAACCAAGAACAGACTCATTTAACAGGTCATGTGCATCGCCCTGTAAACATGACCACATGATGCAATAAGAGGAATTTTGGCCGTTTATAAAACTGCACGTTACAGAATATCTATCTGATAAAAAAATTCTGTTTTCTCATTTGATTTTAAGATATCAAAATACATTAGAAACACCTAAAAATTGGGATGTCACAAAACCTGTGTTTATCAGTGATATCGGTTAGACCACCTAGACTCTTGAGCCTATAGATTGTCCGTATCAGAAAGGTACATGCAACAGAAATTAAAATGCTGCATACTTCTTAGTTCATCTCATATTGTCGCAAGCCTCTGATTCTGAAACAGGGACAACTTCAGAAATTGAAGAATCTTTAGTGCTTCATTTCCTTTCGTTGGTGCTTTCTTAGTTTGGTAAATATATGTATTTTTTTATTTTATGGTCATCTTTTAACATTTTTCTGATCAACCCAAAATAGGCGTGGCTCATCAGTGCTTTTTAGTGCTTCGATTTGTTTTGTTAGTGCATTCTTATTTTTGTAAATATCCACTTATCTATATTTTAAAGTCGTGCGCCAAAGTTTATCTGATTGGCCCGAACTAGGTGTCGTGTGTTATTGCTTTGTTAGTGTTTCGGTTAGTGCTTGCTTAATTTTGGATATATTCGCTCATTTTGTTTTAAGGTCAAATCCCAACATTTTTCTGATGGGCCCAAATAATTTATTTATTTTTTAAAATTTATTTGCAACCAACAATATGGATTCATAATTTGTCTTATTCTTGTATAGTAAAATTCCGTACGAGAGAAGTTGTGGGTAGAGACCGATTTTTTTATTTTTTTTTAGTTGATTTTAATATTAGTTTACTTAGCCTATAAAAAATATATTATGTGTTTATTATTTTCCTCTATAAAAAGAGGCTTTTATTCCAGGAGATGGGATTTTACCAAATATTTAAACATTTATTTTATTAAGATTTACACTAGAGCTTTATCAGTTTGTGCTTGTTTCAGACCAGATTTTTGTAGAAAATTTCAAGTCAATGGAATAAATATTTTTTTGGTACTGAGTTTTTAAGCATTTCATTACGTGCCCGTTTGTTCCACCATAATGGTTGCACGCTAAATTTTACCATTTTATCACTATATCACAATTGATTTTCGTCCAAATTTTAACTTTCATTCGATAAGAAGTTTCGTAATAATGTTTCTTTTTTTAATTTTTGTTCCGCCCTATTGGATTGTTACCAAAATGTAAACATTCCATCCTCATATGACCCTTGATTTTTGACCAATATTTGAAGTCAACCGGACTCTCGGAGCGTGATTTTTTCACGATTACAATGCAAATCAAAATAATTATGTTGGAAATTTCAGTTTACGAAATATTTGACTTTAAACTTATAAAAAAAATGTAGTTGATCAATTCGTCTTGAGCAGCATTTTAAACTACGTGAAAAATTTTCATGGGGCAAAATAATTTGATAGTCAGAATATAAAATATGCAGCCAACGCTCATTTTCAATGAAACTTAATAAAACTTCATATTTGGAATTAGTTGTTTGGATTAGTTTATGCTGTCCTAAATGCATTTACCCATTTATAGGCTTCTAAGACCGAGGGGCGGATAACTCTCTCAAATCTGTGTACACTGCGGAAAATCAGTTTAAATCGCGATAAATCTTACTTAAATCAGTTAAATTCTTTTAAATTACCCCAAATCTCTTTAAATCATATTAAATCATTCAACGTTTTCTATATACTGAATTTTCTCATTTCTAAAAGTTAAGATTTAATATTTTGTATATTATAAAAATAAAATTTGAGTGGTTTTACCCTAGGTTTTACCTATAGGAAGACAGGTTGGATTTTCAGGATTATTTGGATATACAATAACTAGTGTGCATTATACAACTTCAACATTATCAGATCAGTATTAATTGAGGTATTCATAATAATAGGAATAACACGTAAGATTCACTTAAAATCCTAAATCTTATTAAATATCTTTGTAAAAGTTATAAATCTTCCTTAAATCACTTTAAATCAGAATAAATCAGTTTAAATCTGCTACTTAAGTCGCACATATTTCAAAATCAGTTATTTTCTTTTAAATCAGATTAAATCTATTAAATTTGATAGAATCATAAGTGATTTAAAATCTGTGTACAGATTTAAGGAAAAAACGTGCAGCTAAACTCAGGTTTGCAGCAATTTTAACCAAACTTAATATTTGTAGTTAGTGTTAGATGTACTTTACGCTGTCAATTATAAATTTATTATCTGTGACCCTTAGTACCCTCTACTCTCGTATGTTTGAGGTAAAAACATGCTGCTAATGCCAGTTTGGTAGTAACTTCAACAAAACATTATATTTGGAACTAATTTTTGACCTTCTTTACTTTAATATATTTAAGATAAAAGCGGACTGCCAAATTCAGTAATTTTAACAGAACTTCGTATCTGCTAGGAGTTTTAAGAATACTTTATGCTACCATAACCGATTTTTTTAGTGGCTTCTAGTACGTTTAATGTAAGAACATACTGCCAAACCCAGTTTTCCGAAAATTCAATCACACTTCATATTTGGATTTAGTTTTATTTGTACTTTATGCTATCATTAACGAATTTTTTTTTACATGTCCCGGAGGACAACCCTTACTCTAGTACGTTTAAGATAAAAATGTGATGCCAAATCCATTTTCATATTTGGAACTAGTTTTAGAGGTATTTTATGTTCTTATTAACAAATTATCTCGCTGTGACTCCATTCTATTAAATAAAACACAAAGTCTTGATCTCACTCAAATATGTTAAAAACACATTTAAAACAACAAATCCAGGTACGACATAAGAATAAACTCAAAACAACAAATCACACGTTATATACATCTTAGACGTACAACAGTAATGATGCTCGCAAGAGCGAAACATGTGTCACCTTAGGTTTTTTAACATATTTGTCTGAGACCAAGACTTTGTGTTTTATTTAATAGAATTATAAACAGGTCTCTTTGAGAAATATAGACGACTTTTTCCAATCTCTGTGACTTCTATGCTCCCTATGCGCTAATACGTTTAAGGTAAAAACATACTGCTAAAGTCAATTTTAAAGTAATTTCAACAAACCTTCATATTTGGAACTAATTATTTTAGAACTACTTCACGATGTCACTAAAAAAATTTCTCTGTGACCGCTAAGACCCCATTTGCCCCAGTATGTTTAAAATGAAATCGAGCTGCCAAAGCCAATTCTGCAGCAATTTCAGGTCACAGAAAGAAAATTCTGAGAAAATGACAAGTATCCCTAAAACTAGTTGCAAATATGAATTTTTGTTAAAACTGCAGCGAAATTCGCTTGACAGCTCACTTTTATCTGAAACATACTGAAGTAAAGAATGTTCTAACGATCACAGAGAGCAAATTCATTGGTGACAGCACAAAGTCCCACTAAAATTAGTTCTAAATCTGAAATTTTGTTAGAATTTCTACAAAACTGGCATTAGCAGCATGGTTTTAGCTCAAACGCACTGAAGCTAAGGGGGTCATATGAACCACAAAGAAAAATTTTGTTGATTAAAATTGCTGCAAAATTGGCTTTGGCAGCCAGTTTTTATCATAAAAATGTCCTAGGGGCCTCAAGAGACAGCATAAAGTACTAAAACTAGTTCCACGTAAAAAGTTTAGTTAAAATTGTTGCAAAAATACAGCACGTTTTACCTTATTGGAGTAAAGGGAGTTCCAGGGGGCACAGAGCAAAAAAAAGTTAATTATAACGTAAAGTACTAGATAACTACTGCAAAAAGCAGTACTTCTAAAACGAGTGCCAAATTTGTATAAAGGTTAGTTTAGTATGGTAATAACAGTATGAAGCAATTCTAAAATTAGTTCCAAATATGAAGTTTGGTTGAAATTACTACAAAACTGGCTTTAGTAGCATGTTTATTTTAATCTAAAACGTACTGCAGTAAAGGGAGGTCTTGACAGCATAAAGTGCTGCTAAAACTAGTTTCAAGTATGAAGTCTACTTAAAATTGAGGCAAAATTGAGTTTGGCAGCACGTTTTTCCCTTGAAAGTACAGGAGTAAAGAAGATCCTAGGGACCTAATAGATGAAATGTGTTTATGACAATATAAAGTAATTCTCAACCAGTTCGAAACAAATTTGATTAAACAGTAGCGTTGGCAGCATGTTTTATATTCTGACTATTAAATTATGCACACTCCATTTTGATTCTTAGTGATTTATTCATAACATTCAAAATATTTTTTTGTGTCATTGCAACAGTTTTTTTAATCACAGTTCTAATTTGAAATATCGGTTGCTATTCAAGTTCGAAGCTAAATTATGCGCCTAAAGAAGTAACACGATGTACTAAAAGTATCATTTTTCATAAATCAAAAATACTTTGATGGGCACGTTGAAACAAATTAGCGAATATCCCCAGATAAAGTAAGAAGATACTAACGAACCTAAATAAAGCAGTCAAAATCACTAACAAATTACTAACACTTAGTTTGAAAAAATTTTGGAGTTAATCTTGAAACAAGCTAAGTTAATATTTTCGAAACACTAACCAACTTAGTGTGAAACCTTAAGAATAAGAATACATAACGAACGACTTCAGTTTACGAATATCAGAAACGTTTTGAAGACTGTTCTTAAAATAAAATAAGAAAATAAGAAAGCACTAATGGAACTAATCGAAGCACTAACAGATCATACCAGATTTGAAACAATTACGGACCTGCATTATTGATTAGATATTCTCACGAGAATTTCGTATCGCCCATTCCTACTTAAAGGCTACACTACGTGCCTCCCTTTTAGTTCATTTGAAATTATAATCAGCCCGGCGTTCCAAAGTAGATGGGAAAACCGAGAAAGTTTTAAAGCATATTTTTTTCGAAAATCCGGAGCCGTTCTTGCGGAAAATAAGAAAAAGGAAATTCTGGAGGAAAAGCCGTATCGTCGTTAAATACATCCGCAGACTAAATGTAACGCTCAGATAATAAAGCATATTATATGAAACACAATATTATTATTTCTTAAAACCTTAAACTTAGAATCAGAGATGCTGTTTTATTTTGATTTTAATTTTAGAACGTGGCAGTGGAAGCAACGAGATAAATCGGATATATCCACTGGAAAATATTTCTGTAAATCACACTAAATGGTTATTTACTTAAACACTAACGTCAGATAAAAGTGGCATTATTTGTGCTCGGGATGCATTTGTTTGTTTTGAAATTATTCATCACATGTTGCCAAGTCTCTTCCGAGTGCAAATTTAAAAGCATTCATTGTCGTTTGAGACATCAGCGAAATCCTAGTTTTTAAGTAAATATCGGCAACGTCGCGGTGTGAACAAACAATAGTTTGTTTTCATAAGTTCGCCAGAAATTATTTGGTTTTTCAACAACACTTTCAAAATATATTTGAAAATACCCTAATTATGAGCTAATATAACTTTTCGGCACTTGTATACATTATTTAACTAATTATTGAGAAAATATTGTTAAAACAAAATAAAGAGAATGTTATAATAATTTATTCATGTTTTCATGCAATCCATGTTTTCCTATTTAAAATTGACTTCATATTAGCCCCCTACACTGTTAAAACGAAATTGTGATTTTATATAAGAAACGTTGTACTGATGTTACAAACGTAATTTAAGGTATTTTTACTTTAAAAACTGTAAAAAATAAACAATTGTAAAATTACGTTTCTAGAGGTAAAATTACAACTGAAATTTCCGGCATATTTACAGTGGACTTCGAATATTGTAACTGTATTTTTAGAGTACTATATTAGTATATTTTTGGAATATGAACTATTAAAAAACACAAAACTAAATGGATTTTTTGTTTTACGTAGCAATTTTTTTCTAACATGAAAGTAATTTTATATATTACTTACGGCCGAGATTTAAAAATAAATCTCCCACAAGAATAAAATACTTTATTCCACGGAAAATTCCATTAAGTGCCACGTAAAAATTCTTCTTTCTTGTATAAAACTGCGTTAGTTATTGAGTAAAATTGTATTTCCACTTTAGTCTGTTATAAAAACTATGTAAAAATACTAAAATTATTACTGACATTTTTTATGGAATTCTCGCTTTCGCCTTTTCTCTCATTAGTTCAGGACCGTACATAGGGGGGGTTTTGCGAGTTCAAAGTCTCCCCGAAATTAAACCAAATTATAAAAAAATAATACTAAAATAAAAGAAATAAAAAAACAACCGGTAACGTTGGTCAGACGGGAAAACGGGCTAGACCATTTCTAGCGCCGTGCAACTGTGCAATGCCGCGCTGCTCTTTCAGTGAGCAGGGGATTCCCCGGTCTGTTAACTGAATAGATTAACGTTAAGGAAATTCATGGCAAGTGACTCATTAAGATCTATAATAAAAATATAGGTGTATTGTGCATTGCTGTATAGTTAGCTTAATAGTGGTTGACTACCAGATACTAAGTAATAATCATATGTCTGTAACGTGTAAACAGATACTGTGATTAACCGCTACTACAATAGCCAAAGGACACATGGTAATGCACATTATTATACAGAGCGGCAAAACAGGCGACCATAATGCCTGTATGTTTTTAATTACTTCCCATATGAAAAAGTGCCCTTAGTAAAATTAAAAGTTGTCCTCATTATTATTTCCTACGTTTTTTCTTGCATAGAATCGTGAAATTTTACTATCAATTCCCGTTCAGCTAAAATTTATTTAAACTAACAAAATGGATTTCTCAAAATGCAATTTGTTAGATGTACAAATGCAATTAGTTTCCGCTGCATAGTAATACTAAATAATAATCGATTACGAATTTAACAATATTTATAAAAAATCCGAAATACTTATAAAGTCTGTGGATAATGATGCTTGCATCAAAATGCCTAGAATAGCTGCACGTCCGCAGTCCGCAGAATCGTTCTAATATAGTCATAGCCACTGCAGAAGAATATTATCGAATAACTGTAGCATTTTCTTTTTTTGATGATTTTATCGAACAATTATTTGAAAGATTTTCAAACCATAAAAATCACTTTCGCCATTGTATTTACTACATCCAACTATATGTATTACACATTCAGTAAAGGTAGAAGGCTTTTCTTTATACGAAGAGCTTTTAGACACCGATACGTCTGCAGAGTTGCAAATATGGAAGCAAAAATGGACTGAGTTGCCTCATGATCAGAGATCAAAAGACGTACTTGATTCATTATCAGCAAGTAATAGATCCCGGTTTCCGAATGTATATATTCTTTTAAAAATTCTTGCTGCATTACCAGTATCCACCGCTTCGTCTGAAAGATCGTTTTCAACGTTAAGATGATAAAAAGACTATCTGCGAAATTCAACTGGTCAAGAAAGATTAACAGGTCTTGTACTTTAAAGTGTGCACAGAAATATAAAAATTGATACACAGATTATATACACATATATTTATTAACAATAACTTTATAGATATTGTATACATAATACGAGATTTTTATTACAGGATTAGTTCTGGATACAAGAGAAAGAAAATTCCATTTAAGGAAACTTTCTCTTTTCAAGAGAAATGACACATTTTTTTGTATAATATGTATAAAATTAAAATATATTTACTATCCTCATATTTCAATTGTTTTACTGGCTGCAGCTCTTTAGAAACGTGTGTCAGCTGTCTACTTAAAATACTACGAACCCAAGAGATTAAAAGTTAAGGGGAGCAACTTCCTTAAATAGGGAACTTGCATATTTTTTTTTTGTTACATTAATATTTTCTCTTATATGTAAAAAGTAAATATCTAAAATATAACGCCTTAAAAATCAATACTTATTTTGTAATAAGGTGTAAAATTTTCCGCGCAAACGAATCATTTTAAACGACAGCATTTGGCGCCGTCTACGGCTTGACGTCACATCGTACCAGTATGGCAACATTGCCAACGACCGGCAAAAATGCAATATCAGCTGGCTGTCAGCTGTCATGGTTGATGGCAGTATTGGCAGTTTTGTTTGTTTTAATTTTGTGACTTTGTGGTTTAATTTGTATGTTTATTTAAAAGAAAAAGGTCTATTACTGGCAAATAAATATTTATACGTAAACAACAAACTGAACAATATAAACTCGAGACTAACAAAACTGAAATCACAAAATGCTGTTAATGTCGTCCATTAACCACAAAAAAGATAAATGTCGTCTGGCTGACGGCTTGGCGAATGACGCTTGTTGTTAAACGTTGCACCGTTGCCAGATTTCGCGTATACGTAATAACGTCATGTCCCGTTCTTGGTTGGATGACGTAATATGAAATTGGGGGCTTTTTTAATTGCCTTTTGTCAGCCGGGGAGGCAATAAAATTTTTTTAGATATATGCCCACGTGGCCTTATAATCGTTAGTATTTTTTCGTATGTTAAAATTTATGCAAGTTCCCTATTCCGTCAGATTACTACACTCCTCCCATCCCATTTGGACAACAATCATCATATTACTAACTTTAACAAACCTAAATGTTTGTACTAAAGTGAAAAATACGGTCATTATTTGTTTATTCAAATATTGCATCAAAAATAGCTCATGTTTATTAAAATAATATTATAGCTAATTATTAATATTGTTCCAAATAAAACTGCCGATTACAAAACTGTAAATAATCAGTTCAATTTAAATATTTTTCTAACACGCCGATAGCTATTCATATCCGTGTGCTTTTATATTATAAATTGATTTAAAACTAAACAGAGCAGCAATTATTATTTGAAACAAATAACATTTTATTATTATTATTATAAACATAAAATCGTGAAACATATTAAATGATTTGTTTCCGAAGGTGATGAAGATAAACCGTTCGAAATTTGAAGTGGAGTTTCGATTTAGTTTATTCAGTATTATTCTGATAAATTTTGTTATTCATAATGGAGATTTCGATGAAAAGTGTAAATAATATTGCAGTAAGTAAGGCCTACCTTAATAAAGCTAATTAATAAATACATTCATACTTCTGATATCTATATATTTTCTTTATTTAATTGCATATATTCTGGACACCCGGTATAGATAGAACTAAATGTATACATACTCAAGGTAAGAGGTTTATGAAGAAGTGTGGGGGGGGGATTGGGTCGGGTTAGAAAAAAAAGTTCATGCTACACAAAATAGTCACTGTTAAATCTAAATCATTAATAGTGACTTATTTGGGCACCCGATAAAATAGAATTCTTTTAGCCATTATTAATAATTGCTTATAAACTCACTCAAAAAGATTTTGTATTTTATTGGCCCTTCTAAAACTTAAATAATCGAAAAATGTTGATTAAACAAAAAGCTGCAATAACTCCTTTTGGGACAATTACTGCTAAATAGGTGCTATTTTCACTGTTATACTTAAGAACAAATAAAATATTATTTTTCTTAATATTTATAATTTATATTCAGGGTGGCCCATCGAAAACGTACCAGCAGGCATAACTGTCAAGTCACACATTGGAAAGGGTTTTTGATTTCCCCTACATTGGCGCTTGGTTTCTGAGGTTCGGTCAATTAATTTAGAAGCCTTAAAAGTGCATTATACATTTGTCGAAAATGCAAAAATTAAATCAATTCGGTTTAAAACGAAGTAAAATTTATAAAGTTTATAATTTATAAGTTTTACTGTGCCTTGTCTTAATACTCTACAATCACATATTCTTGCAGATTATTTGGGCAAAGTTTACAGAATACTATAAGTTGGGTCAGTTTTTTAATATTTACGGAAAAGCTGTCGTTTTTTTCTAACGCCTCATGTAGTATTATACAGTGTTTGCTTGACAAACTTAGATGATTTCACGCCGACTTGCACAGAATTATGTTTTATACTGTGATTCGTAGTTTATTTGAGTAAAAAATTACTGTGTTTTTGCTCGCCAAAAATTTGAGTCGACTAAGATAGGACCATTAGTTGCTAGATAACAGTCTGGTGAGTAGTGTTTTTAAAGTGTTTGAAAGCTAAGCAGTTAAGCCATGGTATTCCAGAGAGAGGGGAAATTATGGAACTTTTTTAATTTTTTAAAAATAACGAATGTGGGAACAGAGTTGCAGTGCTGTTTAATTAGCGGCATGCTGATAAACACTTTTCGAGCAAAATTGTACGTGAATTAGTGGCGAAATTTTTTGGAAATTAGTTCTATTTAAAATAAGTTCAAGTACGAAATTCAGTAGGAAATAAAGCGGTGGAGGTAGCAGGCAATACGCTAAGTACAAGAAAATTGGCTGTTAAAAAATTGGGTGTTTCATGTGGTATACACACAAAACCTCCAAAAATTAAGCGTATGCATACATGAAAAAGAAAATAATATTTCAAGTGGACGGAGCTTTCGCGGATTGTACGTGATTATTTAAACGAAACATTTCTTGGTCGGCAGATTAGACGAAGGACCTTCACAGTCACCCGATTTGGACTTCTTTTTGTAGGGAACATAAAAAGCAAAGTCTATTGCACTCCACCAGATGCACTGGAAGTCTTGTGCGGACGAATTGTGAATGGATCTCGCGAATTGATACCGCAAGTACTGCAGAATGTACGACAATGCTTTGAAGATAATCTTTTTTTTTCGGTAAATGTATTAATGCACTTAGGCTTCCTAGCTTTAAGTGAATTAACCGAATATCAAAAACGAGGCGCTAAGGTATGGGGAATCAAAAACCATTTTCAATGATCACTTGACCCCACTTCCTATTTGAAAAATTTTAGCTTATGACACCCCCGGTTAGGAGGGTGAAGTTCGGGCTATGATTTTTGGGTCAAAAGTTGTTCCCCTGACAACCAAGCTTCACTTGTTTCTCACAGGAATTGTTCAGTTGTATTGTAATATAATTTAGGAAATGTTATTGTATGTATAAAACAGTATTATGTGGCGCCCTTGGAAAATCATTGATGGTGCTTCTTCTAATGTTCGAGTGAAGGTAAAGTATTTATCTGTCGATGCTGTGGAAATTATAAAAACTGTTGTAAGTGAATCATGTGATATGACTAAGATACTTCTGACAACAGTAAAAAGAATCGTGCCAAATCCCATCACATCAGGAAAGAAGCGTAAAGATGCCGGTTCTACCAAATGTTTTGTAAGGCGAAAAATCTACACCATTTACAAAGAGCAGCGTATACCTACATTAGAAATTCTAAAACAACGGCTCCTTAATGATGAAACCCAAATAGGCGGCAGCATCACTAGTTTTTGGAGGGTTTTGTCAAAAATTGGCTTCAGATATCGAACCTTGACAAAAAGCAAGTACAAGTATATTGTTTTGCAAATCGACCAATAATTTGCCTTGATGAGAATTGGATTGACACACATGAAATACGAGTCTTCTGGTAGGTGTCAAACAAAAGCTCCGCCTTGTGATGTTCTGCAAATTATATTAAAGACTCCTATGTGGACTACTATGAAGATACAATGACACAACTTTTGAAAAAAGATTCAAGTATTGTCTTTTACCAAACATTGCTTAGAAATACGTGTAGTAATGGATAATGCAAGTTATCACAGTCGCCATTTACGTAAGGCTCCAGGCTCAAATAATACAAAATTAGTGATTTAAAACTACTTTGCGATGAATGATATGTATTTTGAAGAGTATTAGAAGGGACTTTTTAAACGTTTAAAAGACATTCTGTATAAAAAAACAACATGTATTACGCATTGACAAATGAAAGGGAACATACAGTGGTATGGCTCCCACCCTACTAATAGGGTTGTTTTTAATCCCATGGAGCAAATGTGACCGCAGTTAAAATCAAAGGTTAAGTCCAGAGGCGGATCGTGGTCAACTTTTCAGGGGGGTCAATAGATATAAGACACAAAGAGTCATCTGAACAAACTCAGACACACGAAACAATAAAATGCCTTTGTTACTTCGCAACCGCATGTCCAGACACATAAATCGCACATATTTCTACGGAAATAACGATTTACTTTGTTTTTGTCTTTACCTGTTTGCTGAATTTTAAATTTCGGCAAAGGTCGACTACTAGTCTCAAATTCGAGTCGTTTCGTAAAGTTCAACTCGCCAATATAATTGAAAACGGATTATACAGTCTTAATATTCTAAAACACTGTGGCTACCTTTATTTAAAACGTTAATTTAAACCACAAAATCCACAAACAAAATGTAAAATCTTCAAAATAAAATCTATAAAAATACGCAATCGTAACCACAACCTATCACAGGATCCACATTAAACACATCAACTGACAAAAATATTTAAGTTTCCTCGGCGCGGCTGTTGTTCCAAACTTTGTCAGCGTAAGCCGTATCTTACCTATGTGCCCCTATGCGAATTTAATCGGGAACACTCGGGAAAAACTCGCCTCCGTTTATAACCACGAGGTCAACGCGGGCCGCCAGCCGTGATCGATTCCAAATAAAACAAAACTTCTCCGGAAGTCGCGGTGCGAGGCATGGATATTATGTCGCGGAATTGAGAGAACGGTCAACGAGTTTATACGCTTAGAATAATAGAGGGAATTTCCAAATTTAAAAATGTTTAAAAAATATAAATTATGTATTATTTTATTTATTTATTTCTGTTTGGAAATATTTATTGGGGGTCATTGACCATTTGACCTAATGGAGGAGCCGCCACTGATTAAATCTGATAAAATTTTGCCGACTTTAAATTGTAGTGTTGTAGAATTAATCACGTAATGACTGTAGATAATTCCTACATTACTCTGGATGATATAATAAATAATTCAGATGAAGATAGCGACAGCGAAAAAGAACTAGAAATAGAAGAACATTATAAATGTATATAATTATAATTGGTATCTAAAAAATAGTATTATTTAGGTTTTAGAACTTTCGTTAGGACCTCAAACCTGCATTAAATACATAAATATATCTAAAGTCCGATCCCTTACTACATTGACTACATAATGGGATCGACTCAGGTAGCTTTATTGTAGTCATTCAATTAACACCATGTATCGTGAAATTTACTACACTTAATTTGTTATTTTTAGGCCAAAGTGCAGAGCGGAGAGTAATTTAGTGTAGGTAAGCTGTATTGCCGATTGGCTCTTGCTATCTCGAAAAAACTACAAAAACTGGTCCCGCGCTATATCGAAATAATTCGCCGTTTAGGCTCTGTTGATAGAGCAAAAAAACCTGTGATTTGTTGTCAGAAATAGTAACCGGAAACCGAGTACGCCATCAAACTCAAGAAAGTCCATAGTATTATTCCATTATCTTTTCCACTCCCAACTATCATTTGGTTATTTGTTATAAACAATTTAATCCAAAAAATCGCGTTTTCGTTTGTTTTTGGCTTATAAAATCGAAAACAATTAAGCAATCTTAATGGTGTAAAAAAATGAATTATAGCGAATACACTTAAAACAATATGACTGGTTACATGACTTGATGGAATCATTAGAATAAGAAAAAATCGGAAAAATTAGCTTTTTTTCGAAAATTCATATCTCTATTATTTTTCAAGTTATAGCGAAGGTCCCTGCGAAATAATAGATATTGAAATATACTTTATACTCATAAAACCAAGCGTTGTGGGGTTATTAGTTTTTGCACAATTGCGATTTAATTGATTTTTAACGCACTGTTTTCAGCGTGCCTGGATGCTCCGATTTGAATTCTGCAACGTGAAGTAGAAGTATCATACTACAATACGTATATTTTCATTTCGCGCTAAACTTATGTGAAATACGTGAAAAATGCTTCCAAACATGATCAAAAACAGCCGAATGCGTAAAAGTACCCGAGTAGTACGATGGCAGCAACCGAGGCAGCCGAGGGGTAATAGAAACGGTCCGCACGCAAAGTATTCGTCTTTGATTTTAATTATCTTAGCAACTGCAGAAGTCTAACATACTATGTAGGTATTTAGTCCGACAATGCAGACCAGTTAAAATTTTTCGACATTGATTTAACCGTCCATTAAACATAATAACTAGGGATATGCTTTATGTATATTCCTTACCATTATATATCTCATAATAAATTTAAACTACTTATTAAAAATAATAACTATATGCTTTATTTATTTATTTAGTTATCAAGCTTAATAGCAAAGGCTGTGTTGCAAATCGTCCAATAGCAGCATTCCCTTTAATTCTTTGTGCAATATAAGTAAAGAATCGGTTTTCTTGAGTTCTATTATCCCAATATTAAAAAAAGATACTTCTAATAGCTTCTGCAGTTGCTGAGACGAGTATTTTTCAGTAATAAGTTTTCATTGGCTGCCATGCGTTCCTCCACTACTGGGCTACTTTCCCGCGTCCGGCCGTTTCTGGTCATACTGCAGAATTTTCCGCATATTTCACAAAATTTTAGTGCCAAATGAGAATATACGTTTGGCATCATGATACTTCTACATTAGATATGATTTTGCAGAATTTAAATCGGATCATCCATGACGTATCCAGGCGCGCCGAAAAAAAAAATTTAAAAGATTCAAATCGCAACTGTGCAAAAACTAATAATCCAACAGCGCCTTGTTTTAGTATGCATAAAGTACATATACATAGGTATGAATTTACGAAAAAAACCAAATTTTTTCGGTTTTTCGTTTTTTTCTCCTGTTCTAATGATCCGATCGTCGTGTAACCATATAATATTGTTTGTAATTAACACTTTTAGAAAGGAGGAGGTTCTCAATTGGACCTCTATGTATTTTTTTGTTTGTTCGCACAAATTGTTTAAACGCCTTGGCCGATTTTGATGGGTCAAACGCCAAATTGTAGAGGTCGTTTCTCTGGTGGTCCTATGTATTTTGATTGAAAATCCGTTCAACGGTTTTTTTTTGTAATAATAATATTAAAAAAGAAAAACACAGGTATAACGGCGATAAAGGCAGCGAATTTTAAAATTAAATAATTTTTTTTAAATACCCTCTTCAATCTAAAGCATGGAGGTGTGTAATAGATATACAACTCCATTTGCTAAACTGTATGTCTTTTGCGTTTATGTAATTTTATGTATACAGGGTGACCAAGAAAATGTGCGATCTCAAAATCTGGTATTTTATTTGACATTTTCGAAAAATGAACATTCGGTGTGAATAAAACGTTATTAAACGACTATCCTCATTATAATTTTTATGTATCTATACCGGTGGTGGTAAAAGAAACATGTGACAGGAATTCATATTAAATGGCACTATGCAAAAATTAACTAAGTAAACAGCTCTGGTATTAATATTTAAATTATTTTATTTACTTTTCTTAAATATTTATTGTAAAATCTAATTTTAATAGTGTTGTTTACTTCTCTTTTTGTCACTTGAATTATGATATATACAATTGACTATATTGGTTTGTAGTATATATACATATATATATATATATATATATATATATATATATATATATATATATATATTGTTTGTATAAAATAAAATATTTTCAAAAAAACGTAGAACCAATCGTTAAAAAGTAAAAAATAATATTTTATTTATTCCTTGAATATAGACATTTTGAAGTCGGCCCCAAAATAATGACTAATCTGTAATAATATAAATAAAAAAAATATACATACACGTAGTACCTATACTCACTAGTAGTAATCCTAAACTTTTGGTCACTGCTGGGGTTAGTGTTGTTTTATAGTTTACATTTAGTTTACCTAGGTTTATCTTCTATAACACGACCGTTCAATAAAATCTTCTGCAAATATTTCTGCGCATATTTCGAAATGCTAATTCGTTATTGGTCTGCTTGGACAATTACAAATGTCCTATAAAAAGTCAATATTGCTATTTGCTTTTGGGCTCAGTAAATTGACGGAAATAGCAGTTTGCGTTTGCGCACTCTCACAAATGGGCCCTGAGAGCCAGTGATTCGAACATCACTTTTAAAAGACATAAAGCTACCTATATATATGGTTTATATGTAATGTAATATAAAATAAATCAACTATATTTTGTAATGGCTGGGTGATGATGCTTTGTGCGTCGACGTTAAAATGTCTATTTAAGGAATAAATAAAATATTATTTTTTACTTTTTAGCGATTTTTCGGTCTATGTCGACTATATGTTTTTTTTAAATATTTTATTTTGTTCTCTACAATTCATCTCTTTACATCATCAAGATTAGTTCATTAGTTTCGATTCTATAAACCAGTGTAAAACATGATGGAATATTACTATGGACTATCTTGAATATGACGGAGCAATCGGTTTCAGTGGCGGCTCTTCCATAGGGCCATTTGGTCAATGACCCCTCAAAAATATTTCAGAAAATAAATGATTCGTTTGACCGTCCCTCCAAATAGTTGTAATAAAACGTGAACCTTCGGAAAAGTTAAATACGCTCTACTACTAGCTTACTATTGAATGGTCTCGTTGCGTTCCTTAGGCATAATAAAATATGCTATACTAAGCTAGGCTGGGCAGTCCGAATTGCCCTGATTACCTTAAAGCTTGACGAAAGTACCCGAAGATTTCACACCCACCGAGCGGCAGCCGAACATGATAGCAAATGGAATATGAAATCGCGATTTGGGTCAGTAGCTGGTCTCTTCTCATAATTCGATCGATCGGTCGCGGCATCACGTCGGTATGCGGAAGTTCAATTGTTCAGAGGTCGCGCGGTCGATATTCTAATCCGATATTAGTTCGGACGTTTTTAATCAATAAAAATGGATTTATATATTGTTTTTTGTAATATATATTTTTTTATTTTTTTGATTCATGTGTGAGTTGGAAATATACAGGAAATAAAATATTGGTAGTGACTATTGCAAAAAAAAAACAACTAAAAAGTGCTTACGAACTTAATTTAGCAAAAATAACCAATTTCAAGGTGGTCTATGTTTGAGTTGTGAATGTAGATCAATTAAAATGTCGGTAGTACAAAAAATTAAACAATTAAAGAGTGCTATCGAACTTAATTTTGAGAAAATATCCGAATTCAAGGTAAGTGGTAGCAATTTGCCAGAACTTAGTATACGACAAACTAGTAAAGACAAAAATAAAGAGGTTCATCGAAACTTTCGCAAAAGTATGTACGATTTAGCTAACTGGAGTCTCTAACTCATTTTACTGTTATGTTTGTTTGTTGTTTTCTAAGGGCTCGTCGGACTCACTATGGTGCAAAACCGGTGTTAAAGACTTAAAACACTTAAAAGAAAAAATAAAAAAACATGCGTTTTTTGCAGATCACATGAAATGTTAGGTGAACTATGCTACGGTCGGAAGTGTTAATATTCGCACTCAGCTAGACACAGCTTATAGAAAATCCCTTAGATATTTTAATGAAAATGTATCCAAAAATCGTTATATTTTAAACAAAATTACAGATTGTGTAAAATTTTGTGGGGCAATCGAGCTGGCACTACGTGGCCATGATGAAACGGCTTTGTCTGAAAATCCAGGGGTTTTTCGAGGGCTTATAAACTTTGTTGAGGAGTTGGGCCAAGATAAACTATCCGCTTTAGTAATATTAAGTATCGGGAAATCATTTATAAAAGGAATGTGCGTGCAATTTTAACGAACGTGTCATTCAGCTTTTTTCCAATTCTAAAGAACGAAGAGTAGACCTGAACTTCAAGAGAATTTAAAGCTCAATTTAACAATAAGATATTTTTATTTTAAGTATGCCTATGTTTAAATTTGTTATTGACCTCCCAATATAATTCACCACGAGTCGCCACTGCTTGGTTTTCTCTATTCATTGGCCTATTTGATAAATGTAATCTCTGGCATTCTCTTACAATCACACGTCCTCCTAGATGTCATCATCTATTTCATAAAATGTATTGGTTAATGTCCTAGGTCCAGCAAAGTTTTCCGGAAGGATATACAAGCTACTGTGGCTTCAAGGAACGACCTTCTCCCATTACATAATACATCGTTATTACTGAAATCGTTGTTCGCATAACCGCTTTAAATAACGCAAACAATTCTATTTCCACGCATATTTTCAAATTTTTCCCCATGCGACTAGCGTACAATTTTAACAAACAAACACAATAATAAAATACCATTTAATCGGGGCGATGAATTTTCCCCGGGCAAAAATAAATAATTAGTCGGTTTTATAGCAAATATTTCTGTCCAATTAAAATACATTAAATAAGATATTTATTTTCTGAACGTACATATAATAATCAAACACCGATAGCGGAGGTAGCGAAACATTTAAATTATTATTTTGTCTTTTTTTGTTGATTATTTTGATTGCCGGTCTTCATATACATATATAAAATCCAGTTGCAACCTGGTCTATTTATTTGTAAACGAAATAAAATGTTTGATTTGTTTTTTGTAACACCTTCGAAAAATAAATAGAATCTAGGAAATACATAATAGTGCGTTTAATTGGATTGTAAATAAAATAACTATGAAATGCCCGGTTTGTTGTTTTCCAAATAACATTTGAAATAGGAAAAGATGGCTTTTAGAGGTGATGTCGAATAAGAATATTTTGATATTAATTTGTTTAAATTACCAATTGTGATTAATTATTACTTCTAGAAAAATATTCAGGGCAGTAAAATTCAAATACAAAAAAAGCGCGCGGGTGGGGAGAAGCTGACGGTTGACCCTTGCAAGCCTCTAGAAAATAATTCAAGTGACATTTGCGTTGTTGATTTAAAACAATCAGAATAAGATCAAGGCACAATCGGGCAGTAGTGCGATTATTGTTTAAATAAATTATGCAATGTAGTAGTAGTAGTAAACATACACCAACCATTTTTTTAATAAGTTTTACAAATATACAGTTATTATACATACAACTATTAAAATTCTTGCAGTTAAACATACAGTTACTATAACACTGGCCGACAGGATTTTTCTAACACAGGCCAGCTTATTATTTTCACAATGGAAATACCTTCCCAATAATAAAAAAAATATTCGGAAAGTCCTAATACGTACCATTTTTTAATAGCCTAATTAGAACCTTTTATATTGGCAGGTAAACAATTTTATTATGGGGCGGCTAAAATGGGTCCATTTTACAACGAAAAAAATTACGTAGACTGGGTTGTTTACAACATTAGACATAAAATAAACGTTAAACATCACTCTTCTGTTGAGTTTCGAATTGAGTGGTTCTCTGTGTATCGATAAGCAAGTGTATGTGAAGACGAGAATGTCGAGTCAAACGCGCCGAAGTTGCAAAATTTCTCCTGACAAATTTTGTTATATTTGTGGAGTTTCTGGTGAAATCACAAGCCGGGCCATTTTCCGAAAACGTAAAAAAAGCCTACTTTAAATATTTTGGTGTGTTAATTGGGGATCAAGATAGGCGGTGGGCTCCCCATGTGTACTGTGTTAGTTGTAGTGTATCATTGGTGGATGTAGGGAAAGAGAAAAAGTATGCCTTTTGCAGTTCCAATGGTATGGCGAGAACCCACCAATCATTCTGACGACTGTTATTTTTGTCTGACAAAGACTGAAGGTTATTCCAAAAAGGGAAAGCACAATATAGAATATCCAAATTTGCAAATCTGCCATACGACCTGTTCCTCATGATGCAAATTTGCCAGTGCCGATTGCGCCTTTGAATTGGCGAGCTATTGATTTGGGAGATAATAGAGATCACGCATCATCAGGCAGCTCAGAAGAACAGTGCACCGATCCCACTTTTACCACAGGTCCCAGTTCCAAACAACAGTCAGAACTTCTGGGTTCCCGTCTTAAGGAATGGAACCTATTGGTCAAAGAAACTAAAATTACGAATTTCAGAAAAAGAAATGCTATGTTTTCTGAATTCTACAGTATGGAGAATTCGTTGTGCGCGTATACTGATATAGACAGTTTAATGCAGGAACTTGATATTGAACATTCTCCCCGTGAGTGGCGCTTATTCATAGACTCATCTAAATATAGCTTAAAAGCTGTGTTATTGCATAACGGAAATTTAAAACCATCTATACCAGTTGCCCATTCAGTTGCAATGAAAGAAAATTATGAAAATATGCGCACGATTTTGGATAAAATAAACTACAATAGGTATAAATGGCATATACGTGGGGACTTAAAAGTTAAGCGATTTTAGTGGGACTTCAGGGGGGATTTACAAAATATTGCTGTTTTCTTTGTTTATGGGACAGTCGTGCAATAAATCAGCATTATGTAACAAAAATTGGGCCAGAAAGAAGCGAATTTCAACCAGGATCTCAAAATGTTAAATTTATACCTCTTGTTGATCCCAAAAATGTTCTTTGCCTCCTTTTTCTCTTCACATTAAACTGATGAAAAAGGTTGTGAAGGCTTTGAATAAAGATGGTGATGGATTTAAATACCTAAGACAAGTCTTTCCCCAGTTAAGTGATGCCAAATTAAAAGAAGGCATTTTTATTGGGCCACAAATCAGAAAATTGCTGGACTATGTCAATTTTACGAAAAAGCTTACCAGACAGGAACCCAGAGCACGGACTTCATTGGTTAATGTAGTAAGAGGATTTTTAGGCAACAGTTTGGATGAAAATTATGAACAATTAGTTAATGAACTCTTAGATGCCTATAAAGCGCTTGGTGCCAGAATGTCATTAAAAATTCACTTCCTCCATTCCCATCTGTCATTTTTCCTAAAAATATGGGAGCTGTTAGTGACGAGCAGGGTGAAATGTTTCACCAAGATATCAGAAAAATGGAAATTCGGTACCAAGGACCACTGTTGGTTTTTGAAGAGAGAAGATAGGACACCTCATCAACGAAAAAAATAAAGTTTAATTAGTGTTTTAAGTTAATATTTTTCTCGTTTGCTTTTCTCTTAGATGTATGGTATGTTTAATAGGCGAAAACTGTAAACATAGTCAATAAACAGGGTTAAGAATTTTCTGAAATTTTTTCTATAGATATTAAGTATCGTAACATTCGATATGGTTCTACAACTCTAACAAGAAAACCCTACGTGCTACAACTTTCTATTTGTCATTTTCGTATTTGGATAGGTCCATTCTATTAGATTATGCTATTCTGATTTGTGTTACAACAAAAAAAAAATTTGTCGGCCAGTGTAATTAATGATTTGTCCGCCCTCACTTTGTTCAGATACTATTGTTCTGCTCAAGACCCGATCTAGCTTTTTCGCCCCTCTGAGCAATTTTTTTGCCGCCTTTACATTTTGATTAATTTATGATCATTTTTTGCAGTGACTCTCACGTGAATTTAACTTTAAGCTAAAAAATAAAAAGCGGAATTTACGTGGTTTGTAATTACACGGCTTCTTCTAGTTATACTAAAAGTATCGTCAGGGACGCACCAACCCAAGGTAGCGCCCTCGTGAAAGTATTGATGTGCGCTTTTATAAAGCTGGAGTTAACGTCGGCTGTAGTTCGGGAACCGTTAATGACAGAACTTAAGGAAAAAAATATTTATATATAAATCGGCCAATACAAATAGTCGTAAATTATTTTCAAGTTGAATAGTTGGCCGCTAGGGGGAGTAACAGCCAGTAAATGCCAATTTTCTCTTGAATTTCCATAATTGAGGTATACTGAAAATATAAGCACTGTATATTTCAACCAATTACGCACTTTTTCGCTTCAGACAATTTTTGTCTATTTTAAAAAATAAAATGGTGTCGGACAAACATTTTTGCTTTCAAGTGTGGATATCTCTGTTTTGGATGAACGTGATGGTTATCCCGCACACTTTAGTAATGATATCCAGATTTACCTCGACCAGTAGTTCCCTCATCGTTGGATTGTTAGGGGTAGTTTATTTCCTTGACCGGCTACGTCTCCGGATTTAACTTGTTTGGACTTTAATTTATGGGAAAGAATCGAAAGTTTGGTTTACAAAAATAGAGAGTATCAGAATTGCAGGGTAGACATTGGATAAATCGATGAATCCTAAATGATGGAAATTATTTTGAAGATTAGAATTTTTAGTTTTCTTTGGTACACAGTATTATTTTTGTTGTTTATTGCTGTTTGTTACATATTATTATTATTGTCGTTGTTAGTACTGTTTTTTGTTGTTTACGTGTGTTTTCGCGTTGCTGTTAACGTTATGTTGCTATTTTGGCCGGTTGGCCTCTAAATACTCTCAAAACTTCCGTTCAAGTAATATTTCATTATTGTTAAATAAATACAATTTAATAAACATGTAAATAATAATCGGCACATTATTCAAAAGTAGTATTGTTTTTATAGCCCGTTCGATAAAACTAAATAGTTTTATCGATATATCGGTGTAACTCTAAAACGCATCGAATATTCAAGGTCTTATTTTTTGATGAAGAAAAAAATGTGCCGAGTAAAAGTTTTTTTTTTCGTTAAGATTATCGGAAAGTATTTTTTTCATGTTTTATTTTTTCTGTTTGAAAAAAGTTTGTTTTTGTTTATTGAAAAACTGCAGATTTTCCGATAATCTTGACGAAAAAACAACCTTTTTTTCGATTCGTCGGAAAATAAGAATTCGATGCATTTTTAAGGTCATCACTTCAGGATCTGTCACACGCAGATATTAAGTGATTTTTCTGCAGCAGTAGAATTGGGGGGGGGTTTACTAAAAGAGGTGGCAGGGGTGCGAGTTGACAAATTTTGAGACAAAAATACCAATAAGCAGAACAGGCATTTAATACCGAAATTACTATAATACAAAAAGAATGATTTTTGTCACTTGGTTTTTTAGAGCCCCTACTCCTTAACAGCAAGGATCTAGGGACGCCCCTGGAGATTTTAGTTTAACTCCGGTATCCTCGTTATTACCCATTTCGTCCAAAAAATACGTCTTTGGCAATAGCGTAAAAGCTAATAAAGATATCAGTGTGGGTTTTCGCTAAAACTTCGGCCTTTTATCACTACAAACTATGCCATCTAACCAACTTGTAAAAAACTAAGAAGCGTCACTCAATTCTTCACTCTGCTTGAAAATCCCTTTTAAATAAGCCTGAGCTCATTCAGTTAGGGTAAAGGGTTCCGAAAATATAGCGATTTAAATCTTTCGTAAGTCAACAGTGATATGACAACAAGTTTAGAACCAAAGTGATAGGAACTTAGCATTCCATTGTTATGGTTATTATTATTGTAAAAGTTATGTCTAGTTGTGGGAACATTGAAGAATTTTGAAATTTATTGGTCACCTTAGCAACTGCTCCCCTTTGCGGTCAATTTAGAAACTTAAATATTTCTAGTCAATTGCTCTTGGCCACTTTTATTTTTTTTTCCAGACGCTAACATGAAGGACTTCTGAGATATGTATACTGAACGCATATATATATATATATATATATATATATATATACCCATCAATTGTATGACAAGGTTTAAATAAAACTTGCGTTGTTACTCCACAAATTCCGGCATTTCTTACAAAATTTTAAAAAAATGCGGGTGTTCAGTATTTTTCGGGTTTGTATGGCTTTATTTATTTTCCATAGAAACGACTATGACGACAAGCAAGTTTTTCTTTCTGTGATATTTACGCTGAATCACAAGTTAACTATTTTTTTGATTAAAAAAATATTTTTGTCGATGTGTGTTAAAGCAATCATTAGAAAAAATTTAATTTTTCTTACATATTAAACTCTAACTTTTAACTAGCCGTTTTTCTTGCTAGAGAGTCTTTAAGTCTTAAATATTTTATATTCTCTGCACTACGCAAAAAATATGTTAAGATTAATTAAAAACCTAGCGATCCTAAAACGCTTTAAATTAAAAAAAAATATTTAAGTTTTAAGTACTACTTATAACTTCTCCAAAGGGGTTTTTTATTTTCTCTCTAACTTTAATATTTTTGAAAATACAGGTATTGCTTTAAGATCCAAATTTGCCAGTACCGGCTGACACAGGAGACATGCAACTGACTAAGTTTTTTTAGTTTTAAAACTATCAATTTGAAATTGGAGACATTTCTATACCTCCATAAGTGGCAAATTTTCTATTAAAAAGTAACAAAGTTAGGAAAAAAATAAAAAACCCGTTTAGAAAAAATGTTTTCTTAAGGCTTAAATAAAAACTTTAAATTTGTTTTTATGCTGCAGGGCGTTGAAATACGTATATACGGTTGTTCAATAATAGAGGACGTCGGCTGTAGCCTGGGAACTGTTAACGACAGAATTTAAGGAAAAAGGTTTTTATAGGTAAATCGGACAAGAAAAATCGCTGTAAATTATTTTTAAGTTCGAAAGTTGGCCGGTAGGGGAGCAACACAAACGTATAAATGCCATTTTTCTCTTAAATTTCCATAATTGAGGTATATTATATTCTTCAGCCAATTAAGCATTTTTTTGTTTCAGACCATTTTGGTCTATTTCCAAAAATAATGTGATGGGGGAAGGTCAAACATTTCAAATATAGATATCTCTGTTTTGGATGAACCGATTTTATTCAACTTGGTGGTGGAAAAAATATGTTTTTTTGCCCTACTCGTGGAGCCAAGTACCCAGATGAGGCTCAGACCTAAGGTCTCACAAAGCCTCTCCTGGATGATGTTCAGTGTTCAGATATCGTGGAGTAAAGATCCTTGAAGATGCCTCGTGCAATCGAAGGCGAAGCGTCGGATAGTAATTCCAATATGACACGGTCTAATCCCAAGAACCATGATTTCTTAATGTTAAGATTAGTTAAAAACCTAGCGAGCCTAAAGACTATGTACAGGGTGGACTAATAATAGAGGACCACAGCTATAGCTCGGGAACCGTTAATGACAGAACTTAAGAAAAAAATATTTATAGGTAAATCATCTAAGAGAAAATGCTGTAAATTATTTTCAAGATTGTAAGTTGGCCGCTAGGGGGCGTAACAGCATCACAAAAGTATAAATGTCAATTTTCTCTTAAATTTCCATAATTGATAAATATTGAAAATATAAGCATCGTATTCTTCGACAAATTACGCGCTTATTTGCTTAACACCATTTTTGCCTAGTTTCAAAAATAAAGTGGTCGGGGAAGGTCAAACATTTTTACTTTTAAATGTAGATATCTCTGTTTTGAATGAACCGATTTTATTCAATTTGATATCAAAAGAAAGCGATTTTTTTTGCTCTACTCGTGGAGCCATAAACGCTACCGTAATAATTTTGTTAGTGGTCGCTAGATGGCGCTGTTTCGGAATTCTCCAAATAATGCTGATTTTCTCAAAAAAATCAAATGGTACGCTATGGCTTATTCATCATAATTTATTTGGTAGTTATGAAGGGCATTAGATAGTGAAATAAAAAATCCAGATCCACATTTAAATTAAGAAATCCGAAACGTCGGATTGAACAATTGACCTTCCCATTTTGTAGGGAAGAAAAATGACAATGAAAAAGTGGAAATTATTTTTTTCTCTCATTTCAATTAGTCCTAAAATTTTAGTAAAACCAAAAAAATCATGGTTTCAATAGAAACTTCAAGTAATTTTGCATAGCTGTAAAGAACAAAACTTAACAACGGAACAAAACAAAAAATACTAAAACTCAGCCTCCTAATCACATAAGTTTCTTAATAAAATAGCTAAAGCTACGGCGAGGCAGAGCGGGACTCGGTTTGGGCAAAAAAATTAAACCGAGTTCTACTTTGCTTCAATGAAACAACAAAAAAAAACGACGAAATGAACTAACAAGAAATATATTTAAACTTACTAAAAACTACTTACTACCTCTATAATACTAACTATATAATAGAAGTGGAGGCTGCAATCGACACAGGAAAGATTGCAACTTTGTATTGACAATGACGGCCTGCATTTTGAGCATTTGTAAAAGTAGTGTTCAGTAACTTTAAATATATTTGTTATTAGTTTATTGTTAGTTCATTTCGTCGTTTTTCTTTTGTTGTTTGACTGAAGCAAGGTAGAATTCGGTTAATCTTTTTGACCAAACCGAGTCCTGCCCTGCCTTGCCCTAGCTTTAGCTATTTTATTGCGAAGCTTATGTGATTATGAGAATGAGTTTTAGTATTTTTTGTTTTGTTCCTTTGTTAAGTTTCGTTCTTTATGCAAGATTACTAAAGTTTCTATTGGAGCCCTGTTTTTTTCCAGTTTTCCAGTTTTCTGGTTTTCCTAAAATTTTAGAATTAATTGAAATGTCAGATGAAAATAATATTCACTTTTCCACTGTCACTTTTTCTCCTCTACAAAACGGCAAAATTAATTTTCCAATCCGACGTTTCGGATTCAAAACACCATCATCAACTTTTTTAATTTAAATGCGGACTTGGAAGTTGAATAAAATCGGTTTATCCAAAACAGAGATATCTACATTCGAAAGTAAAAATGTTGGACCTTCCCCCACCGCTTTATTTTCGAAACTAGACAAAAATGGTTTTAAGCAAAAAAGTAAGTGATTGGTCGAAGTATACTATGCTTATATTTTCAATATACCTCAATTATACAAATTTAAGAGAAAAGTGGCATGTACACTTTTGTGATGCTGTTACGCCCCCTAGCGGCCAACTTTCGATCTTGAAAATAATTTACAGCAATTTCTCTTGGATGATTTACTTATAGTTATTGTTTTTCTTAAGTTCTGTCATTAACGGTTCCCGAGCTTAACAGCCGTCGTTCTCTATTTTTGGACAACCAAACACAGTCTTTAGGCTCGCTAGGTTTTTAACTAGTCTTAACATATTTTTGCACACCCTGGATATTATCTGCGTAGTGCAAATAAAATATTGGAAACATCGCAGAGTCTTGTTTAACATCTTGAATAATTAACCGTTTAGCTTAGGTAAGTTTTACGCCTAAAATTGGTAAAGTGCATTAAAACTTGCAAGATATAGGTGAAATTCACATCTTAGTATCTCGTCCTATTTTTAAAATATTCGAAGTTAAATTTTACTTAAAAATTTCGCTTATCTCGTTTCTTTGTCCAGCAGTTAAGTAATGCAGTAATAATGTATGTATTTATTTAAAAAAGCTTTTTTAGTGTGTAATTAAATTTCGTTGTGTGATTTAGAAAAATCATAACCAGAGTACAGGAAAACTTTTCCAGAGAGTATGATAGCAAGCATAATATCTATATGCTGCGACCGTCAAGGGGCAGTTAAGTTTCTCACTTTTGTTAGTAACGAACACTGCTACTTAAACTCGAATACAGGAGATCTTTAGAGAGGCTTTCTAAGACCTTAAGTCTGAGCCTCATCTGGGTGCTTGGCCCTCAAGACATGAGGGGGTAAGCGGAATAGCTGACTCGGGAATTCGGGTAGATAGTAGCAAAAGCTTTCGCTGAGTCTTAACCTGCTCTTGGAATTGTTCTGTCAACTCGCAGGACTAAGATTAAGAATTGTACCAGCGTTTCTAGAGGGGAGGGGAGGAGGTAGCATAATAGGCCCAAGCGAGCTAAAGCGTTGCCCTTATTAAAATTAATATTAAACAAATGCACTTCCAAAATACGTAATATCTAAACGTTTTTGTCAGGCGTGGAATAAAAATTCGCCTTCGTAAGTAACAAAAAAAAGGCGAAATAAACTCGGCAAAACTCTAGATCGGACTTAAAACTGTTTTGAAAAGAGTAAAGCCTGAGATGGAGCCCTTAATTAATGGGGTTTCGTGTTTTCTCTGAAAATACGGATGAAAAGCGGAAAATTGACGGCTGCCGGCTAGGGACGAGTTGTCTCGGCGAAAGTGGAGCCGTAGGCGGGCGGGAGAGTACAATGCTCGGTTTAAGATTTTAATAAATTAACGTCTAAAAAAAGGTCGGAGAAGGAAGAGGGGGATAACTTATATAATAATACTTATAATTTTATTAACAGCACTGACGATGTAGTTGTAATGCATGGATTAATTTTTGTGTATTGAACTGTTATGGTTTTGTGATTGATTCATTTTCGATAATTTTACGACGTGAAATTACTGAATAGTAGCTTAAAAATAATAAATAGTATCATCTACCTTCTGCTGTTATAATTAAGTGGCCAATTCACATTCTATCTGGGCATTTTATTCTATCCAACGTTTCTGCAGCTTTTATTTGTTTTCTTATTTTCAAATTTGTTAACTTTATCCTCCGCGAAATACCAAAAACCAGCACTCCTTTAGTGGATTATTTCGGCCTATAAAATTTAAAACTCGTATATCAGAAGAGGCCAAAAGTTGTAAGTATATGAGTCTATCACACCACAAGTAATTCAGACCAACTACTGTAAGTAACGCGCGAAGTTGTCATTCAATAAATGTTATTTTTTAACCTCCCGATGTATCTCTCGAAGACTGAATATTATTTTTTCTGTCTTTGACATATTTAAAGAAAGCTTATTGGCATTAAACCAACTCTCCAAACCTACTATTGACTGTTGCATTGCAATTAAAATTTATTCGAGACTATCACTTCTCACTACAGCTATAGTATCATCGGCAAATATCACTAATTTATTGTTCAATGTCATTGATATATATTAAAAAAAGCAGAGGACCCAGAATGGATCCCTGCGGCACTCCATGTTTCATTTTTAATGGGTCAGATAATCTTCCTCCAGAGAAAGTCTGCTGAGACCTGCCAGTCAGATACCCCCTCATCAAACCAATACTAGACTCACAAAATCCATAATGCCTTAGTTTATCAAGAAGTACCTCTTGACATACACAGTCAAAGGCCTTGGACAAGTCGCACAGAACTGCTCCGATATATTGACCGGCGTCAAAGCCCTCCACTATGTATTCCATCAAGGATAAGATGGCAGTTGTTGTTGACTTGGACTTCATTCAAACTGGCTATTTACAAATAAGTTGTTAACTTCAAAATAGGTATATATTTAGTCTTTCAACAGATATTCAAAAACTTTAGATAACACAGGGATCAGACTGATAGGCCTATAGTTACTCACATCTATATGATCACCCTTTTTAAACACTGGAATGACTTTTAATATTCTAAAAACCTTAGGATAGAAACCCTTACGAATATAAGAATTAATTAAATAGGTAAGCGGCATAATCCGTATCCTTTAATTTCTGTAATAGAATAGTGTTAAATCCAAAAGTATCTCGACTAGTTTTAGGTTTTAGCTTATTTATAGCATCTCGAACTTCATTTAATGTTACTTCTCTGAAGGAGGAGCCACCAGCAGGAAGATTTAAATCGCATTGTAAAAAATACCTTTGATAATACGAAACTGACTGAAAATGCATTATAAAGTGAAAAATAAAATTTTATTCCGCCTTGAAAATCTTAGTATAGCAGTATTAGCATAGTATTAGACATCAAACACCGAATTGACTGAATGCATGATTATACCGTGAGGACGGAAAGGTTGGAATAAATTCATTTAAAAATGAGAAGACGTTTGAACTAGTAAAAACTAATATCTAGTTTGTCTACCCCGAACTCTTAACAATTTCTAGCAGCGACTAGAGTATTAAGAGAGAAACCGTTTCAGACCGTAGTCTCAGAGTTTAATGGATTATTAGGTATTTTTCTTACAGTTTATAATTTGTATGGTAATATATTTAAACTGTAAATATTTGTCCGTTGTCGAAAGTTTCGCCTGTGAAATCTTCTCTATAAAGGTTTTATAATTCATTGTGCGGCAACTTTTTACTCCAGGGCCATTTACATCTTTAATTTCTGTATTTTTACTTCCTTAATAAGACATTGCGTTTTAGGGTTCCTAGACCCCGAAAAACATGTCCTCCTACTTCAATTGACTTCAAGTTTTGGTCAAAAATCAAGTGCATGTGGAAGGAATGGTTACATTTTGGTAAACATTCAGTATGGCGGAACAAAATCGTAACCTCACGAATTGTTAAAAGAATAATTATTAAGAAACTACTTATTGAATGGAACTCAAAATTTGAACAAAAATCAAGGGTGAACAGAGATAAACTTATAAAATTGTAGTGCAAATCTTATACGGCAAAATAAACTGGCGGTCTAATAACATGTTTAAATATTCGGTAAAATAGGATTTTTGTGTAATTTGTGCGTAGTGGAATTCTGTACGAGGGAATTTCTGGGTAAAGACCATTTTGTCGATTTTTACTTCCCTCGTAAAAGGAAAGTACTGTAATCGTGGAAAAATTTCCCTTTGAGATTTTTTCCAGGTCTTTACGTTTCAGGGTCCCTAGAGCCGAAAAACATGTTTTCTCAATTTCGTCGGTCTGTCTGTCTGTCCAGGATGACTTGGTAACATTTTAGTAAAAATCCTTCTTCTTCTTCTTCTTTTACTTAGTTGAGATCCGGTGATCTGTCAATTCCGGGCCTGCCGTTGGATTAGTTCTTGTGATCTGGACTGCCAGCTGTCTCTCCATCTCTTTGGTGGTCTACCGGGCGGTCGGTTTCCTACTGGTACTCCTTCGAGTGTTATGCGTGGTAACCTATCTTCAGGCATCCTCTTGACATGTTTATACCATTCTCGTCTTCTCTGCCTGCCCCATCGTACTATGTCCTGTACTCCGCACTGTTCTCTAATATCAGTGTTCCTTACGTGGTCTCTTCTGGTTTTGCCGGCTATTGCTCTCAGCACCCTCATTTCTGCCGCGCGCAGCACGCCTTTGGTTTTATTCGTGTCTTCTCTTGTTTCTATCGCGTAAGTCATGATGGGTCTTACGCATGCTTTGTAGATTTTAATCTTACTGTCCTTCCGCATGTACTGATTGTTCCATACAATCTCTCTTAGGCAGCCTGATGTTACTGATGCTTTATTGACTTGGTCCCTTAGGTCTTTTATTGGGTCGTGGTTACTGGATATATTCATGCCGAGGTACCTAAACTGCATCACCTGCTCTATGGGCTTATCTTCAATTACAAGCTTGCATCGAAATGGTTCTCTGCAAACTGTCATGCTCTTAGTTTTGTCGATGGATATGGTCATATTTAGTTGTCGGCTCACTTGGTAGAACTTGAATAGCTGCCTTTGCAAGTCGGTCTCGTTTTCTGCGAAAATTGCTGCGTCGTCCGCATAGCATACCATGCTGATAGGTTTGTTATTCATTCTGTATCCTATATTTAAGGACGCCACCTCTTCTATAATTTTGTCCATAAGAAGATTAAATAAGAGTGGGCTGAGGCTGTCTCCCTGTCTGATTCCTCCTGGGGTCGAGATGCTCTTCGTGATATGCTGCCCTGATTTGACTTGAGTGGAGTTGGCGGTGTTGAGATTGCGTATCACCCTTACTGCGTTGGCTGGTGTTTCCTTTTCTATTAGGATGTTGATAACATCGCCCAATTGGACCTTGTCAAATGCTTTAGTTAGGTCGATAAAACAGATAAATGCCGGTGTGTTATATTCTATTGCCTTTTCCTTTATTTGTTTGGTGATGAATATGGCGTCAGTTGTCGATCTTCCCTTTCTAAATCCCTGTTGTTCTTCTCTATTGGTTATGTGGTTCTCCAGTTTATCCTTTATCAGACCTGTGATCAGTTTCATTGTTGTGCACAATAGGGTTATTCCTCTGTAGTTATCAGGTGATGTTTTTGGCCTCTCTTGAAGATGGGGATTGTTATGCTCGTATGCCACTCATTCGGTATTTCCCCTGTGTTAAGGATTTTATTAAACAAAGTTGTCAGTTTTATTATGAGCTCAGGGCCACCGTGTTTTAAAAGTTCGTTCGGAATATTGTCCGTTCCTGGTGCTTTTCTGTTTTTGGCTTTCCCCAGTTTCTCTTTAACTTCCTCCTTTGAAATTATCACATTGGCTGCCGTTTGGTATTCCTGCATTTCGTGTGTTTCCTCGGCGCTGTACAGTCTTTCGAAGTACTCCTCCCACGCTTCTATGGGGACTCCTTTGCTTTGGACGAACTCATTTACCGGTTTCTTCCTATTTTTCAGCATCTTCCACACCTTTCTTTGGGCGCCATATATGTCGTGGTCCATATCGCTCGTGAATTTAATCCAGTGTTCCCTTTTGATAGCTTTAATTCGTGAGTTGACTCTATTTCTTATTCTTATGTATTCCGCATATTGTTGTTGGGTTGGGGATCCTTTGTATGCTAGGTAGCTTCTTCTCTTCAGTTCTGCGAGTTCCTTCACTTCTTGACAAAACCAAGGTTTAGTACAATTGGTCGTAGTAGTGTTGACTTTCCTTTTTCCGATGGATTCTCCAGCGGCCTGGAGGATGGCTTTCTTGATCTCATTCCAGCAGGTTTCCACATCGCATTCATTGAGATCTAGCTCGTTTAATTTATATGTTAGTCTATTTTCATATAGTTTGCGTGTGTTCTCAGATTCAAGGGATTCTATGTTGTATTTTTCAATGAAGACGTGCGACCTCTTGATCCTGCTGGGTTGTCCAGTTAGTAGCTTGCATAGTACGAGATTGTGGTCCGTTCCTATATTGGCTGAAGTTAGTGCCCTCACATCAAGTACCTGGGTCGGTTTGATAGTTCTGTTAGTAATAATGAAGTCAATCATTGATTTTTGACCTCTAGTGTTGTTGAATGTGTACTTGTGTTGCTCCTTGTGTGAGAAGTAAGTGTTATTGATTCTGAGCTCATTCCTAGCGCAGAAATCAATTAGTAGCTCTCCGCTTTCATTGATGTCCAGTTCGTTGTATTTCTGCTTGACGCCTGGGAGCACCCCGTCTCCTATGCGAGCATTAAGATCTCCGAAAATTATTATTTCATGATTACCATTTATTCTGTCTACAGCGTTCTGGAGTTGCTCGTAGAATCTTTCTGACTCTTCGATGGGTTTGGATATATCTGGTGCATATGTGCTAACTAGATGTAATGTTGTTTGATTTAGTTTAAGGGAGATTTTAAGTATTCTGTCATTGACATAGTCTATATTTTCGATACTATGTGTATATTTTTCGTGCAGCAATATGCCGACTCCTGAACTTGCCCTCTCTTGCTTAGGTTTCCCGCTGTATATTAGGGTATATTTGCCGAATCTATCTGTTCCCTGTCCGTTTTGTTTCTGATATCCCGCACATGTCTATCCTGTGTTTTTCCATTTCAATAAGCACCTCTTGATCTCTTCTGTTCCACGAAGTTACGTTCCAGCAGGCCACTCTAGTAATCTGGCGCTTGGTTTTCCATGTTCGTTTCTTTTCATAGCATGGGTCGTCATCGTAGGTATCCGTCCTGGTTCCGAGGCATTGTGTCCGGTTCTGTGAGCTGCATGCTTGTTTTACGTCGAGCAGGTAGCTGGCCTAGCTCGACAACCCTCCTTCTTTATCCGGGCTTGGGACCGGCTTGGTAGCCTCTGAGCTACTCAGTTCACCCGTCAGCTAACCAAGGCGAAGGTAGTAAAAATCCAATATGACAAAACAAAATGGCGGTCTAGTGAAATGTATTAAGTATGAAGTATTACTAAAAAAACTACTTATCCAATTCATCTCAAATTTTGCACGTCTAAGGACGCTAAACGCGAAGGTATGTGAAAGCCGAGAGGGCGATTTTTTCACGATTACAAATATTTTATTTAGTAGCTATTTTGTTTCGTCATCTTGAATTAGTACCACAGTTTTACTAGGTCATCTGTATACCACAATTATTTATGACACACAATTTAAAATCAGCCAATTAAGTAGCTTTTTAGGCTGCATTTTTAAATATTTTACTAAGCTACCATTTACTGCGGCGATCTTGGATCCGAACCAGAATTTTACCAATTGATTGCTACAACATACTTGATTTTTGTTCAAAATTTAAGATAAATTGGATAAGCAGTTTTGTTGTAATATTTTTTTTACCTTTCACTAGGCCGTCATTTTGTTTTGCCATATGGATTTTTACCAAAATGTTACCAGGTTTCACCAAAATTTAATGTCAATCGGGTAAATAGCTATTAAGCAATGCCATCAACTGCCAGTAGTAGTAGTAGGGGCTAGTATGCAGACAAACCGACAGACGGGCAGACGGAATTGATAAAACATATTTTTGGCATCTAGGGATGCTAAAACCTGAATATATGTAAAATCTGAGAGGGTGATTTTTTCCCAATTGCAAATATTTAATTTATCCGCCATTTTGTTCCGCCATTAGTACCTCAGTTTTACTAGTTCATCTGTATGCAACGATTATTTTTTGTACCAAAATTTTACCAGTTGATTTTTACATAATACTTGATTTTTGTGCAAAATTTGCCATACATTGGATAAGTAGTTTTTTAGTAACAACATTTCACTAAGCCGCCATTTTGTTTTGCCATATTGGATTTTTGCCAAAATATTACCAGGTTATTCCCATTTGACCCTTAATTTTTGACCGAAATTTGAAGTCAATCGGATAGGTAGTTTTTTGACAATGCAGCAAACAGAGAGACCGGCAGACAGACCGGAATTGAGAAAACATGTTTTTCGGCGTCTAGGGACTCTAAAACGTAAAGATCTCAGAAAAATCTCAGAGGGTAATTTTTCCACAATTACGATACTTCCATTTTACGATGGAAGTAAAATGCAATTATAAAGCTAAGGACATCTCTAGAGCACTTGCGCTTAAAAATGAATAGTATTAGGTATTAATTCACTGTGTCTTAAGTAGATGATGTTCCTCTTATAGAAAATACAGCAAACAAATCAATACTTTTAAATTTAAAACTCTGTAAAATTTTTTCCTGTACATAAAGAAGGTGCTGATTCTATTAAATTTGCCTACATATTTACATTTTATGCACCCAGTGTAAGATGCTCTCGATTTTTTACGCCAGTCTTATTTATCAAGTAAGCAAAGCCTTTCGTAAAGTATAACTTTTTGTGTTAACTTCAAAAACCATTTAACCAAAATGTAACCCACTACATATTATCCACGCGTAGTTTTTTATTTCCCTCGTATACGATTCCGGCATTTAGTCCGCCATACTGCATAAGCCAATGCTAAATGATAGGCGCGGTTTACATTGCACAAGTTAATGCGGAATGCATATATTTGCGGAACACTTGTGGGGTCGCACCCTAGCATCAACACGGGCTGATGGGAACCCCCAGAGGGTCGCCTCAGGGTGGGAAATGCGGTAGAGTGTAGCACGGTAACGTGGCAGTGTCGGGCCGTGTATGTAATTATAATCGTTGAGGAATGCTTGAGGCTGCGTTTAATTTTCTTCAAAGTGAAAGGAATTAAGATTCAAACTGACAGATTAGAAATTTAATTTTTTTACAATTATGTTTCAAAGTCAAAGACCAAAATATGCTTTAATATGGAAGATACAAATATATCCCAAATATAAAATTAATAATATTAGAATAACTACTATAAACTACAATAAATGAAACAAATTTTGCTACGAAACATAAAAATATAAATACATTAATAAAATTATCTACATGGTTGGACTGGCCCTAGGGACTTTGGAGTGCGCAGTGGCCGCGTAGTCAAATCTGGATTAAAGGTTAAAAGAACAAATATTCAAAATTTTGACTGCATAGTAAAAAAACGTAAATAGATCGGTAAAGATCTTGTTACTTCTCTCGTAAAAGGGAAGTATTGTAATCGTGAAAAAATTCTTATATTTCAGGGTTTCAAGATGCCGAAAAACATGTTTTTTTTTTCAATTCCGTTGGTATGTCTGTGTGTCATTATTAAGGTTGGGACAGACACACATGTCCCGACCCTTGGCCGTTGGCTGTGATTTTCCACCAGTCTGTAGTCTGAATTCGTGGTCCCAACGTGGCTGATCGTTGACAAAATGTTCGCTAATTTTCTTAAGAGTGAATTAGAGATTATAGCACTCGTGTTGGTTCTTCCATACTCAATCTTTGTATTCCGAATTTTTGTATTTCTCGTTGGTGTGGTCATAAAGTACCGGAAATTTTCTACCTTCTTCAGTTAAGTCGTTCAATATCCATATTCTTGCTTGCAATTGTTTGGTTTAGTTCAGAAAAATGCACAAAATACATAACCTAACAGATCTAAGCATTATTTACCGGTGGGCCCGGGCGGTCGGAGTCGGATTGCTCTCGTATCGGTTTCCACACACGGTACGGTGATGTGTTAACAAACGCTCGGACACGTCTCGGAAATGTGTGTCCCAACCTTTAAGGGTCATATGGGGATTACCTGATAGCGTTTTGGTAAAAATCCAATATAGTGAATGAAGAATGGCGGTCTAGTGAAATGTTAAACAAATTATTATTAACTACTTATCCAATTTACCTTAAATTTTGCACAAAAATCAATTGTTAAAATTTTGATACGAATCCAAGATGACGAAACAAAATGGCAGCTTAATGAAGTATTTGAAAATTCAGTAAGAAAAACCTACTCAATAGATTCATTTCAAATTTTGTGCAAGAATTAATTATGGTATAGAGATAAACTGGTAAAACTATGATACGAATTCAAGATGGCGGAGCAAAATGGCGGCCAAATGAAATGTTTGTAATCATGAAAAAATTGAAGTTTTTTTTTGTTTTCTCAATTCGATGGTCTGTTTGTCTGTCTTTTTTTAGTTCGCGGAGTAGCTAAAAACTGCTTACCTGATTGATTTTAAGTTTTGGTTAAAAATTAAGGATTATTTGTGGCTGAACTGGTAATATTGTGGTAAAAATACAATATTGCGAAACAAGATGGAGGCCTAGTGAAATGTTAAAAAAACTATTACTAAAAAAAATTACCCAATTTATCTGAAATTTTGTATAAGAATCAAGTGTTACAAAGAAATCAACCTGTAATATTTTGGTACAAAACAAAGACAGTAAAACAAAATGGCGGCCTAATAAATTATTTAAAAAATCAGCCTTAAAAACTACATTTTAAAAAATTTAAAATTAAGTGTGATATAGAGAAATGCTGGTAAAATTGTGGTGCGAATTAAAGATGGCGAAACAAAATGGCTGACAAATAATTTTTTGAAAAAGTTAACGCAATAAAAATCTTATTCAATTGACTTTTAGTTTCGCAGAAAAATTAAATGTGATGTAGGGATAAATTTAATATGACAAAATAGCGGAGTATGTCAACGTAACTTAGCGAATTTATTTTAAATTGTGTCCAAAAATCAAGTGTGGCATAGGTAGAAACTGGTAAAATATTGGTAGGAATCCAGGAATTAGTCTTTTAAATTATTTAATGATCAAGAAAGGGTAATCCAAATGGAATAAATAAACTGACTAAATCTAGCATACATTTTTTATAGATTATTAATGAAATTATCATTTTATTGACTTTTTCTACCATTGGTTTAGGTTTGCTAAGGATAATTTTTATTTTTAAAGATGTTTAAAAAATACTTATTTTTTTGAATTTTTTTTTCTATATATTATTACTTTTAAACAAATGACTAATAATAATACTTATATAAAGAATGTTTTTTATAGCATTTAATTTGATTTTTCGAGAGTTTCTATTGTTGCGAATGGTGTACAATCTTAGATTGTGTGTTTTTTTTTAAATTTAATGTGACCAGTCACGTCTCAATTAAATACAAAATTTTCATGATAACAAAACTAAGTAACATTTGAGTAAGCGGAAAGGTTTGCTAGAAAAATAACAATTAAAAAATTAGTCATGTGATTTATCTTATCTGACAAAGACATTTTTATCTAAACGACGAACTACTTTTTTTTTCTAAAAATTTTCGCACCAACATTCCAAATTGCAACTTTATCGATACATTTAATTTTTTTAAACTTCTTGTCTTTGACCTTTTTGAATATAAGCAAATCTGAACTGGAACACAGCCATCGGATGAAACATTTATTCTATTGTTCCCATATTCTACTTTATAAATTAGGCTTTATTTGGTTATTTCAAAAATCTATAACATGTTCTATGTATTTTTAGAAATGGCGGTATAAAAATAGGGTTTTTCTATTGCCTTGAAAAATTAGCGTTTATTCACAGCTTTCCTCGTACAGAATTTCACTACGTACATATAACACATTCTATATATGCGTATAATTATTTGGTAATAATAATATACTAATCTTATAAACTGTAATTAACTTAAACAATTTTTTGTTTGTTTTAATTTATTTATTATCCTTAATATTATCATTATTTAATTTCAATAACTTTCTTTATAGACTATAAAAAATAAATTATGTTATTTATTATTTTCCCCTATAAAAAGGTTTTATTCCAGGAAATGGAATTTTACCAAATGTTCAAACTTTTTGTTAGGCCGCTATTTTGTTTTGCCGTATAGTATCTGCACTAAAATCTTACCAGTCTATCCATATTTAACACCTGATTTTTGTGCAATTCAATTGGGTAAGTAGTGTTTTGGTACTGAATTTTTAAATATTTTATTAGGTTGCAAAATTTTTACCAGTCTATACTTATATCAGACTTTATGTACAAATTTCTATCAGATAAGTAGCTTCTTAACGATTTTTTATATTTTGTGAAGTCGCCATATTGTATTTTTGCCAAAAGGTTACCATCTATCCACATATAGCTTTCGATTTTGATGCGTGATTGTGATTAGAGCCGTTAAACCTCTAAGCGGATAATATATATGGTATATAGATATTTTATTGTTTTGAAAACTTCATAAAAACGCGTAACTTCCATGTACGCCACTGATTTATGTGTTTCGTTTTTTTGAGCAGAAGAGTTACAGAGTCTGGAGCCAAACTAGCCAAATCCAATACAGTCAGATACTTATTACCTAGCCTAAATATAAGTGAAAAATAATAACAAAAGAAAATTAATATTTGAATAGCTGTATTTCTTTTATGAAAGTAGTTGTTCCAAGCTCTAGCGAAGTTTTTTAAAAGCATTAATTCAGTTTGTAGCGTATAGACCGTATCATGTTTTAAATTTTTTTTTGCAAAATTAATTTTACTACCCTAAAATCCCCTAACTTCGGACAAAATTAATAATGACTGAGCTGGAATTAGGAGTAAGAAATAAAAATGTTTTATATGACAATTATATTCATATAATATATAACTTAAGCTACTTTGCTTAAATATTCGTGCAATTTAAACTACCCTGGCTTCTCCTCCATATATTTTCAGACACGCTAGCACCCCGCACTATTATTAAGGCAGGGTTTTCCTCAAACTTTAACTCTTTAAAGAAAAAGGTGTCAAACAATGTATATTTCTAATTAGCAAGAAGAAGTCCATTTGATGGACATATAATATACATAGTATCCCATTTGAAAAAATACAACTAATGGTGATATGTTGTAAAATTAGTCGTTTGTTTATTGAATTATTTTTTGGTTCATATGACTAACTTTAATACCAAAAAAAATATATCAGGTTAAAATGTTACTAAGATAAATTAATCGTACTATACATGTAGCTCGAAGGATCGACAACAGATGGACAAAGAGACTAATGTAGTGGAGGCCTAGAAAAAGACTCAACAATTGGTAGAGAGACGATGTCAAGAAATCAGCGAAACTCTTCTGGACAAAAAAGACCTACAACAGAGCTAGAAGGAACACATTGGGAGAAACAACATCTAGTAGATAGAAATAGGCGTATCGTGATCGTCCAGCAATCCTATATGTATAAACTTTAATCCTATTTGCATATAAATTGCCATTTAAAACTCTAAAAATTAATTAACTTATATATCCTCTATAAGCTCTATAATATGTTGACATGTCGTATATAAAAGCTTTCGCTGCCACTGGCTTCCGTAAATGGGTGCCACCCTAGTTGGTAAATGTAGGGGACAACCCTCCCGCTAATAACGGTTCGGCGCGAGGTGACAAAGGGAGGCAATTTAATTATAATTTGTGATGACAGGGTCCCTTTTAACTGATGTGTCCTAAAAAGGGACCCGTTTCTCTTTAATATTTTACTATCCAGCCATTTTCAGGACTCGATGGAAACCTCATTAAATAAAAGTGGCATTTCTGTCGAAGTGGAAAATGTTTTCATATTTTTATATCTCATTAATTGTATTAAAAATATATTTACCTTTAAGTAAATCAATATTCTAAGCACTCCATTAACTGTAGAAAGGCTGAAAAGTTTAAAATGTACCTAAATTGAATTTGATTGCTTATCATAGCAAAACCTGTATTATAACAACAGTGGCGGCTCGCCAGGGGTGCGGGTGAAGCGTCGCTTCACCTACATTTTCCAATCAATTTACTTAAAAATTAAAATATTTTTAAAATATTAAGCATTTTATAATCTACCTTGTTATTATAAAGATGTAGTATGTTGTATATAAATTTACATTAATTACTTAATTATACAATTACTTTCTATCAAAACTAGTGCGTTATATACTTAAAAAATAATAATGACTTAAAAACGTAGCGCGCTGAACACCTTTTCATAAGAGCGACCTATTGAGGAATTACAATTAGCAGTAACAAATTCCGCTTCAGACTCCCTCCGCACGCCGGCTTGCACGCTTAGATTTGTTTACGGCAGTTGCTATGGCAACGCAATGACGAATATCTGTAAGCCAAATAGAAATGGGACCGGTATAAAACTGCTGCTGAAAACTGCAGGTGCTTTCTCGCTTGTTATAGAATTAATGTAAATTAGTGCGTTTGGATCATCGGAGGCGGAAGCAGTTTTGTATCGATCGAATCGAATCGAAATTAACTTTAGGATATAGGTACATAATTATTTTTTAAGAACAAAAAAACATATTTAAAATCTGATAAATTAATATTATTTCCCCTAAGTATTAAAAAACGCTCCAAAGCTATGGATAACTAACATCATAAAAAGGTTTAAAAAATAGCCATTGCGTGGCTCCCCTAAAAATTTTCGCCTGCGGCTCTGTGCACCTAACTACGCTGCGCTTTACCAGTTCTTAAATCCACGAGCCGCCACTGTATAACAATGGTACTTAAATCAAATCAATTCACAAAATACTTATTTTAACAGAGACATGCTTTTATGGTTTGGAATAATCAAAATTTGATAGTATATATTACATTTACCAGGTGCATTCTGTTAAATGCATCAACATGTTTACTATACTGGTTATTATATATATATATATATATATATATATATATATATATATATATATATATATATATATATATATATATAGGGTATTTCATTTAAATTCCAAACATTGGTTTCTCGTAAATTAATGGGAATATAAAAATTGTACAAGGAGCTAAAACAAAGTAGACGTCGTCGTCAGTAAAGGCTTTGCCAAGCCGAAAAACTACCCTGTATATCTCATTAACCAGTATAAGAAGAATGTTTAAGAGATGAAGTTATTTTTGATATTTGAGACTTGTTCTTAAAATTGTTTTATAACATTTTTGGCGCGGCGACGCCTATAGGAGTATTAGCGTCGTATTTATTTTAGCCGCGAATAACTGTAACCTATAAAATGAAAGGTTTCTACCAAATTTTGATATCCCCGTTAATTCCTGAGAAAACGGCGTTAGAAGTTTCAAGTAAAACACCCCCTAAACCAATATCCAGTCAGTGACGGCTCGTCAGGGGCGGCAGGGTCGACCAGAAAATATACAGGATAAATTTTTTTTTTTAAAGTAAATATTTTTCAAAAATAGTTTTGCAACCATCCTAAAAACGCACAAAACCAAAATGTAGTTTATTATTTCCTGGGCACATAGCAAATAAGTAGGTATCCCTATTATAATTGCTTGACTAACATACAAATAACGCCATTAACAGCAGACCGTCCATAGATATTCTAATAAATTTATTACAGACGGTGGCTCGGCCAGCCGAGGCCATCATCTCACATGCAATACTTCATCTACTAGTTCATGCGGTACGTAGTACGTTCGCATATATCCCATGCTATTACCTCGGCTATAACGTTCGTCATAGCTTATATCACCCCATTGTGTGTTTGCATGTGCATCGGCATACCGTTGCTTGTGTATCGTGTGTTTAGTCGATAAAGATATAAATAAATGAATTTTATATCTAACAATGAGTTAAACACTAAAACTAAAGTTAAATTTTGTTCATTGTTCATTTAACTTCTAAAGTTAACGGTAAAGAGAGAAATTCATGTTACGTAAACCTTAAATGTTTCAATTTTGACACCATTATTAGTCAGTCTCTGGGTTTTAACTCTAGAAATACGCGAAATAATTATGAGAAAAATTATACAAAATACCACCTTTGATCTTAAAAACTACCTGACTTTTTCTCTAATATTTATTATTTTATTGTGATCGATAAAAGTAAGCTGTCTTTAGGAAAGCCAAAAACTGTCCCCGTTGTTTCTTGTCTTCTTGCATTAAAAAAATAAGCACTCTACCACCCTTTGTATTGCTTGAATCGAAAAGCCAGTTGCCAGTCTAAGGATTGTGATTGGGGAAACCGAGCGTGAGTAAGGAATTTAGAGTAACGTGATTCGTTGTAGCCCGTGAGCAATAAGTCACTCATTACTCACTAGTAGGAGTAATAATCACTGATACTTGACCAAAAACAAACAAATTAAGAATAAAATTTTTCCCAATTGAATACTACCATTTCACAGGTATTAATTGTTATTATTATAAAATAAGGCTACAACTTCCAACAACTAGTTATTCTAATCACATTTTCCCACATTAAGATTTTAATATTCCTTTATACACATGATAGTTTGACAAGCATCGCAAATTATAATCTAAATAGTTAGCTTAAATAATAAATACTCTTAAATAATACTCGTATTAAAATATAAAAAAATTTTCCCTTAATATATTACAATTTGGTTTTCGACACCGAGTACTGTGGTTATGTCAACTAATAATTTAGCAAGGTACTCTCAATCAAAGTATAAAAAAATCACAATATACCTTAATCGTCAGTTTAAATATTACGAAATGATAAGATTTCCGTAAATCTTTAAAAATACATTCTTTCAAATTTATGCGAATTTAATATATTTCATACAAGATGCAATTTGGAATTTTTTATTACCCATTAGAAAAGAAAAATGAAATCTATTTTTTGCATTAATCATTTGGCTTTCTTCACCACTGGTATTATTGATTTAAAATTGTAGGGTGGGTTTGTTATTTTTGACAGAAACAATAATTCACTTTAATATATTTAATATTAAATTATGTTGTCAGAATTTAATTGTATTCAATTCAATGAATTCAGTGTTTTGATCTTGTGCAGTGAAGATCCCTGAAAATGTCTCCTGCCATCGCAGGTGAAATGTCGGAAAGTAATTCAAATTTAACAGCCGTCAAAGCTTTCGTACTAAATTATATAATTGTTACTTTAACTTGGAAGATTTTATACAATCATGCATATCTGTAACGAAAAGAGACATTAATAAGGGTTTCTGAATGGAGCATTGAGGGACACCAGTTGTCAATTGTAGAGCTATATATGTACAATAGCTGTAATAGATGGACCTGGATCCCTTGGTTTAAATTATATAATAAGCTTCCAAGAAATATCATCAGGGCCGTTCCGTGTAAGGCGTACGGTGCCCGTGGGCGCCGGATCTAGAGGGCGTCGCGTCGCCCGAGTTACATTTTAATATATTTTGCAGTCAGGGATACTTGAAACGAATCAGGGAAATTTTCACTCCTTTTTATCAAGGCATATTTCTTGAATCACTTAACCGATATGATTGATTTCTTCACCATCGTGTACTGTTGTTATTTAGCTGCTTATTGGTGTACCTAATTTTTATTGCATGTTTATAGTTTAAATTATGTAGTGTGGAATTAATCGTGATGATTTTTAGAGTTGGACAAAAATTAAGCAACATGAAATACAAATTGAACATTTAATACCGAATTGATCCTCTGTAGCTCTTATTACTGCCTCGCACCGACTTGTCATAATTTGACGCAAAGCAACAATTATTGCTTAGCAATTTTTGTTTTGCCTGTTTATGAATGTGAAATTTGAAATTGTATTTTTGTAGACCATGTCTCTGGATATTTTTTACCTTCGTGGCAGTTCCAGAAAAAAGTGTCAATTATTCATGTTTTAATTTATACTCGGATATTGGTGAATTAAAGTAAAAGTTGGAAGATGTCCTAAAAGCAACCGAAAATTGTAAACATAATTGCGTAATATGTGATCAGCTTATTTAGATACAAAAACTGTATCAGCCTCGCAGCCAAACGATTACCACTATTGCTACACAAAATACAATAAAACATTGTTTTGAGCGAATTAAAATAAGATTCAAATAATAAAAATTTTATTTCACCGCAAGCTAGTCGTAATAGTAACATTGTAGATCGTAAACCGTGAATACAACCCGCGATATCGGCTTGGATTTAATAAACAGTACTAAAAGACGGTGTGTCTTGGATTGTTTATAGAATTTTATGATTTGTTTTAGATTGGTAAGTATGGGGAACCTCACACGACGCCCCTGTCTGTAAACGTGCGGTTTTATGGGGAAATTCGTTGGTATGCATTAGCTCGATTAAAATTAGAGTTTTTTATATTTGTACATAGATGATTTAGTTAATGGAAGCAGAATATTAGGATTTTTAATAGCTTTATATTTCCTTTGAGTTTTTCCAACTCAAAGAGCAATGCTTCTAAATTAATTTCTAAACTGATAATTTTTGTATAGTAACTTAAAAAAAGCATGTATAGATTGACCCTAAATATTGCAAAATGTATAATACATTTTACAGATTACAAATTCCTCTCTGTATAGTATGAATGACAAACAGCATTGCCAACCTTACCGTAAAAAATCCCATTTGGAACGTTTGCCTTTTAACATCCAAAATTCTCTGTTTTCGTTTTTAATTAACAAAAACATTTTTGAAGGTAAAATGTAAATTATCTTTTAATAATTTTTAACGTATAGTGTACAATTCGAAATTAATAAACATCTTATTATTATTGTGTAAGCTAAAACCACAAAATTAAATACGTGTATTGCGTTTTTTTGAATATGTTTATCAGCGACCTACCGAGACAATATATATATATATATATATATATATATATATATATATATATATATATATATATATATATATATATATATATATATATATATATATATATATATATATATATATATATATATATATATATATATATATATATATATATATATATATATATATATATATATATATATATATATATATATATATATATATATATATATATATATATATATATATATATATATATATATATATATATATATATATATATATATATATATATATATATATATATATATATATATATATATATATATATATATATATATATATATATATATATATATATATATATATATATATATATATATATATATATATATATATATATATATATATATATATATAGGCACCTTCTAAGGGCTTTCAGTCTATCTCTTCTCACAGGCAACAACAGACAGCACTTCCAAGATATGCAAATATTACGACCACCTAGAATCCAACACTCGACAAACCACTCACAAATCAGCCTCAACAGCAATACTACCTTCAAAACAGATCACCATAAATGACACACCGAGATCGCTTTTCCAAGAGAACAAACCACCACAGCATTAGGAACATAAGCAATACTATAATCCACAGTTATCAAACAATCAGCAGTCTCATCAAACCAGCCAGCAATACCACAACCAACAGCATGAACCAAGGGCAATAAACAATCAAAACAATCCAGTTTGGTTCGCCCGTGGGAGACCAAGACACTTCTCAGCAACATGCACTACCAGACAGAATTACCCAAACAGACCAGGAAAGTAGAATTCCCAGTTATCCCAACACAGGGGAAGAAGAAAGGGACTGGAATACCATACATTACAATAACTATAAATTATAAAACAGGTTTACCTATTTGTTATTACAGGGGCCCAAAACAATGTGATCTGGAAGTCATGGCCAAAAGGAATAGCCGAAAAACTAAGCAACAAAGTAGTCATCACGGCTGGTGGACACAGCATTCCGGTGTTAAGAGAAGTGGAACTGTCCCCACACATACTATAACCAATAACCAAACCAACATTAAAGCCAAGGTAATTGTCATAGCACCCCATCCCATATTAGTTATGAACTTTCCCTACAAGAACAGATTAGATTTTTACAAAAGGCAAGAAATATTAAATAAACATACCTTAGTTTCTTTAAGGTACGACACAAATGCAATTCACACAAAAAATAATCAGACAAGAATTAGCCAGCCAAAAAGAAAACTTTAAAAATGTCTTGAGATACAGCAAAAAACAATAAGAAATCGAGTGACAGAAATATACAAAGATATTCATAATCTACCAAGAGAAAGAACAATTGTATTTGGTGGCACAACATGAGGTAGAAGAAGAAATCTCTAGAAAAACAGCGCGAAACCATATACCAAGAATAAAAATAAACACTGTGAAATCAGTAGGGGATGTATCAACAATTAGAAGAAAAAAAAGATAGTCAAAGCCATAATTCTACACATAAGAGAAATCAAGCAAGTTGACCCAAAGTGCCACGATTTATCCAGAACTTTCTATACATTAAAAAGCGTAATAGAAAAAGAAGAAATTCGACAAATTAGGTTACCAAAAAAGAATGGGGATTGGATATACTAGGACAAAAAAATGTTGTACTATATTTTCAGGGACCAAAATTCCCAAATACTGGTCACTAGAGATCCCCGACCTCAGGTAAATCCACCAAAAGAAGAAGTAGCTCTAATGACAGAGAGCCTACCAACAGTCCTCAAATTCAGATCCTAAGATGATCATACAATAAATTCCAATTAAACCAGAACGATGCGTTTAAAGGTATTTGAAGATAAGAAAGAAGACGAATTTGTAACAGCATCTACAAATCTATCAATGTCGATACGACTTGGAGTTGTTAGCAAAAAAACGCAATACACGTATTTAATTTTGTGGTTTTAGCTTACACAATAATAATAAGATGTTTGTTAATTTCAAATTGTACACTATACATTAAAAATTATTGAAAGATAAACTTACTATAATCATATCACACGGTTACGACAGTAAAAATAAGCTGCTTTTAAAAATACTTTAGAAATCAAAGTATTTAGTTGAAATATACAGAGCGAAAAGGAAAAGAACCACCCTCCTGGAATCTTCAAGAAACGAACGAAGAACGCATCAGGTAACTCCAAAAGACTACGATCTAAGCAACATCATAGACAATAAAATTAAGCAAAAACTTTAGGACTTTTTTGAAGAATATAATAAAGTTGTTTCCAAGTCACCAAGAAGCATGGGCCAAACTAACCTTACAGAACATATAATAAGTATAGGGGATGCACAGATAATAAATAGCCGGTTATAGTGAGTCTCGTAAAAAGAAAGACATATAATAGATAGGCAAATTTAAGAAATGCTTAAAATTAATGTGATACGGCCTTACCACTCAAGTTGGGACAGTCATGTGGTGCTAGTTAAAAGAACAGATGAACAGTCACTAAACGTTGATTACCGTAAAATTAATGACGAATCAAGGAAATCATGTTGGCCGATGATCCAAATAAAAGACATTCTAATATACTTAGGAGGCTCCAAATGGTTTAATACATTTGATATGTTCTCAAACTACTGGCAGGTTCCATTAGAAGAAAATCCCAAGCAATATAGAGCCTTTGTTGCCCCGGGGCACCGTTCATATGAAGTAGAAGGAAGTTCTAATATACTTGGATGATGTTAGTCTATTTTCAAAAACACTAGAATACTTATACAAACTAATAAAAGTGTTCAAATGCCTGCGTCAAGCAAATCTAACCTTGAAATCAGGTAAATGCGAATATTTAAGGACAGAAATAAAAAATCCTAGGTTATAAAGTAAACGAAGGAGGAATACTCCCGGACAAAGAAAAACTCTGCAATAAATAGTTCCTTAGGCCCGAGAAAGTAAAGGATGCTAAGACGTTTTTAGGCCTATGTACTTTTTATAGAAAATTGATACCAAATTTTGAGTCAATAGCCAAACCACTACAAAAAACCCATACAATTCAAGTGAAGTCCTACACAAGTAAAGGCATTTATAACCTTAAAAGACTTAAAAAAAAAACAAAAAATAGATTTTTTTTTGCACCGGAATGATCGAAGATATAGAACTATATGTAAAGGGGAGCAGAAATTGTCAATATAAAAGAACCCAGAGTTTCTGAAAGTTGTGAAAGAAAATTAGATAAATAAAAGTTGGTCATTAAATTACGAGGGACGCGCAAATCTTTAAATATGGTGTACACCTTGCTCTTAAATACCTTTTAAATACTCTTAAATCCTTATTTAATATTTTTAATATGCTTTATTTCCTTTCGTTTCGATATATTTTTAATACCTTTCAACACGTTTTAATACCTTTGAATACATTTTAAATACTCTACAATACATTAAATTATTTTCAATATGTTTTTAATTCCTTTAGATATCCTTGAGTATCCATTTTGGTCTCTTCGGAACTAGGTGCAGAAAGCACTTGTCTTTTATAGACCAAAGAGTACCATAAACTTGGAAAAATACTCTTTGGCATAGAGAGGAAAGCTGTTTTCTTTCCAATTTCTTGTCAATTGGAGACAATAATTACAAAATAAATGTACTTGTACCAAAAATAGATGGTGTTAATAAGCTTACTAATCCTGCTTCCTTTTATGTTAAATGTTGATACCAAAAAAAAACTGAAGTTTATAATTTTTTTTTAAAACCCAACTTATTTAGGAAAGCCCATGAACACTTTTACATACGTATCATACCTAAAATAAATAATAATTCATAGAAAAGAAAAAATCTTTTTTGTCATAAACACATGAGAGAATAAGGAAGTATTCTAAACTAAACTAAGAAAACAACAGCTAAAATGAAATAACGATTAGTTGCATTTTCTGATTTAGATATCTTTTAAACCAAGAGGTGCTGAGTTAATGTATAATATGTATAAAACTGCATTTAAATACATACAAAAAAATCTACAATTTTTTTTAAGTTTTCTCAAAAAAAAATTATAAATAATAAAACAAATAACGTTCAGAAAAATAGAGAAATTTGGATTTTATTATGATTTAACTGGTTATAAATGGAAAATGGAGACTTCAACGTAAAATGGAGGATGTTTTGGGGGACATTTTTAAATGGCTGCAAAACGAGGGATTGTCTCCCTAAATAGGAGATAACGAATGGTCACTTTTTATAAGCAAAATATACGAGCAGGGAGGGTATTTTTGAGGTGTAATGGGTGTAGAATATTGATACTTTCTAGGGGATTAAAATATTATGAAGAAAAGAAAATATTGTTTGAAATTCTCTAAGGGGGTTCAAATCGACGAAATGTGTTTTTACAATATCTTTTAAACTAAATGAGATTTTAACACTATTCTTTATTCAAGGGCTTTCAAAAATAATTAACTTAAAATTAATTTATCAATCGTTCTAAATTTTACCGTTAACTTGGAGAAAAAGTATGAATTGTTCATACTTACTTACTAAATGTGGTTTTAAAACGCTTCTTTTGTTTTTTTTGCATTTTTCAAATGAATATGTACCGTTAAAAATAAAACGTTCAAATTTGACATGTGAAGTAGGACCTTCTTTTTGCTATGTAGGTGCTCGATAAAAAATGGTTTTTAAAACCCACCCCAGAGGAAATTAAAAATGGTTAAAATTTGTTTTTCCAATAAAACTTCAGCTAAATGGGAATTTAAAACGGTTATTTCGTTTATAGCTTTTAAAAATAATTTTCGACAAATAGATTACTATATATTTTAAAATTCCATCCGTAAGGGGTAAAAGGAGAGAGATTAGGAAACTTCTGTTACAGTGGCTTTCAAACATAGTTATCTAAAGGAAGTAAAATGTGTATTTACTTTATTTACAATATCTCTTAACTAACCCGGATATTAATATATAAAAATTTATTTACGGGTTTTTCGAAATTTTTCGTCTAAGAGGGTGAACTGTGTGTATATCTCTTTGACTTAATGATATTTTAAGAGAACTCTTTTGTCAATGGCTTTCTAAAAAATATCATCTAAAAATTGTTTCTAGATTTTTCTAAACATATTCCAGTTTTTGTGTAAACTCTTGAACGAGATAGATGGGATTTTACGAGTATTTTTTCCTCACTGGCATCCGAAAATAATAATCTAAAAATGATTTCCGGATTTTTCGAAATTGCACTAATGAGTAAAAAAATATGTTTTGATGTTTTTTTTGGCACAAATAACATTTTAATTCGATTTGAGTATTAGAAACAGTTTAAATAGTTACTGAAAAACCTATTTCGGAATGACTTAAAATTAAATTATATTAAAATTATATTTGTTAATTTTGATATTCTCTGCTGAAAATTAATAGTTATCGCGTGCCGTGACGGTTTGGATAACTTAAGAATAAACATAGAAATATTTTTGTGAAAATATACAAAGGTTAAGGCATATTTTAAATAAATGATTTAATATGTTGTTCTTTGAGTTCTTTTTAAAAAATAAAAAACTCAAAAGGCCCATTTTCATATGTTTCAACTCAAAACATCACATTAGTTACCATCTTGGTTATTATAAAAACTATTATTTGACAGGTTATTTTACGATTAATAACACAGTGTGAAAATCATTATTAAAACGATAACTAAATATAAAAGAAAAGTAGCTATTCTCTTTTAATTTTCTTTCTTTATTCCAATTTAATCCTTTTGAAAAGTTTTAAATACTACTAATTGTTTTTAAATATTGTTAAATACATTTTTCAACCCGGAATTGCCCCACCTTTGATTTAAAACGAGAAATAAAGAACTTATTTCGATATATTTAAAACTTAAGTCAATAAAAATATTTAAGTCTATGAAAAGACTTAAGTAATTTTCTTGACACTTATCCTCAACTAAAATTTTCAAGTCCTATAGAAAATTGATCTAAAACTTAAGGTTTTCCTTTTTTTCAAATGAACTTTTAACAGAAAAAAAGGAGTATTCGTCATGGGCTTTATACCATGTCTCTCTACACCAAAGGTGCAATGTACACATTTATTATATTAAAAATGTTAGTATCAGAAATATGTCTTTTATTGCTCTAAATTAATGTAAACCAAACATTACTGATCCTTTAATTTTACCGAAGAGACCTCCAAATGTGTTTCTGTCAGCGAAGGGTAATATAAAATGCGACAAGCATAAACAATAACAAATAAAAGGGTATTAATCGTGTCTTTTACATTACACTTGCCGGGGTGGTCTTACGTACGATTTTGTAAACACCAAGCGTAAACTGATTATAGAAAGTGGTAAAATATAGTCGAGATCGAATAGATTAGGCTTCGAAAAAAGCGTAACATAAACATAAGGTTGAATATCTCTCCTCTCAGAAAAAAATACAGACACACACTTACACATATATATATATATATATATATATATATATATATACAATGTGTCCCAAATTTGGCTTACATGCATTGCTATCTCGTAAACCGCTATAGCTACAGGGTGGGTTAAATTAGGAAAGTTTTAGAGAATTTTATTACAAATTTGATGACGTTTTGAAGTTTAGGATATCTTTTGTGGTTTTCAAGATAATTGGGAAAAATCAAAATGGTGCATTTTCAACTTTTGCCCGTAGTATGGTTTTATGGTTTATACATTATTAGGGCACTTTTATTAGAGGAACATTATGCAGGTAAAACGAAGTTTCTAGCTTCAATTGTTTTTGAGATATTGGCATCAACTTTTTATTTTCTTACCGACGCCATATTGGATTATTGTATTTTTGGAAAGATCTTTTTAAGAGCTTTCCAATGATGTATAACAAGGTAAGATTATTATTTTTCTTGAGCTCTAAAAACCAAAATAATTGTTTTTTTTTAAGTAGGCTTTGATTACGCATGGCGGCCATAATGAAACAAAAGAATGCCGCATGTCAACAATCATTTTGTGTTCCTGAATAGTACTTGTTATCATTTTCTCATTGTGCCGAGTTTTTACAAAGTTTATTTGAGTTTCTTATACTACTTAAAATGGAGGGTAATTATTCCAACGAAGAGAATTTGGATATGATAGAACTTTATTTTAAAGCAAATAGAAATACACAAGCAGCTGCGCGTTCATACGAAGAACAATTTCCAGACCGACATCAACCAAGCCAAAGGCATTTCAGATTTCTAATTGTAAACTTGTTAGCTTATGGGTAAAAATATTAATTCAACCATCGATGTTTCAGATTTTCAACTAAGATATTATACTAACAGTGAATACCTAGTGACGAAAATGTAACTATCACACTACTGAAAATACCTAAACTAAATTTAAATTAACACATAAAAAAAATATAAGTTACACCACATCCCTCCCTCCATTTTCCACACATTTTTGACATTTCTCCAATACCTTCCGTGTAACCCTTCTTAAGGTGTTCCTGTTAATATTAGCAAAAACATCTCGGACTCTGTCTTCTAGCTCTCTGAGACTTTCTGGCGGAGAAAATTCGTAGACCTCATTTTTTGCGTATCCCCATAAATAAAAATCGGGAGGAGTAATATCCGGTGACCTTGCCGGCCAAGCAACAGGGCCATTATTAGCGATAATATTTTCCCCGAAAGTATTTCTGAGGACCGCCATCACCTCTCTGGTACCGTGAGCCGGACAGCCATCTTGTTGGAACCAAATATTTTGCAGGTCGTTTGGGGGAACAGAATTTATAACTTCTGGAATAATTTGTTCCCGTAATAGTTGCAAATATCTGTTACCCGATAAATTTTCTTGGAAAATGAACGGCCCAATCAAACGGTTATCTAAAATACAAATTGTTATGAGTGATTTAAAGCAGAAGTGCATTGTTTGGAATTACCTATAATGCTACACCACACATTGAACCCAAATTTTGTTTGTAAACGTCTTTCTTCTAAATTATGAGGATCCTCGGTGCCCCAGTAATGAGTATTATGTTTATTGAAAATTCCACAGTTTGTAAATCGTGTTTCATCTGTCCAAAGTACTTTAGAATGAAAGTTGGGTATTTGCTGGCATTTGTTGATGAACCATTCACTAAACGTGATTCTTCTAGCAAAATCATTTACCTGAAGACCCTGTACAATAGTAGGTTTATAGGGATGAAAGTGAAGTTTTTTCAAGACTCGTTGGACGGTTGATTTGGGAATTGCCGTTTGTTCTTCAATCTTTCTTACTGAGGTTGTTGGGTTGTCCCTGACACTTTCTATTATAGCTGCGTTTCTTGCTTCATTATCTATTGAATAGGTCTTTGGTTTCGGTTTCAAAAAAGACCCGTAGGCTAACAGGTTAACAATTAGAAATCTGAAATGCTTTTGGCTCGGTTGATATATGAACGCGCAGCTGCTTGTGTATTTCTATTTGCTTTAAAATAAAGTTCTATCATATCCAAATTCTCTTCGTTGGAATAATTACCCTCCATTTTAAGTAGTATAAGAAACTCAAATAAACTTTGTAAAAACTCGGCACAATGAGAAAATGATCAGGAACACAAAATGATTGTTGACATGCGGCATTCTTTTGTTTCATTATGGCCGCCATGCGTAATCAAAGCCTACTTAAAAAAAACAATTATTTTGGTTTTTAGAGCTCAAGAAAAATAATAATCTTACCTTGTTATACATCATTGAAAAGCTCTTAAAAAGATCTTTCCAAAAATACAATAATCCAATATGGCGTCGGTAAGAAAATAAAAAGTTGATGCCAATATCTCAAAAACAATTGAAGCTAGAAACTTCGTTTTACCGTTATAATGTTCCTCTAATAAAAGTGCCTTAATAATGTATAAACCATAAAACCATAATATATATATATATATATATATATATATTTAACCCACCCTGTATATATATATATATATATATATATATGGGACACATTGTATATATATATATATATATATATATATATATATATATATATATATATATATATATATATATATATATATATATATATATATATATATATATATATATATATATATATATATATATATATATATATATATATATATATATATATATATATATATATATATACATACATACATTTTTTTTTTGGTTTTTTGCTTTTGTATTCTTTGTTCGTTTTTCAATAATATATTTTCTTAATTTTCTTGAATTAAAGTCATTAGAATAAACGACAAATCAGAAGGTATCTTTTAAAACATATATTTGATGCCTCGGTAACGTTTCGATCATAGTTTTGGTCTTTTTAAAACCTAAAAGTTTTTTGGCACTATTTTTATATAACAGTTAAAAGTATTTAAAATTTAAGACTTACCATAGAATGTAAAATTTTCAGTAAGAAAGTAACATTTATTTTACATTTTAAAAAACTGGGACGTTCACTTTGTTAAAATCAGACAAATACAACGACTGTGAATGATTATAATAAGAATATATATACGAATGTGAATGATTATAATAAGAATATATATATTTTGTTTTGTAGTTAATATCTTTTTGTCGTTTATGGCATCCTGGTTTTCATGAATTTCAGCCATCTCAAAAAATTCGCCTTTTTTCAACATAGGTTCAGTTTTTAATATGTTGGCTTATTTGTGTGATTTTTTGCCGACTATTGAGATATTATGTAATATTATATTGAAAACGGTATAAATCATTTGAGAGGTGGAGAAAAAGATGAAATTAGAGCCAAATCATGTAATATATTAACAAACTTTTAAACTAAACTAAAAAATCAAACGAATAAAAATATAAAACACACATTAAACTTAAAAAAAACTCATATATCTAAAAAACAATCCTTCTATAAAAATTCTAAAGGTTGATAAAAGAAATAAAATTTTATTGATGAGTTCTGCTGACTACAATATAAAAATGAAAGAAATACTAATTGACACAAAAACATATAAAAAAATTCAACAAGATCCCACGAACCAGTATCAAAAAAGAAACAACGAATTAATTGACCTTTGGGAAAAAAATCTTTTAATATCACCTGATATTGCTAAAAAACTAAAAATTCGTAATGCTGTTCCACCCAGAATATACTGATAAAGAATGTTCCACCCAAAATAAACTGCATAAAGAAAATATCTCATTACGGCCAATTGTCTCATGTATTCAATCTCAAGATTTCTTGAAAAATATTGTACATAAAAATAATTACTACATCAAAGATTCCTATCATTTTAAAGAAAAATTAAAAAATTTAGAAGTTCCAGAACATTATCAACTAATATCGCTTGACGTTGTCTCCCTGTATTCTAACGTTCCAATCTCATTGGCTACCAAAATAATTAAAAAGAAATGGTGTGAGAAGATGAATCCCTAAAAGCAGTAGAATTAACATTAAATTCTACGTATTTTTTATACGAAGATCAGCTATATAAATAAATAGAAGGTTGTGCTATGGGAGCATCGACATGGAGCGTGGTTGCCCAAATAGTAATGAAGGATCTAGAAGAAAGTGTCCTAAATAATGTGGAATTTAATATAACTTTTTTTTATCGTTGTTGACGATTGTATCACTGCAATTCCAACTGATCAAGCAGAAAATATATTAAAATACTTTAATTAATAACACAAAAGGCTATAATTTACAATTGAAACCGAAGAGAACAACCGAATCAATTTTTTGGATCTAACGTTACATCATACAGGAAATAAAATTAAAACAGAATAGTAAACAAAACAAACTTGGTCCTCTCGATACTCAAATTTTACCTCTTGTCACCCAATACCCCAAAAAAAATCGGTAATTATTGGTCTGGCAGATCGAGTAATTACACTTTCTGGTCCTGAATTCAGAGAAAAAAACCATTAGAAAAGCTAAAACAGTATTGCAACTAAACCAATAGTCTTCATACTTAGTTAATAAATTATTCAAAAGCAGAATTCATAAATATTACAATTCTGAAAACTCTAATATTAAATCAAATTGTTCGAAAAGGGAAACAAAATACATTTCTTTGCCTTTCATAAATGGTTTATCCAAGCAATTTCAAAAACTATTTATAAAATATAACATCCTGACAAGCTACAAAGGATATAACTTGCTGGCAAAAATTAATAAATAAAGTAATGTGGTTTATCAGATTCCTTGCAATAATTGCGACGGTGTTTATATTGGACAAGCAAGCCAATATTTGGAAAATAGACTAAAAATTCACAAATACGACAAAAAGAACACCACAGCATTAACAAGCCACGATAAGTCCAAAAATCATACATTCAACTATGAACAAGCCAAAATATTAAAAACTGAACCTCAGTTGAAAAAAAGGGAATTTTATGAGATGGCTGCAATTCACAAAAAAAAATATTAGCAACTTAAATAAAATATATATATCCTTATTATAATCATTCACAGTCGTTGTATTTGTCTGATTTTAACAAAATAAAGGTCCCAGTAATTTTAAAATTTAAAATAAATGTTCTAGTATATGTCAAAATACGTGTATTTTTGTGAATGGTTCTATGGTAAGTCTTAAATTTTAAAAATTGTTATATAAAGATTGTGCCAAAAAAACTTTTAGGTTTGAAAAAGACCAAAACTTTGGTCGAAACGTTACCGAGGCATCAAATATATGTTTTAAAAGATGCCTTCTGATTTGTCGTTTATTAAAATGACCTTAAACCAAGAAAATTAAGAAATATATATATATATATATATATATATATATATATATATATATATATATATATATATATATATATATATATATATATATATATATATATATATATATATATATATATATATATATATATATAGTTTCAAAACAAACGCAAGAAACTTAAAGGGGTAATTATTGAGTTAATTTTGAGAAAAAAACTTCATATGAACCTACGTCCTAAACCTCATAACGTTTATAAAATTTTATATACGAAAACACACTATCTGCATATTTATTGACTTTTTTAAAATGACTGGATGGGGTTGAAATAGAGTACTTCTATTAATCAAGTTAATTAAATTTAAAGAAAAACTTACGCAACGACTCGGAAAAAAATAAATCTGGATAGCTTGGTTTGTTTAAGAAACTTTTTTAAGTCTTTTATTTTTTTCATAAAATGATGTCGGCCAAAATGATCACTCGTACATAGCCAATTTTGCTTAATAAAACTCCAAAAATTCCGACATTTTGCTAAATAACTTTTAAAAGGTACATCTGACGAGAAAAAAGGTAACTTTTATGTAAAAATGTCTAGGCTATCCAAAATGTCAGTGGCCTACCATTTTCTTTTCTTCAAAAATATGCAATGCAAATCCTTACCGACGCCATTGGTAAAAATTTTAAAAAATTTAAAAATGGTATACAAATAATGTGTCTTGATGCGTATATCTAGAACGGTATCCCAAATATTATAAAAAGAGGTAGATATAGAAAACATTTTTTTCTGAAAAGTTTGACATCCTGTATTTCAAAAGTTATGAGGTTTAGGACATATGTTCAAATGAAGTTTTTTTCTGAAAATAAACTCAAAAATCACTCTTAAGTTTTTCGCATCTGTTTTGAAATACATGATTTGATATATATATATATATATATATATATATATATATATATATATATATATATATATATATGTGTAGGGGGGTGGAAAAGAGCAATAATCCGACATGACCCATTTTTCTAGTAATCTTGCTAGATGGTGCCATTTCTAACTAAAACGTTAGAGTATGCTGTTGCTAACTGAAACTGTTTTTTACGCTTTCTAAAAAATTTTAAATTGAAGGGTATCCTTTTTTTAGAACAGTCAAAAACTCTTTTTTTCGTTGAGAATCGTTTGTCAATACCTTTATTCGTTCTCGAGTTATTGCCAAATACGTATTTAAGCTTGTGTGATGTACTCAATTATATGATAATTAGTATTTGGCAAATGTTATAAGCAGTGGCGGCTCGTGCTGAATTAGATTGGGAGGTCAATAACAAATTTAAAAACATGCATACTTAAAATAAATACCTTATCTTTAAATTGAGCTTTAAATTATCTTGACGTTCAGGTCTACTCTTCGTTCTTTAGACTTGGAAAAATGCTGAATGACACATTCGTTAAAATTGCATGCACATTCCTTTATAAACAATTTCTCGATACTTAACATTGCTAAAGCGGATAGTCTATTTTGGCCCAACTCCTCAACAAAATTTATAACCCCTTGAAAAATCCCTGGATTTTCAGACAAAGCCGTTTCATCATGACCACGTAGTGCCAGATCGAATGCCACACAACATTTTATACAATCTATAATTTTGTTTAAAATATAACGATTTTTGGATACATTTTCGTTAAAATTTCTAAGGGATTTTCTATAAGTTGTGTCTAGCTGAGTGCGAATATCAACACTTCCAACCGTAGCATAGTTCACCAAACATTTTTATTTTTTCTTTTAAGTGTTTTAAGCCTTTAACACCGGTTTTGCACCATAATGAGTCCAACGAGTCCTTAGAAAACAACAAACAAAATAACAGTAAAATGAGTTAGAGACTTCACAACCACATATCCAGTTAGCTAAATCTTAAATACTTCTGCGAAAGTTTCGATGGACCTCTTTATTTTTGTCTTGACTAGTTTGTCGTATACTAAGTTCTGGCAAATTGCGACCACTTACCTTGAATTAGGTTATTTTCACAAACTTTAATTTGTTAACACTTTTTAGTTGTTTAATTTTTTGCACTATCGACGTTTTATTTCATCTACATTCACAATTCAAACATAGACCACCTTAAATTGCTTATTTTTGCAAAATTAAGTTCGTAAGGACTTTTTAGTTGTTTATTTTTTTGACTAGTCACTACCAACATTTTATTTCCTGTATATTTTCAACTCACACATGGATCGTAAAAATAAAAAATATATATTACACAAAAAATCGAGTTAGAATATCGACTGCGCGACCTCTGAACTATTGAACTTTCACATGCCGATGTGATGCCGCGACCGATCGATCGAATCATGAGAAGAGACCGGCTAATGATCCAAATCGCGATTTCATATTTCACTTGCTATCACGTGAAATCTTCGGGTACTTTCGTCAAGCTTTAAGGTAATCAGGGCAATTCGGACTGCACAGCCTCTATTTTTGTAGGGCCATTGACCAAATGACCCTATGGAGGAGCCGCCACTAGTTATAAGTTCCAATCAAAGCAATCAAGTATGCCATCTAAACAAAAAAAAGCTTTATTTGTCATTAGCTAACAGGTTTAGTTTGCTATGATTTTGATTTAATTAGTAATTAAAAATTAAAAATATAATAATCAAAATAATATTTTGAATATAACTTAATAGCAAAATAGGCCACCTTTCGATTATAAAACCGTTCGCAGGTTTTACGCAAGGCGACCCTTGGAATTCACAATATATCATTGAGATAGGATTGGAATCCTACCTCAATGTAATTTATTCATGTAGGACAACTAATTAATAATAAATAAAAATACGATGTATGTACTATTTTACTGTTTCCGAACTATATCTAAAAACTATATTATAAAAAAGCTTTACATTTGTACTTATATACGTACGTTTTTATATATATATATATATATATATATATATATATATATATATATATATATATATATATATATATATATATATATATATATATATATATATATATATATATATATATATATTAACGGCCGTGCAACTTTACAACTTAAGAAAATCCCCGGGAATTCGATCAGGAAATGCCTTTTATTACGTTTTATTTTTATCTGACGGAGGTTTCGAAATATTTTTATTTGTTCATTATAGCTCCTTAAAATTTAAACAATTTATATTAGTTAATAATATTAAAAATATATGTATCTAGACTTACATATAATGAAAACGAAAAAGACTTGTATGGATTTTCAGAAAAATAGTTGTTTAAATCGGATATTTCCACATAAAATTTTGATGTCAAACGTCAAATGACAATTACTAATTTGTTTTTTTCTTACTGAAGTATGGCAAAAAATTGAGAATTTCAAATTTAAAGGTTATGAGAATGTTCATATTTGAAAATGTATGTCATAAGAAAGATATTGTTTAAATTTTAGGAACATTTTGTAGGCTTTATATATCAGTTGTACAAATGCTTTCGTCCTTTCGGGACTCATCAGTGCTCCGATCAGGATGAAAGTATTTGTACTGATGTGCTATGCTATTTAAAAACTTACGGTAAATCACACAATTTCTTGTGTTTGCTTAAATAATGTTGTTTATATCATCTATCGAAACATTCCGTAGACAGACTAGTCTACATTTTGGGATATAATATTTTATTAAATAATTGCTTCAATTCATTTAAGGTTAGATATTTTTATTCAGCGAAAAAAGATTTTCGTTTGTCATTCTAAACGCAACAAATAATCTGAACACATTTAAAAATAACTCAAATGCATATCGGCTTCTACATAAGCAAGAACATTTTTAATGTTAACCTCATTTCTAAATACCCGTAGTTAGGCACAAAAACAAGATGAGCGGTTCATCGTAAACGTATTGCCAAACCAGTAAATATTCTTTTCCCAAAATGTCTTCTTTCGGGATATCTAAAAGCATACTCATTTTTAAAGTATTGTAAGTAATAAAACATATGCCGCGGCATTGGATAAAGACATGTCCGAAGAGTACAATAGAAAAGAATTAAACGAAACCCTTTGTACTGTCGGTAATCAACGATACTATTTAGCATTAACAAGAATTGGTACAGGCGCATAATAAAATGTTATATCCAATTTGTTTCCATGCCAATCTTAATAGTTTTTAAAATAAAGTGTTGGCAATGATCAAACTAGTTAAATCAAAATCATACTTATAGTTCAAGCCATGAAGATGAATATTATTAAAACAAAACCACCCATGAAGATTACAACAGAATATGTCATATTGACCGCCATCAATTGTAATGGTCACGGGATTTTTTCCTAATATGCGTCTCTTGGTTTTTTGAATATACTATAGCTAAACCTCTCAGTTCATGTCAAATAAGAGTTTTTAGTTTACATGGCATACTTCCATATGTCCATTTAACTAGAACGTATTAGCCTTTGCGTAATATTAATTATCATTTTAATACGCACTAAAATATTTATTTGGCAACAACTCGAATAGAAATGTCGTCAAGAGTTTTTTGTCCGGTTTTTGACTGTTGTAAAAAGCATCCCTCATGTTTTACATTTTTAAGAAAGCTTGAAAAAAGTACTGTAGTTAGGAATAGCACTCTAACAAGTTTATTAGAAAAGTTTCGGGTACCATCCGGTATGAATTTTAAATTAGCCTAGAGTACCCCTTTAAACGAGCCTTAGATTATTAGAATCGTGTAAATGAGATAGTGTTTTTAATATTACATTATTCGTCACTTACCCCCACCTTTAATAAAGGTGATACGATAAAATGATGGGGAATCGACTTATCTTTGTAGTGGTACTTTCAAAGTTATATCCTAATCTGGAATTTTAGGCTGAAATGTTGAAATATGTTATAAACTTAGCAATTTGGAATCCTTACTGCAAGATTTGAATCAAAACATTCTTGTTGTCGCTTTAGCTATATTTTTCCCTCAAGCTCTAGGCTCTCTACTTTTCATAGGAACACAACGAAGTACTCCGTAGTTGGATACTCTGTGTATGCAAGGATTTTTTATAGAGGGTGAAATAATATGACTCCGTTGTACAAAGAGAGAACAAATCATATCTCTTAAAGTAACTATCCTCCTATACTTCTAAGGAATATGGTTTTTCAAAAGGAAAATCATTTTATAAATTTCCCAAAATTATCTCACAAATTTTATAGAAATTGAAAAAGTCAACTTTTTGCTGAGACTCGAACCCAGGAGGGAAGACGAGTTAACATTTTCAGTTTTAATAAAAATTTCCTGATATGCCTATTAAAAAAAAAAGTTATCCAACTTCGCGAAAGGAGGATGATAAGGAGCCACCGTTAGGTAGTGTTGTTCTTCCTTACATATACGGCACTACAGACAAAATAGGATGATTAGTTTGGCGGTCTAACATACGTACAATCTTCAATACACATAATAAGATTGGACAATGCTTGCGATCCCCGAAAGATATTGTACTTTTCAAACAGAAGGAGTATATAAAATTCCTTGCTCCTGTGAAGAAGTGTATGTGGGAGAAACAGGACGCTCAATATCAATTAGACTTAAGGAACATGAACAATGTATTAAAAAGAAACAAATTGTTCAATCTGCTGTAGCTGAACACCCGCATACCACTGGCCATATTATAAATGTAATGGAAACCAAGGTTTTAGCATCGGTTCCAGGATTTTATAAACGAAAAATTAAGGAATCTATTGACATTTTTAAACATACAAAAAATTTCAATAGAAATACGGGTTACGGTCTACATCACACGTGGAAACCGATCTTAATAGAGAGTCATGGTTCGGCGAGCACAAATCGGGTATAAAGGCCCGCGTGAATCTCTCCGAGCTCATTCAGTGTTCAGATCTCGTGGAGTAACTGCTAAGAATATTTATAAGCGTGCCAGCAATGCATTAGCTAGAGAAAGAGTTAAGGCAATACGTCGTGATTTAGATACAAATGCCCGCAAACTTCTAGAAATTCTCCTAAAATTAGCTTTTAGACTTGAAAGAACCTTATTCACAACTTTGGACAACATCACCAATGCACAAGCAGAAAAAATTCATCAAGAAGTTACTTTTAAGCAACAAAAGAAGTTTGAAGCACTCCTAAACAGAAGAAATCCAATGAAACCTCCGCAGAATACAGTTATCAATTTGTTATCGAAGCCGTTAACCGAAGCAGAACAGTCCGTCCTTTCCAAAGGCCAAAATTTCGCAATAGCACTAAAAAGCATTCCCGTAGAAGACATAGTATCCTCCGTTGAAGCAGCAATCGGAAGATTACCAGTAGAGCAGGCTGATGAAGTTAGATATGAGACAGCGAAGATCATTAAAAACTCAAAACCACCGAAGTCGAATCCCTCCGCAGCCGAAAACCTAGCAATGAAGACCTTAAATGAAGATGAAAACATTCTGGTCCTTCCAGCAAATAAAGGCAACGCTACAGTCGTCATGGACAGAACGGACTACGTGGAAAAGATAGCTCGACTTTTGGACAACAATACCTATAGGGCTATGCAGACAGATCCCACAAGTAGAATAGAAAGACGCATCACCAATCTGATTAACGCATCCACTCTACCACCAGCGGAGAAGAAATCATTGAAACCAAGCAGCTCCAAGATTCCCAGGTTCTAAGGTCTTCCTAAGATACACACAAGAACAATGTATCACTTCGACTGGATCGTCAGTGCAATAGACTCGCCCACATACAAACTAGGTAAATATATTTCAAACTTTCTTAATCCATTCACTGGAAAAACAGATTCTTTTATAAAAAACTCTGCATATTTCGTAGAAAAACTTAAGGAAATCCGGTAAATCCCAAAGATATTTTGGTCAGTTTCGATGTAGAATCACTATACACAAATGTTCCTGTCAACGACTCAATTTCCATTATATTAGACATATTGGATTATATTAATCTTGATAAGAACCTAATAGACCTAGTGGAAGCTTGTCTTACATCTACTTATTTCATCTTTCAAGGAACGTTTTATGAACAAACTTCAGGGGTCGCTATGAGATTTCCTCTATCACCTGTGGTAGCGAATATCTTTGGTTATGGACAGGATAATCTTCTCATATTTCTGGATCACCTCAATCAACAAGATCATAATATCAAGTTCACAATGGAAATTAAATCTAATGGGACAATTCCCTTTCTAGATATATATATTCAAAGAAAGGAAAATGGTACATTAGGACATTCTGTATACAGAAAACCGAGGCATACAAATAGATACTTAAATGCAAATTCCCACTACCATCCAGCACAAAATAAATCGGTTATTAACTCATTAGTATTTAGAGCCATTTCGATTTCTGATCAAGATTTCCTAACATCGGAAACATCGAAACTGACCGAAGCTCTGAGAGGGAATGGCTATTGCGCTGAATATACTACGCGTTCAATTAAATAATATAGTAATCCAACTCCGCAAAAGGAGGATGATAAGGAGCCACCATTAGGTAGTGTTGTTCCTCCTTACATACATGGCACTACAGACAAAATCAAACGATAACTTCGGCGATCCAACATACGTACAATCTTCAATACACATAAGAAGATTGGACAATGCTTGCGATCCCCGAAAGATATTGTACCTTTTCAAACAAAAGAAGTTTATAACATTCCTTGCTCCTGTGGAGAAGTGTATGTGGAAGAAACAGGACGGTCAATATCAACTAGACTTAAGGAACATGAACGACAGTGGCGTAACTACACCCCCGCAACGCGGGGGGGGCCGCTGATGTAATGGGCCCGGCTGGCCCGGTGTTAAACTATAATTTTTACCTGCAAAAAACCAATATGCGAAAAGCAGTAAAAATCGTTTAAAAAATTGTGCCAAGCCGATAGAGATAACAAAAGGCATTAAGATAAGCAAATATGCGTAATAAATACCTGTCCGAAAATTAGCCAACTGCAAATTTTTGGTCAGGAGTTTACTGCGCTTTGTTTATTTTGATGCCCTCTAGAAAGCCTATCAGTTTGGCACAACAGTAATTGTAAAACACGCTGTATATTATTATTATGTGTTATGTATTATTTTAATTTTATTTTTTGTATTTTAGTAATATATAGATGTATACCTACCGAATTGAAAGTTTTTTGTGTTGTTGGTTTAAATTATATTTGACCATATTGTAGGCCGACCATGCGTATACTTCGCTGTATTGTATAGCGTACTTTTCCTTTGTACACCATTTTAGTAATAATGAACCATATTTATCTATTTCCATATCCAACTTTCAATTATCCATTGTTTAAACAGGAAATCATCACATACAAATTAAAAATTTTAAACTTTTAATAGAATAATGTTTTAAAAATTTTTGTCTGCGGCGCTTGTTTGATCAACCTATTGACGTTGGAGGGCCTTTTGTCGATAACTGCGGGGGGGGGGGGCAAAATTTGTAGTTACGCCACTGATGAACAATGTATTAAAAAGAAACAAATTGTTCAATCTGCTGTAGCTGAACACCAGCATACCACTGACCATATTATAAATGTAAAGGAAACCAAGGTTCTAGCATCGGTTCCAGGATTTTATAAACGAAAAATTAGGGAATCTATTGAAATTTTTAAACATACAAAAAATTTCAATAGAGATACGGGTTACGGTCTACATCACACGTGGAAACCGATCTTAAAACAGGGTCACGGTTCGGCGAGCACCAGTCGGGTATAAAAGCCCTGAATCTCTCCGAGCTCATTCAGTGTTCAGATCTCGTAGAATAAAGATCCCTGAAGATGCCTCGTTCAATCGAAGGCGAAACGTCGGATAGTAATTCCAATTTGGCACGGTCTAATCCCAAGAACCATGATTTCTTAACATACAGTTAACATTTACGGATCATGTAAAAAACTTGGGGCTAATTTTAGACACTGACTTGCGTTTCGCAGAACACCTTAAGTCTTTTAACGAAGCTTACTCTAATTTGAGACTCATTAATTATAATAGACATATTTTAGATAAAAAAACTAAACGGATTTTGTGTGAAACTTTAGTATTATTTCAGTTTAATTACTGCAATTTTGTGTACGGATTAACGCAAGTTGATAAAAATGGTGTCAAAAAATATCAGTCTACCACTTATTAATTAAAATTAAGAAAGTTAAGTGTCGGATGATGGAAAATAGAAGGCTGTGTTATTTAGGAGCATTTACACATAAAGTCATTACTGATCCGACTGCTCCCAAATAAACATTCTAGATTAATTAGGTTTAATAATAATTTAGTTTTGCCACAACATAAAACCAGATTGTTCTCAAGAAGTTTCACGTTTCAGTCAGTTTCATTTTATAATTTTTTTAGACATTTTTTAGAATTTATAACATTAATAAGTTTAAATACAAGTTAAAGGAGTTTAACTTGTCAAGCAATAATAAAATTATATTTATTGTTGCATGCTGCGCATTTGGGGACTGCCCGAGTGCCCTTTATATTTATATTTATATTAATAAATATTTTAAGATATTAGATTTATTACCAAAATTATTACAGATATTCTATTGTATCATTTCACTAGTTAGTTTAAAACTATTTTTATTAACTGGATTCGATATCGTTTTACATTATTATATTCTCTACTTGTATATTGGTAGTTAGTTAGTGTTTATGTATGTAACTGAAGGGAAAACATAGAATCTAAATCTTTACTCTTGTGATAGAAATATGGAAATGTTTATATTTTTTTATTTTTTGTTTTCAAAAATGACTTGCTTAGCGACGTGGAAAAATCTCTCTCTTTGCTGATGACACAAGCATAACATGGAGTGATTTTGATACAACGTCTTTACATTCGACAACGACCTTGTTATGATTAAGGCTTGGTCCGATTCCAACAATCTGCTTTGCCTTAATGTGGATAAAACGGTGGCCTTATCGTATAAGGGGACTTTACAACCACTTCAGCTACTTAACAGCAATATTAAATACCTTGAGTCGGTTAAATTCACGGGTTTGAATATAAATAACTACCTAAAATGGTCTAAGCATATTGAAACCTTAACTAAAAAACTTTCGATCGTCTGCTTTGCCATTCGATCAGTTTCAAAAGAACTGGACGTGTCTTCTGCCAGACTTACTTATTTCTCTCTATTCGAATCCCATCTCCGCTATGGCTTTCTCTTTCGGGGCTGCTGTACCACCGAGCAATTTCTTAGTATTTTAAGGCTTCAAAACAGAGCAATCCGCTATTTGTTTGGTGTAAATAATAGAGCGCACTGCCAATACTACTTCAAAAAACATGAAATATTAACACTTCCTGCATTATTTATTTTAGAAACCGTCTCGCGTCTGTTTGATAAGAAAACATAAGTACATTCCCGGAAAGGCCACAACACGTATATCCTACCAGAAACTCTAGGCATAACATATACCTTCCCATTCCTTCTACAGAATTAATAAAAAAATCAATTATTTACAACGCCATAAAACTTTACAATCGTCTTCCAGAACATTTAAAAACAATCCCTATGTTTGCACTTTTCCGAAAAAAAAACCAAAGTGTACCTCATGAAAAGACCTTTTTATTGCGTTATTGATTTTTATAATGAATAAAGTCATTAAAATGTTTTATGCTTTTTTACTTGAATCATGTTGCAGCAAGGCATTTGAAAATATTGTATAAGGAATGAACTGTCTGATAGTCCGTTAACATTAATTATTTTTGTTACATATTACATTAAAGTTATACATTTTCTTTTTTTTCTAATACACTTTAATTACCATATTAGTATAGTACACGTTTTGTTTAACTTCGTATATTTTGCTTGTAACGATAACAAAATAGAGTTTAAGGTCACGTAATTTTAATTTCAATGTCATCGAAATTATTCACCTCGCATATGTATTGTTAATTTGCTTTTGTTAGGTCACCTGGATTCATTAACCGCTTTACGGCAAGGTTACGAATGTAACGAATGTTATATTTACAATTTATGTATTTACATTGACCTATCGAAAAATAATTTTTTTTTCGATCAATATTTCGTTTTTTTAATGTTTTTGTTTTTTTTTTGTTTTAGGGTAAATTTCGCTTTTTTTCTTGCGGCAATAAAGCATACTTTTGTTGTTTGTTGTTTGACTGTCTCTATTTGCCTTTTTATATATCATTAGAATTTAAGGAAATTTAAGTCCAATAATTTTCTTTAAATATAAGTAACTTTTGAAAATATCAGCTGTAGGATTTAATTAAATTAAGTGTCCTTTATATTTATATTAATAAATATTTTAAGACATTAGATTTATCACCAAAATGATTACAGATATGTTGTATCATTTCACTAGTTAGCAGACTACTGTATTTAAATTAAAACTATTTTTATTAACTGGATTCGATATCGTTTAGGGGTTGAGTATGAATAGCCATGCTAGACTGCCCGTATTTGGTAGAACGAGTTCAGAATATCTTTCATTTATTTAGCATTATTTGAAATATGGTTAACTAATTGTATATATTCATAATAAACGGTTATTTATTCATTTATTTATAAAATATTGATCAGAATGCTGATCTTTTGTTGAGACACTCTTTTCTAATTTTATTTATGCGTTGCAATAAACAACATATCCATGAATGATGAAAACAATTGTTTGCTGTAGAAACACATGTATTAACGAACACTCGCGCATTATGTGTCGAATTTTAACTAAAAGTGCTTGAATAATATGAGCCTCTGGGCGATATAAAATATCGCAAGTATCCTCTAATTAAAAACCATCTGCAAATCAGAGTTCAATAAAAAGTTTCCCACAACGTCACACGTTTTCACGCTCATGACAACATAATCGCACTCATGTGTCTATTATGGCGACGATCGTCATAAACAAACTCTCAAAAAACTAGAAATAGTTATTCTGTTTGTATCCGTATAAATTTTTTTATGTCGACTTTGTTATGAAAATAAGTTAAATTTAGATCTTGTGCAGTACAGCGTTTTCCTTGAACGCTCTCTTGTAAACTAAGTGCGAAAAGATGTGACCGCTCCGAATATAAACATCGGATTAAGATGATCTCTGGTTAGGATCTTCGTCGGCGGTTGTTGTACACCGATTTTTTTTTGATTCACGCGAATTCCTCTGGCCTTGTTTATTCGATGCACTTCAAAGGACGCCTTTGATTTACTTTCGGTTACTGTTTAAGTCTGACATGTATTCCGGTTTAGAGTAACGTAGAAAAAGATGTGTTTTGGCAAACATTATACTTCCTCGTATGTATCCTGGTGGTGTATTAGAAGTTTCTGGATAACCGATCGACGGAGCGATTCGAAATTTTGGTTACAGACAATGGTAAAGGGTTATGATCTATTATATTAACAGTTTCTTAGCAATACAGCATTTCCGGTTTTATCCTAAACCAATATACAAGGTATTTTAAATGAAATACCCCGTATATTTTTAAATTTTCAAAATCTGTAGCCTGTTATCAGCCATTAATCAATGTTTGATTTTTTAACGAATAAATGACTTCCAAAAATTGTTAGTAACTCCCTACCCTAAAGCATTTTTAAAAGTTCACACGCCTTTTAGTCATATCTTAGCAGATCATGCAGGGTGGCTCAGAAATAAAATTATATTATCACCTTTCGGGGACTCCCTAGTCTATGGCGGCCTGATGAACTCCGCTATTCTGTTCCATCGTATTGGATTCCTACCAATATTTTACCAGTTTCTACCTATGCCACATTTGATTTTTGGGCATAACTTAAAATAAATTCAATAAGTATTGAACTGAACTAGCCGTTACTTGATGAAAATCTATTTTAACTCAATAAACAAAAAACGCTTGTTTAAAATTTCTACTTAATTTATTTCACAAAAATAAAAAACATGACAATTGTTTCGCCAACACGAGAACACTCCACCTGTATGTATAATAACCGTAATTGTAAAAATAGGTTCAGTTACTTAAATAATATTGTTTGTGTTGCTTTGTCATTTAAGATCAAACATCTGATGAAGCCACAGTGTTGGCGAAACAATTGTTATGTTTTTTATTTTTTGATTTTTATTTTTGTAAAATAAATTAGGTGGAAAATTTAAACAAGCGTTTGTTGTTTATTGAATTCAATAAGTAGTTTTTACCACAACACGAGCCGTCACTTTTCTAGTTCATGTTGAATTCGTACTAGTTTATCCCTATATCACATTTAATTTTTCTGCAAAACTTAAGGCAATTAAATAGGATTTTTTTACGATGATAAAAAAATATTTTGCCGCCTTTTTGTTTCGCCATTTTGTTCCGCCATCTTGAATTCGTTCCACAACTTTACCAGTTTATCTCTATATGACATTTAATGCTTGCACAAAATTTGAAATTAATCTAATAAGTAGTTTGTTTAGGCTGATTTTTCAAAGATTTTGTTAGACCGCCGTTTTGTTTTGCTATCTTATATTCGTACTAAAATGTTCAAAATGTTACCAGTTCATTCCTATGTTACACTTGATTTTTGTGCAAAATTTCAGGTAAATTGGTTAATTGGTTTTTTGGTAATAATTTTTTTAACGTTTCACTAGGCCGCCATCTTGTTCCGGCATATTAGATTTTTTAATATTACCAAGTCACTCCTCACTTTTAATTTTTGACTAAAATTAGAAGTCGATCTGATGCGGAGTTTTTAAGCTATGGCGTCGAACTGACAGACAGTCGTCGGTCCAGAATTGATAAAACATATTTTTTTGCACCTACTGACGGTAAAATTTAAATGTTAAATCTCAGAGGATTATTTCTTCATGATTACAAACATTTTATTTGGCCGCCATTTTGTTCCTCTATCTTGAATTAGTACCACAGTTTTACTAGTTCTTCTCTGTGGCACAATTCGGTATGGCACGCAATTTTAAATCAATCTATTGAGTAGCTTTTCAGGCTGATCTTTTTAAAAATTTTATTAAGCCGCCATTTTGCTCCGCCATCTTGGATTCGTACCAAAATGGCACGTTGATTCCTATATAATCCTTGATATTTACGCAAAATTTGAGGTACATTGGATAAGTTGGTTTTTAGTAATAATTTTTTCACTAGTCCGCCATTTTGTTTTGCCATATTGAATTTCTCCCAAAATGTTACCAGGTCATTCCCATATGACCCTTAATTTTTAATCAAAATTTGAAGCCAATTGGGTAAGTAGTTTTTAACTATGCCGCAAACAAACAGGCAGATCGACGGAGTTGAGAAAACTTGTTTTTCGGCATCTAAGGACCACGAAACGTAAATATCTGAACAAATCTCGGTGGGTGATTTTTTTACGATTACAATACTTCCATTTTACGAGGGAAGTAAAAACGGTTTAATAGAATAATAAGGTTTTAAAGTTTTATTTCGATAAATTAGCAGAAAAAGACAAAGTTATCAAATTTTTTTCGAGATTTTTTAATATTTATGCTTCATTCAAATTTCCCGTTTGCTACATCCAACGTCAAATTTTCAAAACTGCCCTTAAATCTGGGGTAAATTTAATTCAGTTAACTTTTTTTAGGTTATACCAATTTGTATATTAGTGAAACATAACTGTTTTACAATCTTACGAGTACAAAATTTTGTGTTTGTAATGTATCTTCAGACTTCCGTAAGTTAAATTACGGAAAGGGAAGACTTTCTGTAATTTAACTTTTAAATTTTGTGAATAAAATTAATTTTTGAGATTGAAGTTTTCCATATTTCTATAATATATACTGCAACTAAGCAAAAATTAAACTGCCACTTACCAAACTCTTGGTAAGTTTTTAGTCGCATCAGATAGATACCCAAAAATACCAGAAAAATATCAATTTTGAAAATGACCTTCTTCATAAAAAATTAGTTTGGTCGATAATTTCACCATTGTTGTACCCGAAACTATTTATTTCAGATTACTAAAATATAAATACAAACATTCTATCTTTGAAGATTTTAGATATAAAAATATTTTTCTTCTAAATACTGCAATTTTTAATATATCTAGATAATAGAATTATATCCCGCTGTCACTGTGCAAATACTGGCTTACAAATGCTTCCCAGGAGTGTTGCGGTATCTTAACGTATGAGGCTAAATTAATACAAATCCTACCTAACCTATAATTTATTGCAATTTTTTAATTAATTTATTTTTTTTTCGTAACATTATTTACGTATTCTACAAAAAATCAATTGTCTTTTATTATTTTCCGCCATAAAAAGAAAGGTTTTGTTCCAGGAATGGAATTATACCGAATATTTAAACATTCTATTAGGCCGCCATTTTGTTTTCTCATACAGGATACGCACTTAAAATTTAACAGCCTATTCCTACGCCAGTGATTTTTTTTACGATTACGATAGTTCGTACTCTTTACGAATAGAATGATCCGCTAGAAGAGAAATAAAATAATGTAGATTCTAAAATTTAAAAAAATTTGCAGGGTGTTCTATTTAAAATTATGATGTTGGCATCAGGTTTGTATAAAACGGGCAACGCTGTAGGACTGAGGGTATTTTAGAACGATATATTATAGCCGGTTTCCTACGCAGCCACAAATTTGAATCAGTCGGTTTTGTTCATCAATTATTCACGTCTGAATTTTGGTACATATTGGCGTTGATTATCGCTGCCGATTTTTCCGGAAGTAGGGTTAGGTTAAAAATTTTAAATGGAACCCTATATATTTTTGAAACGGTTAGATAGATAAACCTTGAAATTATTTTTTCAACGACATAATTCAATTAACACTAATCCAGAGCCGGATCTAGGATGATGTCGAGGGCGGGGGCGAAAAAAAAGTACTATGTATAAAGTCAGGACTTCTTTTTTGATAGTGCAATTTTAATAAGGAACCAGTTAAAGAGTGGATCTTTGGATCCCGCTCATGGACGGCGAATTACGATTTTCAATTGATGCAGTGCTTGTTTTATACATAACAGTGTAAACACTGGATATATTTAGGGAGGGGGCGTTGCCCTTTTCGACCCCCTCCCCTAAATACGCCAGTGCACTAACCGCATCTTACAGTCAATCCATACTTCACGATTTCTGGCTATTCAATATTCCGTACAACATTACACTTAATATATTCTCTTTTACTTTTGACAAAAACCTCACTGAACATATTTATTTGTTTGCATTATGCTTAATTTTTTTTGAATAAATAAATTTAGAGGATTTGTGTGCATTCAAAAGCACGATCCATCTGACTTTTGAACGGAAAATTCAACTTTAATATCATGAAATCAACATGAAAAATGCTTTAAAAATTAAAAGCATTTGTTTTTTCTTAAAATAATTTGCATTGTCTGTGCCCAAAAACCGATTCAATAAAAGTTACCGCATTGTTTATTTGTTCCCATGCACCGTGATAAACTGAACCCTCTGCCTCGAAAAATCTATTTCGGGGACAATTCCCAAACAATGTATCCATTAGGTTTACAATATAGAATACCGACATACTTCAAAATGCCATGCCATCTCGTCTCCCTTACCGCACTTGTACAAATTTTATATCCGTGCGGACAGAATAATTACCGATGTCGAGGTGAAAATACGTATTTTTTACGTCTCCCAAGAGAGTTTTTAATCGTATAAATTTGTATTCTTAGCCTAATTTTGTAATTTATATCGTCGTTTATTTATTTACACTTCACAAATTTAGAGCGACGATTTGCCCACTGATAGAAATAGTATTTGTTTACAATTACGTTTTCTGTAACGTTTTCATTATTGTTTTAACACAAGTGTTTTTTTTTCCTGGGTAAGTGAATTTCCATATCTGGTATATATGGAAACTATCAAATATTTCCAAAGGTAAAAGATAGCAAAAAAGGTTAATAAACATAAAGGATTTAGAGTTTTAAAAAATCTATTGGAGTATGGAAAAACTGATGAGATAATTGACCATAAATCACGGCAAAATAAAAAGGCTAAAACTGAATACCCAGTATTTCATCTTTTTGATGATTGTAAATTTACTGGGTTTGATACCTTTATCTTTAAAGATACCAGAGAAATTTGTAAAAAACTATGCCATAAGAGACAGTGTGTTTGAAAGAAATAAAAAATGCTCTTTTTTGTTGTAATTTTGTGATGAGTAAATAAATTATAAAAATGTCCTGAAAGATGTTTAGTTGATATACGAAATCTTTAAATTTTGTGAATATAGAAAATATGTCGTGTATTTCCTTAATTATTAAAGTTGGCAAATTTAATAACAATAAAATTACAGTCAGTAGTGACTCTGCGGAACGATCGTTTTCTTGTTTAACAATAAATCGTCTTCTAAATGATGTTAATGAAAAAAATAACCTTATTAATAAACCGATTTTTTACAAAGAACTTATGCATTATTATTTTTGGGACACAAAAATGTTAGTCTTTTGAAAGCGGTTTTAAGACTATAAATTAAGTTTAAACTGTTTATGGACATACTGATGCAAGACAGGGCACTTTTAAGGCGTAAGTAATTTTAGGACATAGTAATTTATTATTTCCTACCCTGTTTCAAAAGGCACTGCACGACACTGAAAACAACAAACAATCACTTGTCGGAAATAGAACCCAAGACCTTTACATTTCGATTCCAATGCCCTACCATCGAGCTAGCAGAGCTCATACCAAAACCTAACGAACTTTGTTTATACTCCGATATTTTTAATAACGTCACCAATTTAAGCAAATCGCTGCAAGTGGCGCCACCGTCACAGGATAATTTTTGAAAAATACACGCTTCTTAAAAAACGATCGAGGGATATTTTGCTGGAACTAAGGAAACAAGGAATGTCAAATGATATTACTTTTTGAAAATGATATTTAACGTGATATATGACCGTCATTTGTTTGCCACTTTGATCATTTTGGTCGTAAATCGAAAATACAATCGGAAAATTGCATTTTTAGTGAAAATTTTAACATTCTAAACAAAATTATTTTACATAACATACCACGATCAGTTGGTCCAGAGGTTTAAAATTACGTTGCAGGCTGAATCCTGGACAGACAGAGCTCTGCTAAAACTAGGTCCTTGATTTAACCACATAATTTTTAAATTTACTTTTAAAAACAAATTTATACACGTAGAAGTTTCACACTCCTTATTTTTTTTAAACTTGATGGTCATTCGGAAGTTTAGCGTAAATACTTTCTAAAGGTTTTGCCACAATTAATCTAATCTGAAGACAAATGATACTTTTTATTTGACGTCTTTAATACTGGGATTTTTTTCTATCAGAATTTTTAAAAAAACCATTTTTATAACTGAGATAATTTATATTAAAATTTTCTAAAGGCGCCCACTTAGTAATCGTAAGTTGATACTAATCGAGTTGTCGTTGATATGGTTTTACTTTTAAAATATTTTTTTTTTGTTAAACAAGGTTTCGTAGTTCATATATTGACGCAACGCACCCGTAATGTAAAACGCAATGCAAGCTCGACGCAAGAAGTTGCCGTTAATTTTAGGCGTTGCGTTTTTGCGTTTGACCAATAATATAGGAAATATTCCTATGCCTAGAATTTTTTGGTGGTCCATTTTTTCTCTAAAACAGGAAATTTTTATCAAAACACTTCGAAAAGTAATATCAAATAACCGTCAACCAAGTAAAACACAACAGGTATAATAATGACATATTTAACTAAAAAAGTCGTAAACCGCGTTCAATTCAAAAGCTGCACTCGCAACGCAGCAAAATCTATTAACTATGTTTTGACCATTTTTGCGTTACGTTTACGTTTTGCTTGCCTGCATTACGACTACGTTACGTCTATCTATAAACCAGACTTAAAATTTAATAATTAAGTTTTTGCTCAAAATTTTATCAGATGTACAAGTTAAACTAAACAGTTGTTCTTTTTGTTTCCAGACACAAATAGACACGTTTTAAGGATTCTCGATGGGTTGAATTTCTAGCACTTGCTCTAGAAATATTTTGGCAAACAGTTCGCACTCTTCTGATGCATTCTTTTTTAGTGGCAACTTTCGTACGAAAGTATAGGGGATATTTGTCCCAAAGAAAGAAATCGGCTGGCGAGAGATCCGGGCCTCGTGCTGGTCAGATAAAGGGTCCCCATCCAGTGATCCTCAAATATATTTGATAATTCCTCATATACCCTACCATAGTTATAAGCTGCAGAAATCTAATTTCATTAAGTGCAGCCAAACGAACCATTTCCAGGCAAGTAGCCCATCGACAATTTGTTCTATGTCCCTTCGTTGGTCCAATTTCCTTCAAACATAAAAGGTCCGATTATCGTTGAATTTAAAATTCCACACCAAACGTTAAATCTTCACTTCCTTTCACTAGGTTTGTTATGAGTAATAAAGCTCGTTATGCCGATTAAACATACCATGGGAAGAAAATACCAACTCATCTCTCCGAATAATATTCTCTAAAAATTGTGTTTTTTTTTGCAGCTTAGTTAAAATGAAATTTTTGATATCTCCATTGTACAAACGGTGACAAAGGTGATGCCTAAATGATTCCATTCCATAGTTGTTTAGAATTCTTCTAACAGAAGATTTTGATATTGCACTGCTGTTGACTTCTCTTGATCAATATGGAAGCGGTTTCTTTTTTGTACTGTTTTGCAGAATGAACCAAACTACAGAGAATGTGTTAAAATGTGTCTCCTTGTTTTCTTATGTAGTGGGGCTTTCTCTGGAAATCATCCGTCAAATAGCCTACGTGTTCTTGAAATGTTTTTTCCACATTCTGCATAAATTATTAAAATTTGAACAAAATCCTGATCAATAAATTTTCCATTTTTACAAAAAAAGAAAAATGTATTTTAAACGCAAAACCATGGAAACGAAAACTTAATTACTTGTATCTGCTTGCTCATGCTTACTACTGGGCGCCTATTAGTCAAGCTTTTAACGTAAATTATCTTGAAAACACTTTTTTTGATCTTCTGGTAGAAAAAATCCCAGTTTTACAGACGTCAAATAAAAATATAGGGAAATTTTCCTTTGCCCACAACTTCACTCGTACATAATTTCACTACGTTCATATAACACAGTCTATATTTGCATATTTGGTCTAGCTTTATACAAATCTTATAAACTGTAATTTATTTCAATTTTGTTTTGATTTTTAGTTTATTATTATTAGTTATTTTTACAACTCTATCTATATGATGTATTAAAAAAAGTATGTGCTTTATTATTTTCCTCTCTAAAAAAGGTTTTATTTCAAGATATGGAATTTTCGCGACTATTTAAACATTTAATTAGTTTTGCCATATGAGATTTGCACTAAAATTTTACCAATCTATTCCTGTTTCACACCTGACTTTTGTGCAATTTGTTATGTCATTATGAATTTATACAAAGATTTTACTATATCTTAGTTTATTTTTGAGCAAATTTTAAAGTCAGTCCGATAAGTGGTCTCTTAATATTATTTATTTTATATTTAGTGACGCCGCCATATTGATTTTTTGTCAAAATATATCCATTCATCCCCTTATGACCCTTGATTTTTGACCAAAATTTGTCCATTGGATATGTTGTTATTGAGTTATGCCGCGTATAGACAGAATGACAGACTGACTGAAATGTGAGAAAATATTTTTCGGGGTACAGAGACCGCGAAGATCTTAAAAAAATTCACATGGTGATTTTTTCCTGCTTACAATAATTTCCTCTTACGAGGGAGTAAAAGTAAAAAAAAACTTTGTAATGAGGCTTGGTCAAATGTGGCAACAGCTCGAGAAAGTAATTAAGCTAAGCTTTGAAATGAAAAAAGTTTATCGACATATCTTAACAAGGTGGGGGAATTTCTACGTGGGACACCCTATATAATTAAGCTATTTTTAATTAAAGTCCCTCGTATTTTTGATCTTTTAATAAACAAAAAAAAACAGTAATAACATTTTATTAATTTATTAATTATATTATTATATATCCAATCAATGACAAATGTGCGTCTTTCTAAGTTTCTTGACACTGCCTCGGTTACAATGTTATGCCTATTACACAAGTGTGCCTGGTTTTACATAATCATAGCTTTAATTCGTATTCATATCAAAATATGAAAAAGTATAATACTTAACACATAATATGCGCCCAACAAAAAAAAGAACATTTTTCTGTAAGAATGGTTTGGACTATCTACATAAATATATAAACAAAATTAAAATGACCAATTTAACCAAAGTAGTCCAATGAATATGACATATTATGACAAATTAATATGTTCGACTAGTATCTCTAAAGAAAACTTCCCGTATTTTCGATATACATTTTGATAGTTAGGTGACGCATTTGTTGATAGCCAACTATTTACGAATTCATATCAAAATTTGAAAAAACATAATACTTAACACAAAATATATAATATATGAGACTGGTTAAGACCTAACACTGGAACCTGTTGTGGAAGATAGATCAAAATACAAGAGTTCTAATCAAAGTACACCACAACTTGTTACGTTCTGGACGCGCGTTTCGCTAACCAAGTTAGCATCATCAGCAGATGAAATAAACTGTTTAGTATTTTGTTCTTGATGATAAAATATTGATTGATGTGGTATTACTATTTTATCGCTTTCTAAAAAATATCCTACATTAATTTCCATAATATTTGACAACCTGTCAACATTGATTTCCTTTGTTTTGTTGCCAGGCTTTGTTATAACTAGAAATAGGCAGGAGTGAATGCACACCCCAATGAATACCGAGGTAGACAAATGTATTTTGGTTGCGATGTACCGGCCCTGCCAAATGATTTGTTTGATTACAGCACAGGTTAAAATAATGTAAAGATAATAGTAAAAAATTAAGGCTTTCGACTTCAGACCTGCCGGCTTAAATCAAACATAACTGAAGAACGTACAAAAAATTTGTTTGTAAACGTACAAAAGCAAAAACTAAAAAGTTTTCGTTACTTTTTACTTATCTGAATTAAAAAAATTAGTTAAGTACTTTAGTACGATATTTTGATAAGAGGGTGTAAAAACGAGGTTACTTGATTTTGTGTCATTACCTGACGAAACATCGAATCTCATATATGAATCCTGAGTCAATTTTAAACTTGATTCAAGAATATGACCTACAAAAATTAATTAATGAATTCTGCTCTGATAACGCAAATACTGATTTTTGGGGGCTGTCAGGGAAAACTCATAACAATATTTTTACAAAACTGAAAAATAAATTAAAAAGAGAAATAATAGGTATTGGTTGTGAAGTGCTTATTGTGTATAACACTGTACAAACCGCTTGTGACTTGCTCCCTTTAGATGTCTAAAATATAGTTATGAAACTATATTCGCATTTGTACGCATGTACAGTAAAAGTCGAGTCTTTAAAAGAATTTTGGGTTGAGAATGATATTACTTATCAAAAGCTCTTGGGGTATAGCAAAAAACGTTGGTTAGCTCTCCTACCAGCCGTAGAAAGAGCTCTTAAGATATTTAATGCTTTAAAAGCATATTTTTCATCTCCTACATCAGAAATCTGGCTGATTTAATCTGATTTAAAAAACAATGGAAGAAAATGGAGAGATAAATAGAGGATGGTTTCAAAGTCATGTCAAAATGTTTTACAAAAATGCCTACGACTATCCGGATAAGTGGTCTGTTCATTTTTTACCTTTTAAAGGTTTTAAGTGGGTAATAACATTACTGTTCTAGTTGCGTGTAAATACTTATGTTTTTTGGTTTAATATGTATTTGTTCAATTGCATTTGATTGTTTCAATAAAACCTTGGTGATAAATATGGGCGCGGTGGCACAAAACTTAATTACATACTATACAATACGTCTAATTTATATTTAGAATAATTTTTAACACTGTCACTTTTGTTAGTTCTATCACATTCTCAAATAACGCTATTGAATGTTTTATGCAACCAGAAGATAGTAATACAAAAATATATTAAGGCAGAAGTGAATTCCGGAAATTCATGGTAAGCGACTATTTCGAACCGGTCTAATTCCTAGTGAATTTTGAAAAATGTTCAATATGTCCTGTGTTGACTTACAAAAATATGGTCGTAAATTATTTCGATTGCAAAAATATCTGGTTTTATTATATTTTATTTCAATAAATAACTTGCTAATCTACCTGCGGGGGCTAAATTTCCTTATCGGAGACCCGCGCCTTATGATAATATGTCCGTTTCGTATATCTAAAAAAACACCCTGTATTTTCGATATGCCTTTTCATCGCCTTGTGACGCGATTCTCGATGGCCAACTGTTTACGAAACCCCGAGAAATGGGTCTTTCGTTGTCGGTGTATAAACAACACCAAAACTGTTTGCGTTACGGCAATAATTTAAATTTATTTGATAATACTTAAGGTAGATTTACGTTCGGCGTGTCGCTCGTTAAGTTGATTTGAGACGATCCTGTTGATCTAAAATTTTTGTGGCGGTTCGCACTTAAAATTCCCAAATCTTTTTGACCTCTTAAACACATCACAGGGTGTTTACGTTTCATAGAAATTTATCTATAATAAAAGTGGCATTAAAGAGATTTATTGGACGGCACGTTTCCGATATTATCCCACACGGTTAAAATTAACTTATTATTCGTTAATTTCATAAGAAATCTCTTTAGCGACACGATTCTATATTTAGTAATACAGGATGGGTCAATGGAGTTCCAGCTTTTAGATCCGATTGGTCTTCTTAAACATCTTTCTTGGCAGCTGTTCGCATAATTATTTTAACCTGGCATGACATGGCACGACATGGTCTGGCTGCCAAATAGGTAGTTTTCTTCGAACACTGTTTTGTACTATTTAAAATGTTTATTGGTATTTCATGTTTAGGGTATGTAGGTAATTGTATATAGGAGAAGTGGGGGAAAGTTGATCACAAGGGATACTTAATCAAATTACAGTTTCCAGTAACATATGTTACTTAGAGCCAATTCAAACATTAGGAATAAATTAGTAACATATTGGCAACCCTGCAACATTTTCTTGCCTAATATCAGCTGACTTTCGAACGCGACACGACGATCAGGTGTTTTCGGCACTGAAATAAAGGAAATTCGGTATCAAAATTTTTGTTCATTATTTGAGGAACATTGTACTTTGACTTCTATGTAAATTTTTGTTAAGTTTGTGTGCTATTGTGCATCTCTCGAAGATATTAGAGTTGATTTGTATTTAAAGGTAAGTGATGTTTGTTTTATTTGTTTACCACATGTTTTGAAGGATACTTGATCGGCTGGAATGTGGGGATACTCGATCAAATGATCAAGTATCCCTTGATATCGCAATACAAAATGAATAAAAACCTTTGCCAAAAAATTATAATTTTCCATATTTATATCTAAATTTTGTTAATAAATTTACTTTTTTCAATTGCATAAAGTTGTGGGATATATTTATTTCATTGCATTTCGTTTATTTTACAGATGCAGAGGTTTTACAAACGCAAAGATGGCATCAAAGCTAGGACGAAAATAAATGAAGAAAATCCAGAAAGGCCACTTCAAGCAGTCGCAAAAAGGCACAGAGTTGACAGGATGACCTTAAAAAGGTACATGACAAAGTATGAGTCTGTCTCTAACGCTTCGATGACATCAAATTATCAGAAACGATTAATATTTTCAAGACAGCAAGAAGAGGAGCTCGTTAATTATATAAAATTGTGGGCTAAAATTATTCACTGACTTACTATAAGGAAAATTAGAGACCTTGTTTATGAAATTGCAGTGAGGAATAATATTCGAAGACCGAAAAAATGGGATAACTGGTATTGACCATGGATCCAAGGATTTTTGCATCGACATAGTTCAATTTTTCTCCGAACCCCGGAAGCCACTAGCCTCACTAGAGCCACAATCTTTAACAAACAAAACGTTATGACTTTCCTTAACAATTTAAAAGCTATTTTAGACAGAGAGGAGCTCAGCGAAGATTCTGGAATCTAGACGAGACAGGTTGCACAACTGTACCAAAAACTAACAAAATTATAGTGACCAAAGGTCAGAAGCAAGTTGAACAGGTGACATCAGCAGAAAGGGGACCGTTAATTACAATGTGTGTTACTATTAGTGCTTCTGGTCGAAGCATTCCACCTTTCTTAGTGTTTCCTCTGGTAAATTTTAAACCTGCCATGCTCAATGGCACTCTTGATGGGTCGGCCGGGTCTGCAAATTTATCAGGATGCATGTCAACAGATTAATTTTACTTTTATCTTCAACATTTTGCTAGGCACGTGGGTGTTTCACAAGATCATAAAGTTCTCCTCATTATGGACAACCATGAAAGCCCCATCCCTATAAAATCTCTACAGTTTTGCAAAGATAGTGGGATAATACTACTAACACTGCCACCCCATTGTCGCCACAAGCTACAACCTCTCGATGTTGTGGTTATAACAATTTATGACGTCTACTATATTATCGGAAGGGCATATCCTCTTGTATTTACTGAAACAAATATTTCAAATAATTTTAAAAACAGGAATAACCCTATGATTCATTACTATTTACTAATGATGATTTTCTATGAGCATATGTTACAGACCGTCCTGAGAATAAACCCTCTCAAGTCACGACTCAAGAAAATTGTACAGAAAAAGGCAGAAATAAACTGAAATAGACCAGGTGCAGTTTAAGGAAGCAGGAGCCAGTTCCATTTCACTCCAAAGCGAATTTAAGTTCTTTAATTGGGATGATCAAGTAATGCAGTAAGAAGTAGCAGGATCCAGTTCCACTTCACTCCAAGGGCGATCTAACTTCCTTGATAGGGATGATCAAGTGGTGCAGTATGAAGTAGCAGTTCCACATCTTACCAAAGGCCATCCAACTTCCTTGTTAGAGATAATCAAGTGGTGCAGTACGAAGTAGCAGGATCCAGTTTAACTTCACTCTAAAGGGAATCAAGCTTCCTTGTAAGCACTATTAAAGTATTACCATATCCGAAAGCTGGCTCGAGAAGCTTAGTGAAAAATGTTAAAATCTGCTATTTTAACTGACACACCAGTAAAGCAGGATATAGAAGCGAAGCTACAATTAAGATAGGAAAAGAAGAACGAAAGACAGAAAAGGCTAACAAAAAACTATTTAAGATAAGAAACCTAAGGAAAAGGTAAAGAAAAGAGTTTTTCTATCTTCTTCTAGTCAAGGCGAAATTTCGCTCCCTTGCTTATGCTCAAGTATCCCACTAATGGGGACACTTGACCTTTTTGCTTTATTTTTAGATAACCACAAAGGAAAGAAAAATCATGTGCAAGAATGTTGTTAATTCATGTGTTTTTATTTTTGTTACCTAATTTATTCAGAGATTTACAAATATAGACCTAAACTAAAACTGTCATCAATTTCACAAATCATAAAATCCTAATCTCATATATATATATATATATATATATATATATATATATATATATATATATATATATATATATATATATATATATATATATATATGTATATATATTATATATATATATATATATATATATATATATATATATATATATATATATATATATATATATATATATATATATACAAGTTCTTGTCTACACAATGGGGTCGACCTATTACCTAGTCAGTCAGTACTATTTTTCGTAAAATGCAGTATCCTTAGGTATCAGTAGCAGAACAGATCTGGTAGTTTTTTCGTATGTAAAAAAACTTGAAATAGGGAAGGCAGACCTGTTGAATTTATAATGCTGCTAAATTTATGGGAAATTCCCTATACAAAAAGAATAATTAATTTTTGTTCCTTTTTATTTTATATCGTAAAACACAATATTTAAATATTTTTAAAACATACAAGTACTAGTTTAAAAAATAACTAGTTGATTCACATTAAAAGTTAAAAAAAAATGTAATTTAATATTAAGATTTGGTTGTTTAAAGTTAATTAGGAAAATACTTATAATTGCTGTTCAAGAAATTACCTTTTAATTTTTTTTGTATTTTAAATATATGTTTCAGTGATATAAGGCATGAACTATAATTAACTTGTAAAGTTTACTAATGTCAAACAATTAACTTATGTGCATTATATTTGTGGCCCATTCAAACAACTTGCTACAATTTCCATATTGCCTTCATCTAGAAAAATCGAAAAAAAGATCATTTGCACGGGCACGGCAGTGTAGTTTAAAATGTGTTTTTTTAACTTTTAGTGCTTATTTGGTTACATACGTTTCTATGATCAAATATAAAGATATTTATCTATGATATGATATCTATGATATCTATCTATTTGTTGTGTTCAAATTTCGTAGTCCTTTACTAAGAATTCTCTCGCGCATAACTTATTTAATGGTTTTCCATTTTAATTGTTATAAAATTCAGTAATCAGTAAAAATTAACGCAGAATCTTTAAAGAGAAAGGCACCGGCTTGACTAAAGGGCCCGCAGGATGCACGGCGCGGGGTGCCCCGGCGATTAGGAGTTCCCCAAATTAAACAGGGTATTCAAATAAAATATTTTTTAATTTGTTAAAAAAAAAGCACCATTGGAAATGATAATAATAAGATAACATAATATATAAACCCTATGAAACATTTAGAACGGACAGTACTTGATGCGTATTTAGATGTTATAGTAAGTCAGCTAGATAAAATATTTACTGCATTTAAAATAGTTTATTCAACATTTTCAAGTCTAAATCCTCAGACATTGGTTAAATTAAATGACTAGAAGTTTTTGAAAAGGCTTAGTTATTAACGGAGAAATATTCAAATAATTTAACTTCTCAACTAGCAACACCGCTAATTAAGATAAAATTATTATTGTATAACAAACCTTAATACAATTCGTGAATTCGCAAACTATATTTTCGTAAAAAATGAATTATTGTCAAGTAGTATACCAGAACTGTGTTTTGCGTTCCAATTATTTCTTGTCCTTCCTGTAACCTCAGCTCAATCGGAAAGATCATTTTCAAAGTGCAAGTTAATTAAAAATGTCCTTAGGTCGACCATGACTCAAAGTCGTCTTAGTTATCTAGCTCTTATCTCAATAGAGCACGAAAGGGCAAGATAAGTAAATATAGAACTAGTTGATAAGTATTTATCTAGCCGATACAAAAACAAAAAAGTTTAGTTAACCGTCAAAGGAAACGATTATTGTACTCTTTATTTTTTAGTTTTTATTGAACCAGAGAGTACAGTTATTATTTTTAGTTGATTTTGGTTTGTGTTTGTTAGTTTACCTATTATCTTATGGTTTATGTTAATAAATGTATGGCATTTTTTATTTACTTATTGTTATGAAGAAATTATGCAGGGGGGTCCCAAGAAAAGTCTTGCGCGGGAAGGGGGGGGGGCATAAAAGTTGGCACTCCACTGGAGAACGGTGTTAATATTAGAAACGTTAAGAAAACCTTTTGATTAAATTGAAAGATACACTTGGATTTTTATTAAGGACTATACAGAATAACCAATATCGCTAATATATTACAATGTGCCAGTATTTATATAAGTCCTGAATAACCAAGACGCCACTTGCGTTATTTCATAAAAAAGTCAGGATTGATATGAGCAAAGGAACCGGGAGGGTTGGACGGTAGTCACAAGGCTTATTTTTTTTTTCGGCTGAGATGTTTTATATGGGATTTTCGGCTGGCGAGCTCTTAAACTCCTGGTACACCCCGTCTATTTTAAATATCTTGAGTACTATTGGTATCACAAGATGACTTTTTCTTTCATGCTATCCCCTCACTCCTCCTACTTCCGCCTCTTAGTGGTCATTACGCTAATATTCTATATAGAACTGAGCAGACGAACAGGATAGAATTTAGGAACAACTAGGCCTCACACGTTCACGGCGTCTGCTCCCTTTCTAGCGGGGTCGTTATTTTCTACAGTAAGCGGTTGAGTCTTCCGCCTCCCTCTAAACCAAGCTAAATCGAACACATGGAACCACTTATGTTAAAAACACAGATATCTGCCTTCCACGAGACGATTCGAAAGACTTACCACTTATTTTGACATGTTTGGGATTTAAATTCACCCGTTGTTGACGGAAACGCATAATAATCATTCGGCCAGTCTAAAGCGGCGCTGCTAGCGCCATTGTTTGTAGAAGTATGGTTTTGTATTATAGAATTATGGTATAAAAAAATTTCAAATAAAATTTCAGGAATTCAAATGTGCTGCATAATAAAAGGTTACATACTCTATTATGGCGGAAAACGCCATGTTGAATAAAGCGAGCTGCTTAAAGTTAGTATAGATGTGCTCTGTATTTCTCGATTGAGAGGCGCTTGTTTGTGTCTTCAGACTCGTAGAGGCCTCAGAATCAGCAGCCTTAAAAATAGAACTCACCAACAATTTTTCTTTACATGAAAGTATTATATAAACATAATAATGACGCCGAATGTTTATTGTTCCATGATTAAAATACTAATTACTACTTATTTTAAAAACCCGTGAAAACGTAAAATATCTGTTAATTTTTTGATATTCAGATGGCAATGAAATTATTATATGTGTAGACAGGTTAAGTTCACCACTTTATTAATTTCACTAAAGAAGGAAACGTGTCAAATCCAGTTGATAAATTACTAAACGGGTTGCAGTCTACAGTTCCTAATTTAAACTGATAGAACTGTTTTAAACACTTTTTTAACCATGCCTAAGTAAGAGGGTAAAAAATGGTTGACGTAATTTATCAAGTCAGTTAAATTTAAGTACTTTAGCAATTATATTGAAAAACTGGATTATGAATCACTTCTAGGTATATTGCCAAAGTAAAGGCTATACATGTTTTACTTTAAACAAATCAAAAGGTTTAATTTTTTTAACAAAAGATTTTACTTTTCACTTTTTAATTATATTTATTTATTAGGTTTTGTTGTAAAGGTCAATCAAGTTTTTGTGGCCTAAGCTTAGATTAAAATTTTGGGGGTTCGAAATAAAAAAAAACCAATCCATTGCATATACATTTTTTTTAAGAATCTGGCCAATTTGTGTATACATGCATATACGTATTTATTGGGATTTGGTCATTCAAATGTAAAATGATTAAAAGAATTGCACTTCCTGTTCTTAAAAATCCCGAAAATCATATGACGCCATTCTATTTTTTTTAATATGCTTCCTATGTGATCACCGGTACTATTCAGAATACTTTAAAAAAATTCAACCAAACTGGCTAAACCAAAACAGTGCATATACATTTTTTTTAGGAATCTGGCCAACTTGTGTATACGTATATGCCTATATGTATTTATGAAGATTTGGCAATACAAATGTAAAATGATTAAAAGAATTGAACTTCCAGCTCCTAAAAATCCCACTGGCTAAACCAATTCATAGCATATACAATTTTTTTTATCGGTAAAAAAATTAAAACGACTTTATTTTAGTTTAAATTATAGTATTAAAGTAAACGTAAAACGGAGCTAGTTGATAAAACTTTGCAATTTTCAAGAACCAGTCTTCAAACAGACTTGAATCGAAGCATCCGAAGCGACTTCTGTTGTATCGTGCGTTGGTCGGTCCACCTTCTGCCCAAGTTGTATGTATAGCGGTAGCAATATTTCAGACACAGAGCAACCCTTTTAGACGTTTGCGAACAATAACCTTGATGCGCCCCGGTTTATCCGTATCTGTCACGTTGTAGTTGAGTATTGCTTCGGGAAGCACATTTTCATGAACACGAGATAAGTTGTCAAAATAGGTGTTAGTTGTCTTATTATCTACTTTTGCTCTACTTTGTTTAATTGATTGAGACACCCTTTTTGGCAACTCTTGTTTATGCCTAGACAAGAATTTTGCCATCCCACCTTCCCCAGGTCGGTTATTTACAAATTGCTTTAATTGGACGCCCTTCTTGTTTAAATAATTTTCAACTAAATCTTTTATATCTGCCGGTTCAAATGGAAATCCCCATTCTGATGCTGTACAAATTGCATGAACAACAACTCTTTCTTCAATATCTGTCAACGCAGTACTAATACTACGTAAGGTATACCATATTCCTCACTTAGTTGCGTTAAATTACCATAATCTTACCTTGCTACAGCTTCATACAAAGCCTCTTTACTATAGTTTCGATATGGCTTACTTTCCACTTTCCTCTTATGTGCGCAACATTATTTTCAAGAAACCCCTGAAATGACATTAGATTAGATTTCAGGTTATATTTGGATTAAGCGGTTAAAACTGACATTGGAAAAAATGCAGTGCTTGGCTGACAGTTACTAGGATCTCTGGGTAATGAAAAGTATTCAACAAATAAAAAAATAATTTTTTGTTTACCTTATATTTGCAATTCTTCCTTCAGAAGACGTAAGGCGCGATTTGAACGTCCGCAGTGTAAACAAGTCGCCAAAAATCTGCACTAACGGAATGTTAACCACTGGTGGATTTAAAGTAAACCGTTTGGCAGAAATACGAAAATATCGATAGTTCTGACCATCGATAGTTACCGATAGTACGGTACTTCACCATCGATAACTATCGATAGTATTCGATAGTTAAAGTATTATGTCATCGTAGAGTGCAAATTGTAATTTCAGCCGTCAGCCGGACGCGTCACTTCAAAAAAACAATTCCCTAACCTTACTTTCTCATCTTATTTTAATTTTTGCAAAACATCTTTCAGTATGTATCAACATTAAACAATAAACTGCATTGTTAGTGTTAACCTTATAGGATATTTTACTATTTATTTACTCCCAGTTAAAAATGGTCCAAAGTCAAATTATAAACCTTATATTAAAATGAGTAAAAATAAAAAATCAGACATTCGGTTTAAGGCATACCTATTTTATTTGTATTTCAAAAGCTCCTAATAAAAAAGTGGAACTCCTTTATACCTCATTTGCTTGAAGCTGAATAATTAACAAAAAAGAGCTAGTTTGTTAATAAATAGTAATCGAATACTTGAACTGAAAAGGAAGCGGCCTCTAGAGCTAACGGAATAATGAGCACTCCAAACCCAAACTCCAAAACTCCAAATATTTTATCGGGAAGTCAACACCTAAAGATAAATCTTTAGAAAGAAAAAAAAAGAACTTTTAATGTATTTAAATATAAATAAATCCAATTAATGATTTACATTACAACATAAAAAAATGGAACAGTCTGTTTATACAAATGTTCATAAACTAATTTTGTTTCACGACTTAAAAAGCCAGGAATTTTTATTTAAAAATATCAGCATATTTAAGTACCTTGGCTTCAGCCTTGACCTTCTGTCCGTTAAAATTTGTCCTGCCGAGCTAAAATTTCTTTCAGATTCTACGGATGAGCCCGGTATACAAAAATATTTTTCACACAACTCTCGTAGTGCAGGCAGTTCTCTTCCGTTGACCTAAAATAAAAGAGATTATTTTAAAAATATAAGCTAGGATTATACAAAACAGAACTTTGCATTGCAATTTTATCATTAAAAACTTGCATCTGAAATGATTGATACATGTAATAAAATTTAAAGTAAATATAATAAATATTTAAACTAGTAGAGACCCAAATTTTGTTATTACTAACCTTCCAAAAGAGTAATGGATCAGTGTCTCTTAAAGAATTTTGCCTTTCAAGATATTGTCTCTTAATTATTATGGCATCTGCGACTACATTTCTGGACTTCTCCTTTAGCTTGTTATTCATAAAGTCGAAAAGGCTACTTCTGGAAGTAGTGGCATCTTGTTGTTTTTCCTGTTCTTGTTCAGTATTTCTCTTATTTATACTTAATATTGCTGCTATTTCTTGTTCCAACAATTGAGCAGCTTGATTAGCATTTTCTGCACTTCCTTCTTCTTTAAATCATGAATCTAATATACTTGCCAACCTTGGTATTGATCTTGCCTCGTAGTGGAAAAGTCGTTGTTTTACGGATTCCACTAAGTCTTTGCGAAATATTTCACCTAGTTTCGTAGTTGTTGCTAAATTGTTCAAATAATTGTATATACCATATGTAATGGGTATAATTAATGACACGGTGACATATTTATAACCGGATATCTTTTGTGTGGCATCATCAAAAATTAATAATGCAATATCAGGGAGAATACTAATATCCTCCATAGATAGGGGTTGAGGTGCATTGCGAATTTTTAGTAAAGTACTATTTAGAGCATCAGCGGTAATCAATATTCTTCTTATCATATTGAAACAGCTATTCCATCTTGTTGGTACTTCCTGCAATAACTTATATGGTCCTTTTCCTTCGTTGTCAGTACCCTTCCATATCTGTGTTTGTTCCTCTCTAAATTTTTCCGAAGCTACACAACTAGATTTAAAGAAAGTAACGATCTTCTTGCATCTTTTTATAACTGGATAAATATATTCCTTGTTAAAATTCTCTTGTACAGGGTGTCCGGATTTGGTTGCAAAAGCAGGGTATCTCGCTTATTTTTAAAGATAGAACCTTGCGGTTTTCACGAACCTGAGCTAATTTTTTGTGAAACTCATGAAGCCATAAACAAAATTTTCATAGCCTTCTTCGTTTATGAGATACAGGGCGAAATAGAGAATTTTGCATTTTGTGACCCCCCTCGTATCTCGGTTTTCCTTTAACTTAACGCAAAGGGAAAAATTGCTGCTTATGCAGTTTTTTACGCTGGATCCAGTGGCGTAGTCAAATTTTTCATTTGAGTTGTTATTTTTTAGATATGACCCAAAGTTGTGTTTTTTTTGATGGGACACCCTGTATATTTGTCCAGAAATTGATTTGTCCTTTTAAAAGCTTCTCAAAAATATATAAAAGTATGGGTCTATTTTAATAAACAACATCAAAAATCCTAATTTTTATAATTATCATCCCAAATTTTGCAGTAGGCCATGCAAAACGATGCCGTTTTCTTTTGTTTTCTTGGAAGCAAATGACATTTCCCAATTTTGTACGCGTATATAAAATATAGCGCTAGTTTTTTGTATTTATTTATTGTGTAAAAATATATTTGTATTATTATGGAAGAAAACCAAAATTTCGAACTTTATGAAAAGTACGATATGTTAGTTTGTTTTATATTAAGTAATGTATGTTGAAATACTATTGCTTAATTTTTATTTAGATATCCAGAAAAGAGGCAACCTAATATATCCACTTTTTATCGGATAAAAAAGAATAACTTAATCACGGATCATTTATCAAACCTCGTACGAAAACATATAATAAAGAAAATCGGGAGGCTGAGGAAATTACGGATTTGGCTAATGCAGAAGCTTACCCTACAAACTCTTGTAGAGCCAGTGAAAAGAGCATAGGGATTCCAAAAACTAGAGTTCAAGAAATTCTAAAAAAGCACAAATACCACCCATACAAATTTAGGCTCGTGCAGCACTTACAGCCAGGGGATGCAGAGCGTCGGGTAGTCTTCTGCAATTGGTTTCGGGAAAGATGCGAAATGGTTAGAGATTTTGAAAGGAAGGTTATATGGTCAGACGAAGCACATTTCAGTAATTCTGGTATACTCAATAGGCACAATAGTAGATTCTGGTCCCAGGAAAATCAACACCAAATATTTCCCAGAAGACAGCAGGGCAGGTTTATTCTAAATGTGTCCTGCTTCATATTAGGAACACATATAAAATTTTATATATTTGAGGGAAATCTAACAGCCAATCGCTATACAGAAATTTTTGAGGCAGCTATACCTGACTTACTTGACGATGTTCCTCTAGCGCAAATTAACGAAATTTATTTTAAACAGGACGGTGCTCCTGCACACAATTCTGGAATGACGAGATTATTTCTGGACAATAATTTTACCAATCAATGGATCGGAACAAATGGACCTATAAGATGACCCCCTAGGTCCCCAGATTTGTCGATTTTAGATTTCTTTCTATGAGGATATCTGGGAAATAGAATTTACAAAGACCACAATGATAATGTCCAAGATTTAGGAAATGCAATAAGAGAAAATTTTCGCTATTTACAAAATCATCCCGTTATTTTACTTAATTCCCTAAAACGAATACGAAAATTGTGCGAAGCATGCAGAGAACAAAATGGAAATCAGTTTGAAAAGTTCTTTTGATTCCCTTGGTTACTGTAGTTCTTATACGACAGTTGATTTTTGCTGAAAGGCTTGTTACATAATAATTTATTACTGTTTTGTTCTTGTGTTACATAAATCTAGATAGGTGGTACTTTTTTGGTGCGAAATTATCAATACACATTTTGATAAATAGATTTAATTACATATTTATTTTGATTTATTGTTAGGATCTAGATATTGTTAACGACTTTAAATAAAACGCCGCATTGTTTTGCATGGCCTACTGCAAAATTTGGGATGATAATTATACAAATTAGGATTTTTGTTGTTGTTTATTAAAATAGACCCATGCTATTATATATTTTTGAGAAGCTTTTAAAAGGACAAATCAATTTCTGGACAAATATACAGGATGTCCCATTTAAAAACACACAACTTTGAGTCATATCTAAAAAATAACAACTCAAATGAAAAATATGACTACGCCACTGGATCCAGCGTAAAAAACTGCATAAGCAGCAATTTTTCCCTTTGCGTTAAGTTAAAGGATAACCGAGATACGAGGGGGGTCCCAAAATGCAAAATTTTCTATTTCGCCCTGTATCTCATAAACGAAGAAGGCTATGAAAATTTTGTTTACGGCTTCATGAGTTTTACAAAAAATTAACTCTGGTTCGTGAAAACCGCAAGGTTCTATCTTTAAAAATAAGCGAGATACCCTGCTTTTGTAACCAAATCCGGACACCCTGTAAGTTCATGGTATGTGTAACTTCTTTTTTTAGAAGTTCACATGCTTTAATCATGTTGGTTGCTTTATCTGTTACTATGCATGTTACTTTGTCTAATATTTCCCATTCCTCAAATATCTCTCTAAGTACATTTGCAATATTTTCCGATGCGTGACTTTTCTCTATGTGTTTAGTGGCTAAAATAGTCATTTTTAACTCAAACTCGGGGTCAATAATTTTAGCGTCACGTATTTAACTTTTTCTAGGATGGCTTTAAGCTTTTCGCAACCTTGTCGATAAAGATTATTTAATAGGTTATTTTTTAAGGTATCCGAGTTTGGTAAGGTATACCTTGGGTCTAATAAAGTAAAAATTTTTTTAAACCCTTCGTCTTTTACTATACTGAACGGTTGAAAATCTGTTGCAATCATCATAAGTAGAGCTTCCTCAAGGGCCTTTTTTCTTCGAGAATCTCGATCATACTCGTTCGCTCTTCGGAAAAATGAACAAACAGACCGAGTACTTGATCTAGCTGAACTGGTTTCTGAGCTAGTGTTACTGGTACTAGGAGCTAAAAAATTAATGTTTTTAAAAATAACATTCTCAATCAAATTTAATATATATGTATATACCTGATGTAGACTCTAAAGGACCTAAATTTGGATGGAATCGTCTCATATGGTCTGAGAGGTTGCTGGTGTTTCCACTTGTTTTGTACTCTTTACCGCATGCACAGCACTTTGCTAATTTCTTATCTTTTGATTTGATAAAATACCTCCATACTGCAGATATTTTCATTTTGTTTCTTTTTCTGGCCGTAGAGGGCTCCAGGTCAGCAGAAGATAAAGAACCCAAATTTGACTCTCTAGAACCAGTTGCCCTTTGGTCCAATTTGGGATGTTTTTGCAATTGCTTGGAAGTAACATTATCGTCAGATTCGTCAGAATCGGTATCTACCTCTAAAGTGTAAAAGAAAAAATATAATAATATAGAATACTTTTTCCTTAGGTGTAAACAACCTACCTTTGCTTTTCTTTTTACTTAAAGTAGTGATAAATTTGTCCATAATTCGTATTGAATAATTAAAATTATGATAAGAAATTCTAAATTAATTAAACACTTATAGATAAACGTAAACAAACCTAAAATTAATGGCGAATGGCGATTGTATTGCATTGTGTAGCGGGAGGGTGTAACGATGTGCTTCCCTTTCACTCTCTTTTCTGTTTATGTTAAAGGTAGACCTTTGCCTCTCTTTCACATCCAGCCAGCTTTGTCGTTTCCAATTTGTCTTTCGCAGGAATCGAATTTAAAAAAAAACGATAGTTTTTGATTGTTACAAAAACTATCGATAGTGGAAAATTTCTATTATTGTCAATAGTTACCGATAGCGCTATCGATATTTTCGTATCTCTACCGTTTGGCGGCAGCACCAGTTGATGAACAAAGCTGCATACGTTTTCAAGTAACCCCGCAAGTTTTAAGTAGCCCCGTTTTACAGTACGCAAAAAAATAATACAAAAAAATTAAAATCTTGTTTGCGTATACGTTCAACGTCAATTTAAAACACATGCATGAATTGTTTATATTATAATCTTCGGACAAACAACGTATCTTTATTTATGCAAGAAACGTAAATAATATCGAGCCATTTGTTATTGGCTGCCTTTTATAGATTTTGTATTATTGGTAGTGAGAAGGAAGGAATGAACGAATGTTCAAAAATATGTCAGATTTTTCCAAAACATCCTTTTTTGTTCTTTAATAATTACTATTCTCGTTGCATGACGTAATGCGCATAATAGATCTGACAAGAAAATAATCGCCTACGAAAAATTCATTAAAAAAAGAACAAAAGTAGAAAATATAAAAATACTATATGTATATATTCAAAGCAACTGGACTTGACGTCATGTTTCAAGCTTTTACTTTTCTCATTTAGTCACTTAAGAAAAAAACGTATTTCGCTTTTTCAATGTTAACAAAGTGCAGTAAATAAAGCGCTTATGTAATACGTGCCAAATTCTTGCTTTCGACCGCAAATATCAATATTTTCCGAATCGTCTATTTTTTTAGTTTCAGTCTTAACATGGCTCGGCGGGAGTCCGCCTTAACTTATTTATATTGAGTACAATACAATACCCTAATGCTCAAAATATTAGGATCTACACAAATAAATAGATGGTTAACCTCTAAAATTTTTTGTTTGTTTTCTGTGAAAACAATTTGGGAAACTTGGGGTATGGCGGAAATGAATTGGCTCTTACGACAACCGTCTTATAAAAATAAATAATTTAACCTACACTTTTAGGTTGTCGTGGATACGGGCGGTGACTAGGGTAACAACTTAAAGATTAATCTGTTTTCGTTACCGTTCACCTAGAATAAATAAACCAATATAGGTGTTTCCTGTTTGCGAATAACCCTGCTTTGTAAAATAATTTACATTTTATAGTTGAAATAGACGACAAATCCTGAAAAAATCCATTTTTAACATTAGTTGAACATTTAGTCTTCATTTGTTTTTCTATTTACGTGAATTGACGGCAGCGAGCAGTGTTGGCAATTTCAAGTAAACTTTAATTGTAAAATTACTACAAAAATATAGTACATTTAACATTAACAGAATATAAATATATATATTGATTACCAAGTAATTTATGGCTATGATGACAACGAATAACTTTAGTGCCAAATAAAAAAAAATATAACAAAATGATGGAAAACTGTGAAAAATATAACCAAACACACAATTTTTATTTGCTCAACGGATTCGGGGGTTTCTTGAGTTTATATTTGACAGCTATGTTCCAACATGGTGACCGGTTGTAGCTTATAACGGTGCTGTGCTAAATTTCCAATGGTTTTTTTATATCGGTAATTATTTTTTTGATTTGCGCTTCATTCTAGAGTTTAGGATGTATATTGAATAAGTTGTGTAAAATTTAAAATTTTAGTAAAATATGCGTACTATATCATGTTTGTATCTACATAGTACAAGGAGTGACAGTTGTAGACTAAATACTGTAATTATAGTACGGTTGGCAACACTGGTTGAGAGTTGCAACCTCAATGTGTATCTACACTACAATAACGGACACAATTCGTTTTTAATTAGTGTATGACAATGCTGATTTAGTTGCAGCTTCTGGAATCTTGAACAAAATTAAAAAAAGAATCGCCAAGGTTTGAAATAATAATAATGATAAAAATAATATTCATAAAAACAATAATTATAATGATGATGATAATACTAATAACTATCCCGACCTGCATATTTATAATTCAGTTGCGAAAAAGCCCAAAAAGATTTTTGTTTGTCATTCTAAACACAACAAATAATCTGCACAGATTAAAAAATAATCATTAGGAGTTTCCTGCCCTTCATATTAATGGTTTTTTATCTCACTAATTTGGATTTAGACTCATTCGGAAATGATATACATAAAACACATGATACTACAGGAAACTAAAACTTGAAATAATATTTGCTTAACTTTCACTAACTGAGCGGTGTGTTTTCGTTTTCAGCTTTGTGTAAACTGATTCTTAGATATTGTTACTTTGAATATCCAGTTAAAGATTGTGGAGTTTAAATTTTTATATTTAATTTATGTCTTTGACCATGCGAATAGAGTATGTTTAATATTTTACAGTAGCGGCCCGTGGGGTTTGAGTTTGGAGGGGCGCCCTGGAATTCAAAAACCAATAATCAGTACTGAAAATTGCGTGACAATCTATTCTTTTTTTTTGGGTTTGTTGTACGGAGCGTTCCAACGAGAGCTGAAGAGGGGCTTATTTTTCACCTGTCCTGTATTTTTAAAAAATCTAAACAGCTATTTGATGTATTTTTTATGTAGAATTCAAATATTGTACCAAACAAATATTTGAACCAAAAACAAAAGATTTACACCATGGCTTAAATCTTTTTTAAATGGAACACTCTGTTTTTTATATGGTTTTTGGAAAAGCATTTTTTAAGTCTATCATGTTAAAAAGATTAGATTTGCGATAGCTTAATACCTTTAGAGCAACCTGTTTACTTTAATAGATTTATCATAGGTGATAAAGGTATTATCCCGTTTGAGATATAAACGTGAGCCAAACGAAATTTGTTGACATATTTTGTCACCATTAGAAAAAAATATAGTTTTTTACTTTGTATTACAAAAGCAAGAAAAAGTAGGAGAAACAAGAAGAAGATTTACTGCAAATTTTCACTAGTGCAGTGCGGTGGTGACTTGCGTTGCTCCAATCTCGGACGTTAATGAAAGTAAAGCATCGCAGCGCGCCGCGGATAGTACTTGGATGGGTGAACACCAGGGGAAGACCGTGCTCCGTATAAATACGGGCTGCAAATAGTAGGTAGTAGCAGAAGCACCCGGATAATGGGCAGACGACTGCAAGAGGACATTGATAACCTTCATGACTGGTGTGTCAAATGGAAGGTTAAAATCAACCCCCAGAAGTCCCAAGCAATCCTATTCCAACGAAGGAGACTGGTCCCAACAGCTGGAATCCGAATTGGAGATGTCGAGATCCCTTGGACAAACGAGGCCAAGTACCTAGGGATGACCATGGACAGAAGCTTGACATGGAACAACCATATCAATGCAGCGAGGAGAAAAACTAGAAAAGCAATGGGTAAACTCTATCCACTGCTCTGTCGAAAAAGTGAAATGGGATTGAGGACCAAACTGCTACTGATCCAAACAGTAGCTAGGAGCCAACTCACCTACGGCTCCACATCCTTCGGATATGCTTCTAAGACCAACCTTATGAAGCTAAAGAGGACAGAAAACAAACTCATTAGGATGGCAGCTGACGCCCCATGGTTTATCAGGAACGAGGACCTGCAACGTGATCTTCAATGGACACCTATTGAAGAATTCATGCGGCAAAAGGCTACCCGAGCCTTCAGGGCAGCAGAAAATCACCCCAACGAAAACTTACGGGACCTGGTAGATTACGATCCGCTAGCTCCAAGACGCAACAATTGGACAAGGCACAGGAGACCTAGACACGGGCTCCTGCGCTAATATACTCTAGGATGGAAGTGGGCAAATCGAAATTTCTGAGTCTCCGTGCTCCTCAGGAACTAGATTCTGCTCACCGAAACCCCAAGAGTATCAACAAGAGGCCATCAAACTCCAAGAAGAGGATTCCCAGGTACCTCAGCTGGCTCCGGCGTGAGTTGCAGCTGAACCTGAGGTAAAAGAAGAGGATCCCAGGTACCTCAACTGGCTCCGGCGTGAGCTGCAGTTGAACCTGAGGTAAAAGAACACCCCACCTCAGCCTCAACACTGCCGGATCACGGAACAGCAGTGTCGCTGAGGGCACAGAAGAGGACCAAAGACACGAAGACCACCAGGTACACTGACGGAGGGACACTGGCAGCGGCAGACTGGACCACGGGACAGTAGGACGAAGGCAGCGGCAATCCGGACAGAAGAAAGGAGGACAGCAGAGAAATATCCCACCTGGTAAGACGACATTTTCATTACTAATAATTTCTTTTATTTCAGATGACTACAAGTAACGAGAGGTGGCAAAAACATCCTGCCAAGAGAGGACCTCCCCCCCCTACGACAGCGAGGACCATGTCCTTCATAGGAGTTTCTCCCGAAAGGACGGCACCAACCCCATCGAAGGATCCTTGGCTAGCCCAATGATGGTCCATCTGATGGGGGCCCGTTGGGGTTTAGTGGGTATTGTTGACTCCGACAGGTGGAAACCTGTCAGAGCAACGAGTCCCACACTGTCTTCCCTTCTTCCGGAAGGGAATTCGTGCGTAAAAGCATTCCCCATCGACACAAAAAAAAATAGGTAGTAGTTATTGTAGATACAATAACGACCGTGATAGTACTACCACGTTCTCTATAAAGGTACGGTAAAATGCAAATGCATGATTCGGTATTTGGAGAACGTGGACGGAAACTCCGACTTCGCGCCCTATAATGCAGGGCATGGGTTACCAAAAAAGGTTGGTATGGTTTTATGTAAGGGGGTATTATTCTTGGACTTCAAGCCTTCGTGGTATCCCCAAACATAAAAAACTAATAGCACCAGAGGTTAAATTATTTCCGGATTTTTTTTCGAGCTCGTGAATATTTTGAAAAATATTCATACGCGACAAAAAAAATTTGCGGATTTAAAATAATTTTAATAGTTATTATATTTTAATAGTTCGAGAGCAAAAATCTAATATTTTTCCCGTGTATAAAATACTATTTTTTTTTGTGACGGGAAAAACGACGGTTTAATATTGAAATTAGCTGAATGAAGTTAACTATTTAGTTCGATGTGAAATTTGAAGTTTTAAACCGGTAGGCTGTTGTACGACAATTAGACCTGCGTTGCTAAAGAAACCTTTAAAGTAATCAAATATCTGTCAATTTATTTATGTGATTCGATTTAAAAATTGCGAACTCTGTGGTTGTTTAGTAGTTATTGTGAATACTATAAAGTAAAAAAATGTCTGATTTCGAGATTTTTTTGACTCCACCTGAGTTAGTAGAAGCAGCGAAAGATTTACCGCGGAAAATTTACCAAACCACGTATTCAACATTTATGGAATGGAAGATGAAAAATACATGCAGTTCTGGCACAACAACAAAAGCCATCAACAGTGTGGTCGAATTATTCAATGATTAAAAGTATGTTACAATCCAATAATAATGTAGACATTTCAAAATATTTCAAACTAATTACCTCTCTGAAAAATGGGAAAGTTTACACGCCCCTGCGATTTTTACACAAATTAGCGATTTGTTAAATAATGCTCCCGATGAAGTTTATTTAATGGCCAAGGTAATATTAGATGATATTGAAGATTCGGGAACGTTATTAATTGTGAAAACTTAAGCGAACAAAGAATGATGTAAACAGGATATTTGTTGTTACTGAAGAATATATTAAATTTTAAGGTATGTACACAGTCCTTCGTCCAGCAGCAGCAAAGAATCGCCGTCTTTTATGCATATCGCAATGGAAAAATGTTTCAACCAGGTTGTGGGTAAAAATCAGTTTTATAAGGTACCTGAAACAGTAGCTAATTTTCTTCAACTTGAAAATGCTAAATCATATACAGGTTCATTTCGAAGATCGTCTGCTCCACTTTTAGTTGAATCTAGCAGAGACTTGATGACACTAAGGAAATATGGCGGTTGGAAGTCATCAACGGCCGCTGACGGGTATGTTGACGAATCGGTAGCACACAGGGCAGAAATAACTAATAAAGTGTTTAGGACGTGTGGCAGTGCTGAAATAATACCCGATTTGCGACCAGGTACATCAACGGCAGTTGTGTCCATGGCAGAAAAAAAATTTCATCACAGGAAAATTCGACTGTTGTACCGAATATTTCAAGTAACATATCATTCATATTCTAAAATTAAATATTTACCTTTACTTATGTATATATATATATATATATATATATATATATATATATATATATATATCCGGAAAAAAGTTCTCATTTTTTTCCCCGGGAAAAAATAATTTCATAAAAAGTGATATTTTGTTACCTGTCAACAGGGATTAAATGTCAAACTTTTTTCCCGTCACAAAAAAAAGCAAAGACAATTGAGTTGCCGTTGTAACTACGTAAAATTTTAATTTACAAAGTATTTGAAAAATTATAAACACACTGACCAATACTTTATCTATGGATTCAAAGCTCGCGAATACTAAGAAATGCAAGTCAAAAATATGGAGGCAGTTTACAAACTTTTGCTCAGAAAAAGGAATAATTAAGATTTTTGTATTAGACTACACCTATACCTAAATATTATTTTAGGTCTTAGCATAGTAGATTTCTACTTATTGATACACGGAAATATTATTTTCAGACTTATGATAGTAAATTCTTTAGTTTTAGATACACTTTAAGTTACTACAAGTGGTAGAAAATTGCTTTTTTTAGTTTTTTCTTTTTCTATATGTACACTTTAAATACGGCGCGAGCGGCATGCGTATCCAGCGACAGCGAACAGGTCATAGGGGCTATGCTTATCATATTGTGACAGAACAAAACGTCAGTAAAAATAATATAATCTTTCTTCGAAGAGAAAAAAATTCGTGTTTTGTAGTAAACAGAATATTTTACATTCAAAAACAAATTGTATCGTTTTGAAAATCATGTTGTATGTAATTTATATGAAAAGTTTTCCGACGTAACGACTAATCATCGTTTTATGTCATATTTGGCCAAATTAATAGAAGACTGCGGTTGCCTTTTGAAGAAAGGAAATTTGTTTCGAGTTGTTCAGGAATATTTGCTTCTAAATTATTCAAAATTAAAATTATTAAATGGAAAAATGGTAAATAAAATGGTGTCTAAATATTATACATATTTTAGTAGACATAGATATTAATTGAAAAATGTTCGGTTCCAAGTTCAGTTTTTTCGCTTTTAAGAAGAAAGGAGGTGGTAGAATAATACAAAAAACACCTTAATTATGTAAGTGAGATGTGCATATAAAAATTTTAGTTTAAAAAAAAAAAATAAATGTGCTTTTGCGAAACGTAAACACGTTTAAATAAAGAAATAGTCAAAAAAAAATTCTGTCATGTCAAAAAATTTCCACTGTAATTCGCTGTTACCTACTGTAGAGGGAAAAATTTCTGATAGAATGCATGTGTTGTCATGTTGACCTGTTAAAAAAAACCCATTTTGATTAGGTGGAAGTACTGGTGAGAAATTTTAAAGAAATATATCGCAAATACAATTTTAAGGATAAAAAAACCTATTTGAAGAAATTAAGTCTTTACATGAAGAGAATCACAAAGAGTCAGAAATCGAGACCATCAAATCAATTTCGGATGCAGTTCGGGATATCTAATGCGAAAAAAAGTTAGCAAGGGAACCGTTTGCAGAACCTTAAAATTTAATGAATTTAGACCGTTTCATAGACTCCCCCTTCACCACACAGCTGCACAAAAAGAATTTCGCTCTCAGTTTGTTCCCCAAATTGTCATCAGGCACTAGTCGTGGCTCGTGATGAATTATAATGGGAGGTCAAAAACAAATTTAAAAATAGGCACTTAAAATAAAAATAAATATCTTATCTTTAAATTGATCTTTAAATTCTCTTAAAGTTCAGGTCTACTCTTCGTTCTTTAGAATTGGAAAAATGCTGAATGACACGTTCGTTAAAATTGCACGCATATTCCTTTTATAAACGATTTCTCGATACTTAACATTGCTAAAGCGGAGAGTCTATCTTGGTCCAACTCCTCAACAGAATTTATAAGTCCTCGAAAAACCCCTGGATTTTCAGACAAAGCCCTTTCATCATGGCCACGTAGTGCCAGCTCGAATGCCCCATAAAATTTTAAACAATCTATAATTTTCTTTTAAGTCTTTAACACCGGTTTTGCACCATAATGAATCCAACGAGTCCTTAGAAAACAACAAACAAACAACAGTAAAATGAGTTAAAGACTTCACAACCACATATCCAGTTAGCTAATTCGTGCATACTTTTGCCAAAGTTTCGATGAACTTCTTTATTTTTATCTTTACTAATTTGTCGTATACTAAGCTCTGGGAAATTGCGACCACTTACCTTGAATTGGGTTATTTTCTCAAAATTAGGTTCGTTAGCACTCTTTAGTTGTTTATTTTTTTGCACTACCGACATTTTATTTCATCTACAGTCACAGCTCAAACATAGACCACCTTGAAATTAGTTATTTTTACAAAATTAAGTTCATAAGCACTTTCTACTGTTTATTTTTCAGTCACTACCATTTTATTTCCTGTATATTTCCAACTCACACATGGATCATAAAAATAAAGAAAATACATATTACAAAAAACAGTATATAAATCAATTTTCATCGATTAAAAACGTCCGAAACAATATCGAGTTAGAATACCGACCGCGCGACCTCTAAACAATTGAACTTCCGCATGCCGACGTGACGAATTATGAGAAGAGACCGGCTGATGACCCAAATCGCGTTTTCATATTCCATTTGCTATCACGTTCGGCTGCCGCTCAGTAGCTGTGAAATCTTCGGGTACTTTCGTCAAGCTTTAAGGTAATCAGGGCAATTCGGACTATCCAGCCTAGCTTAGTATAGCTTATTTTATTATGCCTAAGGAACGCAACGAGACCGTTCGAGCTGCCGCGCCTGGCTAATAGTCTAGAGTTTAACTTTTCCTAAGGTTCGTGTATTATTACAACTATTAGGAAAGACGGTCAAACGAATAATTTATTTTCTGAAATATTTTTGGGAGGTCATTGACCAAATGATCCTATGGAAGAGCCGCCACTGTTAGGCACCAAGACAATAACCCTTATTTATTTAAAAAACGTGTATGGACGGATGAGGCAACATTTACCACATCAGGCATATTTAATCGACACATTATTCATCACTGGCCAGTAGAAAACCCAAGAGAATTTCAAACCATCAAATTTCAAGGAAGGAGTTCGATTTATGTTTGGTGTAGTGTGTTAAATAATAGAATTTTCGGTCCAATATTTTATAAGGGGTCACTAAATGGGCGAAGATATCATGAGTTCCTTCAAAACCTAATTGAACATATTATTATTCTTAGAATTCTTAGAAGAATATCGAAATTTAGTTTGGTAACGAGATGGAGCTCCTCCGCGTGCCGTGCATGATGTCGTTGAATTTTTAAACTAAATTCAAAATGAATGGATTGTGCGCAATGGAACCGTTTCTTGACCACCGAATAGTCGTGACTCCTGGCCTTTAGATACATTTCTTTCAGGTCATCTAAAGAATGTGGAATACTAACAAAGAAACCAAAATATTGAAGGTCATGGACACAATTGTTAATGAAATAAATCGGCTCAGCCAATACAACAACAGAATCAACTTCGTTCATCTGAAATCAGTTATAACGAAACCAACTAGTTTTATGTCTTCTAGAAGCTTCTCGTAATAACGGAAAAGAAGAATTTTTCTGCTGAAATACATGATTTTCATTTTTCAAAATATTTCTGCGGAAATTTTTTATTTCCGTATTCTGAGAAAATTCTATACACTTTAGAATACTAGAAATTAGTTACATAAAAAAATTGCTTTGATTCGTTTTTTGAAAATTTTTCTTAAAATAAAAATGCAAAAATGTTTCTGCGGAAATTTATTATTTCTATTTTTCCAGTAAATTTCTATACTACCCGAAATTAGTTACGTAGAGATTTTGCTTTGTTTGCCATTCCAAACACTTTTCTAAAAATAAAAATGCAAACATGTTTTTGCCGAAATTCCTCATTATTTTAATTTTCCTAGGAAACCAGATACCTATAGATATTTTAGTTTAATCACATTAATTTTTTAAGTTCTACATTCAGAAGGGTTATTAGAAGTAAACTATAATAAAAATGCGAACTAGGTTAGGTTAGAATCTGTTAGGTTTGCAACAAAATTCCGAATATATATTAAAACAAGGGTTTTTTTAGAGAAAACCCAGACTATCATCTAAGTTATAAAACCACATTAATTCAGAAGGCTTTATCGAAGTAAAGAAAAATGTGTTGTAAATGTACCACATTTCAGTAAAAAAAAAGGTTAAGAATAAATAAATAAATAGATACATAAAATAAAAATTGAGAGTTTTCGTAGAGAATTTCTTTTAATTTACGGCGTTCAGGAGGCTTTATAGAAGCTAAAAAAACATTTGGTGGATATATGACATTTGAGCTAAAGTTAAATGACGTGTTTCCTCAGGAACATTTTTTTTATTTTTATGTTCAGAAAAATGTGTAGAATGCAAAGTAAAACAAAGTTTCCATGTAATAGGTTTTAGTTATTTTAAAGTCTGGAAAATAAAATGAAATTTCTTCTGAAAATGGAAATACCGTATTCCCGCAAGATTATTTTTACATTTTTATGTCCAGAAAAATGTTTAGAATGCAAAGCAAAACAAGTAAATGGTTTTTTCTGTACTTATATCTAATGGAATAAAAAGCCTCATGTATAGATAAATAGTATTTATTGGTCTTAATACATAGATTTGTTTACACGTTTACACACGTCAAAGTATTACTAAAATATATCAGGATTCTAATTTCTTAATTTTAATTTTATAATTTTATAATTTTTATATTATTTTATAATTTCCCCAACAGCCTATATTGCCATATTATATAATTTTGTAGAACTAAATGAAAATCATCAGATAATTATGGTAAAAAGTGGCTAATATTACCTTTGTTAATGAATAAGACTTGTTTAATTCACCTTCTACATCCATCTTGAATTTGTTCAGGAAGAAAATGCCTTGGACATACAACACAGTTCTATTATTAAATTTCAAGCGGAAGGGACATAGGTTTAGGATTACTAATAGGTTTTAGCCACACGGCTAACAATTCTGGCTGATTTTTATTAGGAAACCAAAAAGGCTGGTCTATTTATCATCGAATCCTGGAACGCAACATTTCTCCTTTTTTTCACTAGTAATCTGCCTAGTGCTTGAATTATTGCCGAAAATTATTTGCAAGAGGATGAATTTTTTAAAAATTTTTCCGAGTCGAAGACGAGGGAGAATTTTCTTAAAAAATTCGTAAAAAAATTTCACATCAAAATTTATTTTTAATTTTCATCTCGATTTTCGTATAGTTTGATGGCAAACGACATATTGTTGTTCAATTATTGTTTAGTGGGCTGTGAATGATGAAAAGTCAGGATGACAGACCCCTTGATGATTTAGTTTACGGTGGCCTAGTTATCCGTATATTATATAATATGATTTTGGTACTTATGAAAAACATTTTTTTTAGGTTTAATATTAAACTTTTTCTAAAACTTTAGTGAATAAAATATTTTGAGCTATCTTTAAAACATACTAAAATTTTATTTTTATTTAAGCTTAATTTACTAAAATTCAAGGAAGTATATTTTATGAAATAAAACTTGCCAATTTAATTAACTGTCACCTACTTACGGTCATGTAGGAGTTTTTGTTACCTAGAAAAAAACTAATTTCTGTAAACTTCACTAACGAGAAGTACACTTTATCAGATTCAGGACATTTTAAAGTTGAAATTTTGCCTTATTTAATATCACTAAACTTGACGTAACTGCATGAAATTTATCCTGAGAGTACATTATGTAGGTATTATGTACAATATTTAAATTATCATATCAATCGTAAAACAGAGAGTCATGGTTACGATAAATGAATGTAGCTAGTAAATTAAGAATGACAGTGACACTTACACCGCGCAACGTATACGAGAAGATTTTTTTAAAATGGGTAATTTAAAGAGTTCCACTTTATGTAAGTTTTGTAGGAAGATTAACGATATTAAAATAAACCACACAACATTGCCTCGCCCAATAAAAGTTGTAGAAAAGGCTGCTGTCTAATCTTTCCAAAAAAATCTCTTTGCGGATGCCATGAAAACAGTTTATCAAGAATTTTTTCTTGGACCGATTATCCTGAAGTAAGCAGAACAAAATAGTATCCAAATATTATATCTACTTCCTGAAACATAAACATTTATGGGAGTCTGATGAGTTGTATACACCTAAAGCACCTCCTTACTCCCCATTAAGAAAGCAAGAACTAATGCAAGTATTTAAGAAATATTTTCATGCCTTAGCTGCTAGATTAGAATTCGTTGTTTATCTAAAGTAAATATGTAATATATGTTATCGACCATATAAAGTTGTTTTATTATTGAAAGCCCAAACTTTGGAATAAAATATCTAAACAATGATGCAATAATGTAAATTTTCCGTCCTATCACATCACACATCATGTCAAAAAGATTTCCAGCGCAATCATCTCCAGCTTACCCTGGAGGCAAAAAATTTCCGGAAATCCGACCTGTTACTATGGTAACGTTGAAAAATAAAGGCATCTGATTGCTGCCAAGTTTACCGCTTTTTCTGTTATAAAAGGATTTTTTTATGAAACACCTTATGTTATATTACTTTTTTTAAATCTGCGTAAAATTCTCAGTACTTTTTATTAAGAGCACTTTTTATGAAGTCAACAGTTTTTGCCAAAATAAGGCTCTAATATCGATAATGTAATGTAATACCTGCACACGAAAAGTTACCTGATGTTTGACAATGTCAGTTTTGTTGATTTACAAAAATGGATCGTTTAACTGAAACCTAAAGAATTTAAATTTTAATATCACTGGGATATGGGGATAAAATGAGTAACATTTTTAATGACAAATAGCCTAATAGAAATCCAATAACTAAATCTACCGTAAGTAAAATGAACAAAAAATTTCGTGAAACTGGAAAGATAAAAGATGCTGTACATTCTGGCAGACCGGAAAGCACAATAATCTTGATACCAAAACACTTGCAAGACAAAACAGCGTCTCAACTTTAAAAGTAGATTGTAAAAAACAAGGGAAACAATTCAATACAAAAAAGAAAAACCTAATACCGCACAAACAATAAATTAATAAATTTAAGGCGTTTAAAATGTTGTCCATTTATTTCCTGTGCAACCCTGCTAAATACTGTGGGAAAAAAATTAATACATGAAAAATAATGCCAGCCTCCTCGATTCGTCTACATTCGATTTCTATTCGCTCCTTTAAATCCTGCAGGTTATTGGGCATAGTTTTATACACCATAAGGTGTCTCCTCAAAAAGTAGTTGAGGGGCTTTAAGTCCGGTGACCGACGTGGCCACTCTATTGTATCCCTACGTCCAGTCCATCTTCCAAAAAAAAAACATTGTCTAAATATTCCCGAACATTCCGAGTAAAATGCGGTGGAGCACCATACTGCTGAAACCATATTTCATCATTTAGTGCACTATTATCTAAAAAAATCAAGTTTACATTAGTTGTATTAAGTAAATACTCAATACAGCAGTTAAAGTAAGGAACTTACCGGAAATAGTTCTACAATAGCTGGGAGAATTTCGGTCCTTAAAGTATTTAAATATCTTTCTCCAGTTAAGGTGTCTTCCATGAAGAAGGGACCCATTATTTTGCGCCCTTTTTACTACATTAAATATTTATATTTTGGGGGTATGATTTTCAGGTATCCAATGTGGATTTTCCCTGGCCAAATATCGACAATTATGCCTGTTAACTTTTCCAATAAAAAAAAAAGTTATCAGAAAAAATAATTTGTTGAGACAAATTAGATAGTATTGCAACATTCCATCATGACTTCATAAAATTCCAAGCGCCTATCGTGATCATCCTCAGATAGTTCTTGCACCAAAGTTATTTTGTATGGATGAAATTCTTCGGTTTTTTAGAAGTCGATCTACGGACATGTGTGAAACGCCATTTTTTCTTTCTAATGTTAGTAGTGGTAGAAAGGCATGGATTTTCATCTAAACTCATCAAAACATTTAGAGCCTTATCTGTTACGCTTTTCGGACTTCCAGAACGTACAGTAACTTTTATCTTTACAGTTTCACGAATTTTTTTGCTAATTTTACTTAGGATAGATTTAGTTTTTGGATTTCTGTTAGGATATTAATTGTCGTTTGTTGTCAATGTTACAAACATCTTGCAGGTTTCGCATTCTATCCGCATAACCCTGTATAATTAAAATTTCAATTTTTTGAGTTTCAGTTAAACGATCCATTTTGTCAAACATATCAGGTAACCGTTTGTGTACAGGTATTTTAATAAAAGGTAATACATTAAATTATATATTTAATGTAGATCTATATTTAGATATTAGTTCCTTATTTTCGCAAAAACTGTTGACTTTCATGAAAATTGCTCTTAATGAAAATATTGAGAATTTTACACAGATTTTAAAAAGTAATATAATATAGGGTGTTCTACTAGAAAAAAATTCCTTTTAATACAGAAAAACGGTAATCTTGGCAGCAAGGCCAATTCATACTTAATCGTACATATTTTCATTAAATTCAGGTAAGCAGTACTGTTTGCTTACTTTTGTTACACGCTGTATAAAAAACAGAGTGTTTGGCGTAAGTCTTTTGTTTTTGGTTTAAATATCTTTTTGCTACAAATTCTAATTCTTTAAGTTTTAAATCAATTAAGACAAAAATCTGCAAGTTAGCACATTTCCATAACTGACTAAATACTCTTTTTTGTGCATAAGTGCTAACTGAAAAATTCAAAATGGTAATTAATGCCCTATTTTAATGAAAACAATTAAATTGAAACGCGAGCGAGTGATATATGGGGACAATAAAATTACCCATTTCAAATTGGTGGTGATTCGTAAATTGGTCAGAACCTTAATGACAAAGACCAAACTCAAGAATAAACCTTGATATAAACATTTCTTAAAAACTAACAAAACTCAAAAAAATTTTATATTTCACGTGATCACTAATTCAAATGTTCTTCTAAGAGTGTGTGTGCTAAGTATAGTATTGTATTAGTTATGAGGTGTTTTTTTGTGAATAATGTAAATTTTATTAAATGCAAAAGTACAGTACTTAGCCCCTACTCTCCTAAAAACATTTCAGTTAAGGATCACGTGAGAAATAAAGTATTTGAGTTTTATAACTTTTTAAGAATATTAACTCTCTAAATGTTTAGGTTCTGCCACATATACGAATTACTGCCACTTACAAATGAGATATGTTCCAATACTTTAGGAACGATTTATTGTTAAAAGGATTTTTTTTAACGATGTACCACCCGACCCTGATTTCAATTAACTTTTTTCTCTAAAACAACAGTGTGTAAATGTTCTTTTTCGCTTTCATCGACGCCTCTGAGAGCTAAATAAAAAGCACTACAAAATTTTACATAATTAATGATTATTTTTTAAAAGGTATGACAATAGTTTCTCAGTACGCAGAACTCAATTGTGTTAAAATATTTACCTCATCCAACACAACAAACATTGTACAAGAAGAAATGTGGTTTCGAGATAAGACATGTTTTCGCATTTTTGTAGGAAGTAAATAATTTATTCCTTCCCCTGCCGAGTAGTTAAGGTCTATTCAAGAATCAGCTTTTTTGTCTCTATTTAAAAACCTACGACGCGTAAAATATTTTTTTCGGCGCCATTCCATGGACAGAATGTTGGCTCCAAGTTTAGATAACTCATTCGCCATCTCGTTGCCTTTAATTCAATGACTAGAAATCCATATTAGTCTTACTCTTTTGGTTCTTGTCAGTCTACCTAGTGCCGGCCTTGGGTGTAACGCTGCTTAGCCAGGGTTGCCACCCGTCTCGATTTGGTCGGGACAGTCCAGATTTTGATCCAAAAGTCACGCATCCCCACGCAAATCCCTAATGTCCCGATTTTTATTCGTTTGGCCGAGTACATTTTTATTAAACCGTAAAAATGTAAAAATTATTATTAAAAATACATGTTTATAGCTTCAAAACATTTTAAAAACAAAATGTTGCGAATTTTGAGTTGATAATAAAATGTAATTTAAACCGCCAGCGCCACCACACGCATAGGAATACAGAATTTATTCTTGTTTGGCAGCAATGCTTTACTTTACGGGGACTCCCCGATTAATAAAAATACGAGATCATCAGTCCATCAGTGCCGATTGCCCGACTGCTCATTTATTGTAGTTTACATATCTAGCTAGATTACGTCAAGTGCGCAGTTAAATTAATTAAAGTTAAGTATTTATTTAGCCTTGTTACTTGGAGGAGTTAGGTTAGAGGGTAAGTTATAATAACTTTTGTTTCTTAAATTTATTTGCAATTAACTACTTTTAACTTTAAATAGTAGTGGAAATATTGCTTAGGTATAAACTTCTGTTTTTTAAGTATAATAATTATTTTTGTAGATTCAAGTTTAAAAATAAGCTTAAAAAATATTTCCTTCAACAACCTTCTACCTCCACTTCCCAAGATCGCGATTCTTCTTCTGTTCCTGAAGAAAAAGCTTATGCAGATTTATCCTTAATTCCATCCAAAACGAAAAAAAAGAGGCTTTGCAAATATAGGACTGTGTGGCAAAAAGATTTTCCATAGGTTGTAGGTACAACAAGTGAGCTATATGTTCGTTGTGTCTTGTGCAAAAAAGACTTTTCCATTTCTCATGGTGGTCTAAGCGACATAAAACATCATCAAAACGGGAATGAACCCAAAAAACGTGAAACTGCCGAAAAGTCCTCACAACTATTGACAACTTTTTTTGTGGATAGTAAAAACACGTAGGTCAGTGGAAATTATTTTACAGGATTCAACTAACGATAAAGGGGAATATAATTATTTTTCTATAGCTATTGACGCGTCTAATAAAGGTAATAGAAAAATGTATCCAATATGCATACAATATTTTTCAATTGAAAAAGGGGTTCATTCCAAGCTATTAGATTTTTTTGAAGAGCCTTCAGAAAATCCGACGCGATCGCTAATTCTATCACCAAAGCATTAGATAAAGTACAACTGACAATAGAAGATGCTGCTGCATTTAGTGCTGATAATACGAACTCAAATTTTGACAGAAATAGATCGTGTTATACACTTCTTAAAGACAAAAATTCTCGTCTAATTAAAAATGGTTGCTTGGCTCATGTTGTTAACAATACCTTTAAACTTGCTCTTCAGCAGTTAAATGTTGATGTAGAAGCAATTATTTTAAAAGTTTATGATCGTTTTAGTTCCAGTGCTTTAAGAAGAGAAAATTTAAAAGAGTTTGTTGCGTTTATAAAGTTGGACTGGCAGGAATTAATTAAACATGTACCAACTAGATGGTTACTTCTGGGCCCTGCCATTCAAAGATTATTAAAATTTTATCCCGCGATAATATTTTCCATTGAGCGATGAATGTCCTTTACCTATAAAAAAGCTTCTTGAAATCAAAAAGCATGAGGAAGGAAGCGAGGTAGAACAATATCTATACAAAAAATCATCACAATACTTACATTTTTGTGTCAATATATTTCTAGTTTTTGAAAAAGTTTCGCTAATTTTACAAAACGAGTCGACAACATGCACCGAAATATATGAAGTCATGACGGAACTTAAAACAAATTAGGAAAATCGTTTGTAAGAACAGTTTTTTTGGTTCATTTGTTATGCAGCACTTAAAAAAGTTAAGTTGCATAGAACAAAAAATAGCAAATATCGATTTTTCCGAAAATAACATATTTTTTATTATACAACCATTGAATTTAAAAAAAGAATTTATTTTCCACGAATTAATCAAAATCCTAGAAATTTTGGAATTAAAAGAAATATATATTGATACTATTTTTGTGGACAGACACCAGAAATCAGTGGCGGCTCTTCCATAGGGTCATTCAGTCCCTCCTAATAGTTGTAATAAAACGCGAACCTTGGTAAAAATTAAATACCCTACACTATTAGCCGCGCGCGGCAGTTCGAATGGTGTCGTTGCGTTCCTTAGGCATACTAAAATACGCTATACTAAGCTAGGCTGGGCAGTCCGAATTGCCGTGATTACCTTAAAGGTTGACGAAAGTGCCCTAAGGTTTCACAGCTACCGAGCGGCAGCCGAACCTGATAGCAAATGAAATATCAAATCGCAATTTGGGTCATCAGACGGTCTCTTCTCATAAATCGATCGATCGGTCGCGGCATCTCGTCGGCATGCGGAAGTTCAATTGTTCAGAGGTCGCGCGGTCGATATTCTAACTCGATATTGTTTCGGACGTTTTTAATCGATGAAAATTGATTTATATACTATTTATGGAATTAAACAACTAAAGAGTGCCAACGAACTTAATTTTGAAAAAATAACCGAATTTAAGGTAAGTGGTCGCAATTTGCCAGAACTTAGTATACGACAAACTAGTAAAGACATAAAGAGGTCTATTGAAACTTTCGCAAAAGTATGTACGATTTAGTTAACTGGATATGTGGTTGTGAAGTCTCTAACTCATTTTACTGTTATGTTTATTTGTTGTTTTCTAAGGACTCGTCGGACTCATTACGGTGCAAAACCGGTGTTAAAGACTTAAAACACTTAAAAGAAAAAATAAAAAAAACATGCGTTTTCTGCAGATCACATGAAATGTTCTGTGAACTATGCTACGGTCGGATTTTAATGAAAATATATCCAAAAATCGTTATATTTTAAACAAAATTATAGATTGTATAAAATTTTATGGGGCATTCGAGCTGGCACTACGTGCCAATGATGAAACAGCTCTGTCTGAAAATCCAGGGGTTTTTCGAGGGCTTATAAATTGTATTGAGGAGTTGGACTAAGATAGACTATCCGCTTTAGCAATGTTAAGTATCGAGAAATCGTTTATGAAAGGAATGTGTGAGCAATTTTAATGAATATGTCATTCAGCATTTTTCCAATTCTAAAGAACGAAGAGTAGACCTGAACTTCAAGAGAATTTAAACCTCAATTTAAAGATAAGATATTTAATTTTATTTTTAGTATGCCTATTTTTAAATTTTGTATTGAACTTGATTGATTGAATTGATTGTTTACTAATTTTGTTTTCAACGTTTCTTTTTTTGCAAAACTATGCTTTGTTATTTTTAAATAGTTTTAGTTCTACTTTGTATTACATAATTGTAATAGAACATCATATATTAAAAAAATATAATGTGTTTTTTTTTCAGGTAAAAATTATAATATGATGCTCTTTTCGAATGGTTTTTTTATTTAAGGCAAAAAGGCATAAAATATTGTTTCAAAATCCGATAGGCACATAAAATTTTATATTTAAGAAAAAAGGAGAATGCGCCAGGGCTGTCCCGATTTTTTAAACACAAAAGGTGGCAACCCTGTGTTTGGCTGTCTGAGCAATTACTACAAATGACTACTTCTATATTGCTCGCACTATACCGGCTAATATTTCTGCCTGGAAAATCATGGTATAAACTTTCAAGACGAAAGGTTTTTTTAGAGTTTGGTTTAGGCTCCTACGCTCCCTCGAAAGACCCGCGACCCTTTTTCGGAGGTGGTCCGCGATTGCCTCCTTTTTTAACTTAACTGGTTAAATATTGTTAACCCAGCAGTACATTCACTGATTATTATCCATGTAACATGGATGATAGTCATGGACGCTAGTAGTTGGACTTTCGAGAATCTCAACCTGTCGCTTGGTTCTCAACGTGGGCTCTTCAGCTCCATTCATTTTGAAGAATATAGAAGGTTAATATATAAATAATCGGTAATTCTTATCTTATACGATGTAAATTATTTAATAGAAAATTTAGAACATTTGATATTCATTTGAATAAACTAGGCATGTACCGGGTGTCTTTTTATCTTTGAAATCGTTTTAATGAGCTGTAACTTTTTTGTTTTTAAAGATATGAAAATGAAACAAAAACATTTTGCACAGTTATCTAGCACGTTTTTTTCTGTTTTAAAAATAAAACAAAACTTTTTCAAGATATTAACCTAACTTATATTTTTATAAATGGAAAGCCTTATATATTTTCGGATATCTTAATTATACACGAAATTTCAAGCATATTTTATAAAGCATACCCTATGTCTATCTTCAGCCGTTTGCGAGAAAATGGCATCAAAACATGCAATAACTAAACGATATTATACCATTTTATTTATTACAGTCGTTTTAAAGATGTGTCATGATGAAAACAAATTGTTTACATTTTGACATATTCTTTTCAAAATATTTTGACACATTACATTTTTAGTCGTTTATGATTATCGGTTTAAGTAATTATTTAGTATTCTAAAAATGATACGATTTAGTAATCAAGAAATGAGTTGCCGTTTACTTACTTAACCAAAAAAGCCCAGTGGCAGCGCGAAGAGAATATTCTAGACGTTATCCAGAGCGTCGAATCCCTTCCAAACAAATATTTGCAGGATTATTGAAAAAATATAAAGAAGAAAGAAGAGAAAGAGGAAGCGTGTTTGATGTGAAAAGCCCTAGAGCTCGTAGAATTTTAGATGAAGAAACGGAAACCAACATACTCGTGTTTTATGAAGCATATCCATCAGCATCACTTAATAAATGTTCTCGGGAAATACTGGTGTCCCGCAGTTCAGTTCAAAAAGTTAAGTGCCAGATAAGGGTTCTATTTTATCACGACTTCCTAGATGGATGTCGACAAAATCCTGATTTTTTAATCTTTCTTTCTTGGTCTGATGAAAGTTCTTTACAACCAAACATGGTTGTAATCGTCAGAATACCCGACACTGGTCTACAAATAAGCCTCATATAATCCAAGAAATAAAACGTCAAGGATATCAGTCAATTAACGCTTGGTATGGTGTGATTGACAGAAATATATTAGGTCCCATATTTATTGATCAAAAATTGACTGGCGAATATTATTTGCATTTGTTGCAATACAATAGATTGATAATTTACTGATGAACATATCAGCTAGGAGTCAAGTTAATAACTTAATTTGGAATATTCAAATGGCTAGATTGGATAGGGAGGAACAATTGCTTGGCCTCCAAACAGACCGGACTTGACTGTAGTGGACTTTTTCTTTTGAGGGAACATTAAGAATATAATAGATAAGACACCATGTGATAACGATAATGCTAAAAAGCTAAGACGAAGAATTATAAATACAATAAATGAGTTAAAAGAAAATTCGGAAATGTTAGTGAATGCAACAAATCATACTATTAGAGTGTACGAAAACCATGTTGAGAAAAATGGCAGACACGTAGATCCATTTTTAGAATAATTTAAAGTTTGTAAAAGTATCTTTAAATAATGTTTTAAATAATAACTCTGTTGATCCTTAGTCTTTTTTGTTTAATTTTTTAAAAAAGAAAAATCTTCTAATAATTCTAAATACAGAAAAGTTACAGACGATCAAAATGTTTTTTTGTTGCATGCTTTGACGCTATTTTCTCAGTTGAAGATTGGTATAGGATATGCTTTATAAAATATACTTGAAATTTCATGTAGAATCAAAATATCCGAAACAGAAAAAACTTGCTGGATAACTATGCAAAATGATTTTTGTTTCATTTTGATTTCTTTAAAAACAAAAAGGTTACAGCTCATCAAAATGATATCAAAGATAAAAAAACTGATTTCACTTATACATTTTCAAAATCACAAGTTCGCATTTAACTATTACATTATTGTCAGTATTAATATGAAAAAAAAAACAGATTTGTTATCAACAAAAATCTTAAATCGGTAATAATATTTACTTATTTAGTGTGATTCTTATCAATAAAATAACTAGGTATACTAAAATTTAAAGTTATATTTTACCTTGTACTCAAAAACAAACAACAGCATATTTCTCGGAACATGAATAATAAATCTTATAGATATTACAGATTGCCAAGTCAAGCAGAAAGATATGTCAGGAATTGACAAGAATTTTTTAAATTGTGTGTAGAGTGAAAAAATCTCATTATTATTAAATGAATACGAATTTGAAATCGTGTCAATTGATATATTATTATTCGTAAAAGCGAAGTATTGTAATCGTGAAAAATCACTATCCGAGATTTTTTGAGAGCTTCGCGTTTCAGGGTCTCTAGAAAACGAAAAACATGTTTTCTCAATTTCGTCGGTCTGTCTATATGGGGGTCTGTTTGTTCGCGGCATAGCTAAAAAACTACTTACCAGATTGACTTCAAATTTAAGGCAAAAATTAAGGGTTATATGGGGATGACCTGGTAATATGTTGGTAAAAATCCAATATACCGTAACAAAATGGTGGCTTAGTGGAATATTAACAAAATTATTACTATATAATCTATTATCCAATTTACCCCAAATTTTGCACAAAAAGTTTTACATAGGAATGAACTGGTAACATTATGCTATGAATCTAAGATAGCAAAACAAATTGGCGACCTAATAATATATTTAAAAAACTAGCCTGAAAAAACTACTTACCTATTGGAATAATTTCAAATTTTCTGCAAGTATTAAGTGTGATGTAGAGATAAACTGGTAAACTTGTGGTAAGAATTCAAGATGGTGAAGCAAAATGGTGCCAAATAAAATTTTAAGACATCAACGTAAAAAAATCATATTGAATTGATTTAAATTTTGCAAAAAGAAGTATAGGGAGTTAACAACTCGAAACACGAGAAGTTATTTTTAAAAAATCAATTTTCTTTCATAAGCCTACAAAGAGAACTAACTACAGAATGCATTTTAGTTATATTTATAAGTTCAGTAATGCTTATATTGCATGAGAACGAAAACATAAAAGTCTAAGAATTGCAAGTGAATAAATGCAGAATTCCATTTCTCACTGGAACGTAACACCTCCCCTCTTAGTTGAAAGCACGTTCGTGAAGACGTGTTTTCAAAAATTACCAAACATTTTAAAGATTATTAATAGTTTAAAAAATTCTGTTATTTTCTTCAATATCTAAAGTATCAGAGTTTGCATTTAATTGTTTTGTCTTACACTTTTTTACAAGTTTTTTGTATATGAAAAATATAATAATTGTTGAAATGAGTATGTAAAGTAAAATTGTCCAAAAACTGGTCTTCTTTACATAAATCGTTGTGGCCATTTCTTTTAGGGATTTCTTCTGGTTTTCCAATTTGGCTTCGATCTCTTTAGTAGTTTTTAGGTTTACGTAGTTTAAGTTCATACTAGGAGGGCTGTAGAATGAGTTTTGGTTTTCCCTAATTAGGCTTAGATTAACGGTAGGTAGATTAATTCCATTAAATGTTAATTGGCTTGATCTGTATGTTTCAAGCCTAATTGACTTTATCCGTACTTTACATCCTGGGGATGCTCAAGAAGATAGGAATCATATAGGGGTATGTTATCTTTGGATTTTTCACAATTTATGATGGCAATTACTTTTATTGGTACTGCTATCAACCATTTGTCGTCGATTATTTTTGTTGTCTGGATCTAGTGCAGTTGAGTTTCAAATGGGTGGCAAAACGCAATATTTTGGGTGATGTTTAATAAGTTGAACAGCGCAGAGTCCATATTGGCATATTTGTATTGCCTAATGCCAGGTAGGGTTTATAAGGAATATTTACAAGAAATGATCGATTATTGGGAATTGGTAAAGGAAATAACCTAAAATATTGATATATCTCCGATTCCACAAGAGGAAGCTCAAATATAATTACAATATTAGAGTTTTTTAAGAACCTTTTAATTGCTATAATTTTTTCGAAATAAAGTATATTTTTATGAGTTACTTCTAAAGGGAGTTTATCTGAGCCTAAATGATTGTGTAAGTTCTTTATTTCTATAAATAGTCCATTTGTGTCTATTATTGAGTTATAAAGTACACTATTTTTGCAAAAGTGATATAAGTGTTTCGATCTTATTCAGAATATCGTAGTTTGATTAATAAATTGTTGTTATTTGATTGATTATTGTATATATTAAATAAAATTCGTGATTGCTTATTTGTTTCATTTGAACTTTATTAATTATATTTTCTATTTGTAAAATGAGTGATTTTAGTACAATTTGGTTATGCGGGATATTAGACATAATTGTTTTAAATTCATTAATAGTAGATTCTAGAAGTAATTTGATTGATAGCGTCAATTTTTAATTTATTTTGGTTTTCTTGTAATTTAGTGATTTTGGCATCAATTTGCTCTGCGTCATTTTGGTCTAAGTTTCGGGTTATATATATTTTTATGAATGAACCTAAGGGCTTAAAAGGACCTCTTTTACTACGATAATTTTCTTGATTTGGGACAATTGATTTTGTTTGTTTTCGAATGTTTTGAAATTTGATAATTAAAGGGGTTATGTTAATATTTTGAACGAATGTCTAGTGATTGGATTTAAGTTTAGCGGTTTCCATTTTGAATGGTAGTATTCCTGGATGTTCATTTAAATCGTGGAATTTTACATAGCCGCGACGATGGTCCAGTATAACAATGTCCTGAAGATAATTCCAATTTTCATTCTGAAACTAGGGTCCAATAGGAGAGAGACGATGTGGTCCTTTCCCTGGTTAGCTGCTATGAGGGTGGGACAATGTGTGTTCCCAAACTCGCACCAATAGGAAGGTCGACGATGCTGTTCCAAATCCCTGGTCAATTTTGAGTTTCTTGGTACACCCTGAAGATTTTTGATTGTCTGATTTTGCCACAAATCGTTGAAACGAAACCAGAAATGACGCACGATGCGCGACTGTTGGCAATATCCTGTCAACTGCGCCAGTTAACCACTCGAAACACGAGAAATAATTTTTTAAAAAGCAATATTATTTCATAAGCGTTTAAAGAGAACTAACTACAGAATGCATTTTAGTTATAGTTATAAGATCAGTAATGTTTATGTTGCGTGAGAACGAAAAGATAAATGTTTAAGAATTGCAAGTGCATAAATGCAGAGTTGCATTTTTCACGGGAACTTAACTAGGTGGAAACTGGTAAAATATTGGTAGAAATTCAATATGATGCAAACAAATGTTTGAAAAGACAGTAGGTCTAAATGTGGTACTAAATGATTATGTACTGAACTAATCTGGGTTACACTTCACTCTTCCTAATAAAAAGAAAGATTCTCAACGAGGAAAGTTCCGGGTAAAAGAAATTTACCGATTTTTTTTATTTTTAAAATATTCCAGGATTATCATAATTCAGACCTGGATTGGAAAGGGTGGGCTACGGGGGCTATAGCCCCAAGTCCCGTGTTTTGCCGCGATTTATTGAATAGGCGTAGGGCCCACATGCGGTGGAGGCCCTCGCGAGGCATGGATCATAAGAGAAACAGCAGTTTATCAGTATCAGGCGGAGGACTTGTTAGCATTACCTAATTGCATGGTATTATAGGAATTAGTGGCCTAGTAGGGTGTGAGAAAGTGTCTACGAAAGTATTCATTTATTCTTATTCTAGACGAAAAGGCCGCTATTTTTTCTTTAGCTATGGGTAAAGCAACAGAGAAGTACAAATGTGCTTTTAATTTTTTGGAACGGTTATAAGTAGTTATATTTCCACTAGCTAAAAATTCTAATATTTACGACTTTTTTTTCTAATTTTTAATTTATCAATAAGGCTTTTTACTTTTCTGAAACATCAAGTAAGAAATTAAATAAAATTAGCAAATACTCACAAAAAGGTAAATAAAACCTCATGCAGACACAATGAACATTTAGCATTTACCGTTAATTAAACTACAGAAGTAAAACATAGTGGATGGGGATTGTTTTTATTTATTTCTATTGTTAATAACGGAACGAATTAACAAAAAACAAAGACTAAACTAAGCTAAAAAATTAATTAATTGGCTTGTTATTTTAGAACTGATTTTTAAAATTTTCTCTTGGAAGTTGAAGTTGATGATAAACGAACTAAATGTCAAAAGTCATAAACTGAAAAATACTGTCATATATTACTAAACCAGCGCGAAATTAAGAAAAAAAATTGAAGAAATGTTTTCGGAAAATTTTCATAGCACATTCAGAAAGAAAGTTTTCCAAACCATTTTACTTCTTCTTGAAAGTTTCTGAAGTAGGATAGTTTCCGCTGATCTTCACAACTTATAAGCCATAGAAAAGGTATTGAGGAAACTTTCACATGCAAAATTAGATTACCGTAAACAAGCTATTCTTTGTTTATTTAAGGGCCCACTTTTTATTAAATACTGATATTTTAATAAATAGAAAATACTAAAAAAATAATTTTCTTGTAGATTCTCACTAGATGAAGTTAAATAAGTTAAAACTTACGTAATTTCCTAATATACAAAAAATTAAAATTGAAAAATCTGCAAAATGTTTACAGTTATATTTTCGGCAAGCGAAAGGCGATCAAAACAAAATCTGTTTGCCTTATAGGCCAGATTTATGCCTAGGTGTCGACGGCTTTAAATACGTTTAACCGACCCGGCTGTTTTGCGAGGTGCAAATGAAATGACATAAAATGAAAATTACCTCAAAATGATAACAAACGGCGGGCCAAAAAACACACTATTTGGTCTGGACTGGATTTTTTATGAGGCAATTTGGAATCATATTTAAAGCGAATTAAACGCATCATTTAAAAAAAAATCTATTTTATTACTGGTTCGTTACATTAACTGTCATGAAGCAAAAAACAACATTCCCTGCTGTTTTCATATATTTGAAATTTGGAAACCAATTTTTATATAATAGTACCATTTTTGCTGCAACTTTTTACTTCTCTCGTAAAAAGGAAGTGTTATAATGGTGAAAAAATTATCCTGATCAGATTTTTTCAGATCTTTACGTTTCGGGGTATCTAGATGACAAAGACAAGTTTTCTTAATTCTGTCGGTATGTCTATTGTCGGTTTAATTAAAAAACTACTTATCCCATTGACTTGGTCAAAAATAGAGGGTCATAAAGATGAAATGGTAACATTTTAATAAAAATTGGAGCAAAAGGGTTGCCTAGTAAAATGTAAAAAAAATATTACTAGAAAAGTACTTATCTAATGCACCTCAAATTTGATGCTCAAAATGACGGCCTAATAAAATTTTTAAAAGATGAGTCTGAAAAACTACTTATGCGATTGATTGCAAATTTTGCCTAAGGATTAGGTGTGATATAAAAATGAACTGATAAAATTTTGGTACGAATTCAAGACAGGGGAACAAAATGGTGGTGTAAAAATCCTTCTTATTTAATTTGACTTCAAATTTGGCACCAATACTATGATGCGACGCAAGGCCTGTTTAAAGGCCTTGGATGCGACGTGGAGATAAACTGGTGAAATTTCAACATAATGGAACAAAACGGCTTAATATATTTTTTAAATTAGTTAATTACTACTGATTCATTTGATTTTAAATTGTGTCCAAAGATCAAGGGTGATATAGTTAGAAACTGGTAAAATATTGATACGAATCCATTATGGTGGAACAAAATGGCAGCCTATTATAATGTTTGAAAAATTATATAAAAAATACAGGTAAATTTCTTTCTTTTTATTAGAATAAGAATGACCTTATCTAGTACCACACATAGTTAATTCTATTTACAGATTAGTTTTACTCATTTACCCTGAAGTTACCTCATAAAGAATTTCTTCTTTGATGTAGAAAAGTGAGAAATTACAGAATATGTAACTACTAAATGACTATATGTGAAAAAGGTAAAGGAAAATTATTAATTTTAATTTGGAATTTTTAAAACCATTTTTAATTGTCCTTGTACAGTGACAGGACACGAAATGTAAGAAAAAATACTTCTCTCACTTGGTTTTAAAGAAGGTGTAAAATTATGAAACGGACTTTTTGCAAGTAACTAAAAATGTCAAATGTAACCACAAGACATAAATAAAATCTAAATTTATTGTTTTTTTTATAGGAACTTTAATTTTGGTTCGTATGAAAAAAATTTGAACGAGACTTGCACGAATTTCCTAAATTATACATGCCTTTTATCAGGACTATTGTAAATTGCAAGAATTACAGCTTGTACAAGGCTTAAGCGGTAAAAAATTAATAAAATTGGTCTTAATTTAAATGAATAACATGGTCTAGAACTCATTAGTGTTCTAGATGAATCTAATTTGAATTTTTATGTTACACTTCTAGACTTCCAAATTCTTAGGTTTGAAATGTTTACAGTTAAACATCAAAAATGACGGTAATCTTTCGAATTTAGAAATTCCAATGTTCTTGTAGCTCCTAAAAGTTGGAGTATTTGATCTATACACTGGATGGACATATTTTCTAATTTAAATTTAAAAAAATATGCCAGCACAACATATTCGTTTACGTTTTTCGTCCTTACTTTGTTTCTCCAGTCTTCAAATTCTTTAATTGTTTTGTTTTACTTGAATTTTAACCAACGGGAATGATGCCAGCAGTAGCCGCATTGCTTTTTCTTAAAATTTCTTCTGGAAAATTTTCCATTTTTACTTCCCTCGTAAAAGGGAAGTATTGTAATCCTGAAAAAATCACCCTCCGAGATTTTTTCAGACCTTTGCCAAAAAATATGTTTTCTCGATTCCGTCGTCGGTCTGTGTGCCTGTCTGTTTGTCTGTCTGTCGGTTTGTCTGTTCGCGGCATAGCTAAAAATCTACTAACCCGATTGACTTTCAATTTTGGTCAAAATTTAAGGGTCATGGGGATGACCTGGTAACATTTTGGTAAAAATCCAAAAAAATATTACTAAATACGTACTTATCCAATTTAACAAATTTTGGTACGAATTCAAGATGGCGGAATAAAATGGCGGCTTAAGAAAATATTTAAAAATTCGGCCTGAAAAACTATTTAACGAACTGATTTCAAATTGTGTGCCATAACTAATTGTAGTATAGACTAGCTGGACTAGTAAAACTGTGGTACTAATTCAAGATGGCGGCCAAATAAAATTTTTGTAATATGAAAAAATCACCCTCTCAGGTTTTTGCATATCTTCACGTTTTAGCGTCCCTAGATGTCAAAAAATGTTTTATTAATTCCGTCGGTCCGTCTGTTGGTTTGTCTGTCTGTCTGTCAATTCGCGGCATAGCTTAAAAACTACTCATCAGATCAAATAAAAAAAAAGCGTCATGTGGGGATGACATGGTAATATTTTGGTAAAAATCGAATGTCAGAACATGATGGCGGCCTAGTGAAACGTTAAAAAAATTATTATTAAAAAACCTAATTATCCAATTTACCTTTAATTTTGCGCAAAAACCAAATGTTACATAACAATGAACTGGTAATATTTTGGTATGAATATAAGGTAGCAAAACAAAATAGCGGCCTAATAAAATATTTAAAAAATCAGCCTGAAAAACCTACTTATTAGATTAATTTCAAGTTTTGTCCAAGTGTTAAGTGTGATATGGAGATAAAAATTAAAAAAAATCGTATTCAACTGACTTTAAATTTTGCAGAAAAATAGGTTGAAACTGGCTAAATATTGGTAGGAATCCAATATGATGAAACAAAATGGCGCCCAATAAAAATGTATGAAAAGAAAGTACTTATATATGTGTTCCTAAATAACTATGTACTGAACTAAATATGGTCACACTTAACTATTCTTAATAAAAGGAAATATTCATAACAAGGGAAGTTCCTGGTAAAGGAAATTTACCGATTTTTATTAGAGTATTACCGGTTTTGATTTGAACAGGACCTCAACTAAAATGTTTGTTTAATAACTCCTGCTTACAATCGAATTGTATAATGATAGTCGCAATCTTTGCACATTATATTAAGAGGGAAGTATTGTCTACATGAAAAAAATCACTCTCCGAAATTTTTGAAACCTTAATATTTCAGGATCCTTAGCTGTCAAAAAAAATGTTTTCTCGATTCCATCGGTCTGTCTGTCTATTCGTGACACAGCTAAAACACTTCTTACTGGGTATTGACGAAAATTAAGGGTTATATGGGGATGAAATGGTAACATTTTGGTAAAAATCCAAAATGGCGACCTAGTAAAACATTTAAAAAAATATTACTAAAAACTACCTATTTAATTTACCTCAAATGAGCGCAGAAATCAAGTGTGACATGGGAATAAACTGGTAACATTTTAGTATAAATTTAAATGACCAAACAAAATGGTAACCCAATAAAATGTTCAAAAAAATCAGTCTTAAAGAACTAAGATTGATTTCAAATTTTACGCATAGTACGATATAGAAACGAATTGGTAAAATTTTGGTAGGAAACAAAATAGTAGCCTAATAAATTGTTTAAAAACTCAGTGTGAAAAGACCACTCATTCGATTGATTTGAAATTTTGCACAAGAATTAAAGGTGATATAAAGTTGAACTGGTAACATTTTGATAGGAATTGAATAAGGGTGAACAAAACGGCGTTCAAATAAAATGTTTTAAAAATCAGCGTAAACATCTTTTTCATTTAATTGACTAAAAACTTTGCACGTATACTGTATGTGAGACGGACAAACTGGGAAAAATTTGAAAAAATAAGTGTAAAGAGCTACTAAGCAATTGATTTTATTTTTGCCTAAAAATTGTGAGAAACTGGTAAAAATATTGTTACGAATCCAATATGGTAAAAACAAAATGGTAGCTTATTAAAATGTTAAAAAAATTACATAAAAATTGGCTTATTTCCTTTACCCGAAACCTTCCTTGTTATAAATCCCTCCTTTTATTAAGAATAGTAAACTGTGATCCTAGCTAGTTTTGCATATAATTATGTAGTAGTTATATATATAAATTGTGGTATCTTTCACTTTTCTAGACAAAAAAAGAGGGATCCGATATAAAGAGGACTTCAGGGTATTATACTCTGTAAAGAAACTTAACCGGAAATTCCCTCCTGAAACCTTTCTTTTTTCTACGAAAGTGAAAAAAAAAACACCATTTATATATGTGTATCATACTTGGCTATTCCTAATAAAAGGAAATATTTATAACGAGGGAAGTTCCGGGTAAAATAATTTTCGGATTTTTATTACTTATTATTAAGTTTAAATTACAAAAAACAAAAAACCCGACTGCTAAGAACTAAGTAACTTAATAGAAGAAAAGAAACCACAAAAAGTATAAGGCAATAAATATAAATAAAACCACCCCGGAATAGGGGATGTGCGATATTAGATTTTACCTATCGATAGGCACATCTCCTACCGATATATATATATATATATATATATATATATATATATATATATATATATTATTTATCGATATACAGATTATTATATATTACTTCTATATAAATATTTTTTATTTACCTATTGTTATTCGATATGACGCTGACATATCGATGTATCGATAGAATGGCAATTCTTACTTCGGAATACCCGGTATATCAAAAAAAAATCTACTCCGAGGTCACATTTGGCATTATTCACTTTATTTATTATTTTATTATAATTACGTTTATTTGGTAAATACAATTTGTCATGAAATATACGTAAGGACTTTACGAAATATGGGAGGATCCGAGTAATTTAGTCCAGTATTTTGATCTACCTCAATTTTTATAGCCTTACGAGCATTCTAAAGGATATATTGGCAAATTTCTGGACGCATGTCGGGTTTTGTCAAAATGATTATTCTGACATTGCTTCGGATCTGGGGCTTCGGCAAGGCTTCATTGGAAAAGTGACAGTTTTCTTTAAAAACAAAAAAAAAGTGTGTTTTTTTTTCTTAACTCGATTTTACACAGATTTTTGACCTATGAGAAAGAAAATGTAAAACTACGTCCTGTAGCAAAAATATGCTTTTGACCTGTCCAGTCTTTTTTGTCCTAGGAGGTATGCCGCCGATAGGAAGGCTAAAAATTAAGCAAAACTATTTGTGCACCTGTTACATTTCAAAAATTTTTCATTAATCAGCCTTCACACCGATCGGTCTTATTTATAAACTCTAGAGGGAACATAGACCTTTCTTTGGTATATTTACTTCTTTCGCCCAAGATCAACCGTTTAGATAATACACACCTAAACGTGAGTTATTTGCTTTTATTTGGAACTCCCTGTATACTATACGTATATAAATATATTTTTTAGAATCGTTTTAGTTATTATTTTGCTCCCTATCTAGATAAATTAAAAATATTTATTTTGTATGTTACAAAATTGTGTGCTACTTCCGTCATTTTGATTTACATTAATGTAAATATTTTGGTATTAGGAAAAATAATCAATAATAGTATATGTGTCGTGAATCCTATATTGGAAGTTAGTTCAAAATATTCCTTTTTATTTTATATTTAAATAGTTTTAGATATTTCTTTTCTGGAATAAATTAAATACACTGTCTTCGCTCACTTGAGACAACAACAAAGTTTTACTTTAATTTCAACCCGCGCCACAACGTATGATGAAGACAGAAAAAGTTGAAACACAAAACATATTTTAGGTATACCCTGTATATACCTATTTTAACTGTTACCTAAAATGATATGTTTCCGTTCTAAGATTTCTTGTTACATCCGGTACGTTGTCAACATGTGCGTGGTTTCCCATCTCGTTTAAATCACATAATGCGTAGTGAAAACAACATTTTATCAATGAACCTACCCTCTCGATACTATCCACCAAAACAAATATTTGTAGAGGACGTTAAAAATGTGTCAAAAAATTAAAAATGTGTCAACAATACTTCCCTAGGGTATATTGACCATAATTTAGTTGCTCTGTGTTACGAGGGTGGTTCAAAATTTCACAAAATGAAAGTACTGGGCAGCAAATATGTGAACTGTTAGGTTATTTGTGTATGTTATTTGGAGGGCGCTTACAGCTTTTTCGTTTGAAACCAAGGCTTGATAGTATTATTTAGTAACTAATTTAACAGATCCCTCAAAGAAATATAGATGATATTTTTAGGGTAAAAATGTGTTAGTTTTAGGAGACCACCACTCATATTCTTTCTACAAGGCGGACAAGTAATATAATATGTCTATATGCTTGCCAATGTATTTCTGAAGTCCCACTAAATACTCTCTGTTTATATTGTCTAAATGTGCATGGACATATTCCTGTCACTTTTCCAGATCACTCGAGAATTTAAACGACCTGCATGGTTATAGCTGTTTTCAAATTCGCATGGATGCATTGGACTCTCCATTTTTTTATGCACAAGTAAAAGAAGTTTTTTTGTGCTTTTAAACTGAATCATCAATATTTGGATGAAGAAAGTCAGCATTAATTGACTGAACAGTCAGCGTTAAAGTTTGGCGCACGAATCTGAGGCTATGAAAAGCATGCAAGTATCTATGGAAATTGCCAGTTTTGATTGTAAAGGTAAACATTGCCAGCAGTGGTTTTTGAATTTAAATTAGGTGTATATGTTTGTTATTTTGTTAATACAAATTTTGGTAATGTGAAAGAAATCTATAAATCTCACAGGGTATGTGATCTACATTTTACTGAATATAATCGCATGCCAGGAATGAAAAGAGGTTTAAGAACAACCTCTTTTCCAACAGAAAGTTTACCTCATTTATTTCGTACTGGTAAGTTCATTCATTTATATAAAATATTTATCTATTTATATAAAGAAGAAATGCCTTAATACTAATACAATTTGATTAAACGCGGTATTGAAACAAAAAGGTATTTTGAAAATCAAAGAAGCCAAGAACAGATTTTTCATGGTTCTAGTCTTGTTTTTCATACAGAAGATAGAAAGTTTTCAAGAATTAGTTTTGTCAATTATGTAGGATATTAAAACTTAACGCTTTTATTGAATTATACTGATTTAGAGGGCTTGAGATTTTCAATATGAACTCATGTTTATAGGCTTGCCGTATGGAACATATCAAATCAAACAATAACAATACATGTAAATTATTTTTAGAAACAGATGTATCTAGTCCAACAAGCAACAAACCCAGTAGAAAAGGGAAGAACCACAACCAGAATATAGTGTTACCCGAAGAAATAGGAGTTGTTGTAGGAGGTAGGTATTACCTAATAGTTAATAACAAAAATCAGGTACATCTGAGTGATGTGCATAAAACTCTATACAACTAAATAATTTTACTAACACTGGCCTTTAATATTCATTTAGATACATCAGCTAGCCCAAAACTGGGAACTTCTAGAGACTTGTTTGCCTTCAAAGAATGTAAGAAGCTTTTTTCTAATAGTCATTATTTTTATTTTATTTGACACAGTTCAATGCAATTCATTTAGGGTACATCACACATAATACATGGGATTGTGAAGTCTGCTAGAGCTATAATAAAGATTTTTTTTTTGGGATTATTGGACATCACAAAAGAAAGTAAATTTATTTATATATACTACAAAGCTTTTTTAAAATGGAATATAAAGGGTGAGCCAAAAACTCTTGAGAATGATAAATTCTCTTTCTTCTTGCCTTAGCTCTTTATTTAATAGGAAAATTACATATATCATGCGAATGCTATAAAATGTTACTTAAGAATTTTTTGACTGTGTGTTGAGTTGGTTCGGGTAACAATAAGTCTGTCCTGGTCTTTTCTAGATCAACATATTATATTTAATGCAACAGAATTTCTTTTAAACAATCCTCTTTTGGGTATGTAGGATACATTTACGTGAAAAAGTTGCTTTTTGCCTTTCCTGAAAATATTAAAAATAATGTGTTAGCATATATATCTTATTATATGTTTATGTGTTGTATGTTTTCAGATATATATTATAAACAGCAGTAGTCCCAAAACAGAGCCTTGGGGTACCCTACTCAATACATCATAGCTCTCCGACAGACGTCTATTGATTTGAACTTGGAAGCTCCTTCCCTGTAGAAAATCTAAAATCCATAATACATATATATAGTATTTATAATAATACATCCAATAGGGTGTATTATTATAAATACTGTTATATTTTCTCATTTATTTTAAATTACATCTATAATTATATTGTGTATGATAGTATATATGGGAATGTACTCTAAGGGAGCTCATAATCATAAGAGATTTAGAAAGGATTAATTCAGAGAAAAGTTATGCAATTTTGTTCTTAATTACTTTACATTTCTCAAAATTAACCATTATGTAATTGCGCATTATAATTAATTTTGGAGTTAAAACAAAGCAAAGGTGAGACATGTTAATGCCATTTATTTATAACATTTCTTTCTTTTGTTCTTTTTTTTTGTGCTTATATTGGATTTTATAGTTTGTATCTTGTACCATTTGTAGTTCACTTGCTTATTCTGTAAGTACGTAGTGGCAAATAAATAAATTTTAGTTTTGTTCAATAGTTTTACCTATCTGTAATTAAAATTTTACAAGATCTAGGTGTAGAAATAATAGTGATAGATATGTTAATATACAATGGTAAATAAAACACAAACATATGGTGCACAACAAGATTTTTTTTATAATGTATGGACTTATATTTAAAGTTAATGTATCAGATAACATTTTTATTAATGAAGTACATGACCACTACTTATATACATTTTAATAGACTTTTATTTTTTTATTGTGAGATCAAAGTATATATTTCTCACGTTTGGTTCTTTTTATTTGCAATGTATTGTCAAAAAAGTGCTAATAAATTAATACACTACAAAGTAAGAGGGTGATACATAAATGAAGGCCGTTTTCTCTTTAGGTCCATCAAATCTAAAAATTATTTGAATTGGGCGCGAGCATTTAGTTTTAACAAATTTTCGATAGATGGCGGCATCGGTGCCTTCGGTTTGTACACTTAACTGTAAAAAAAAAGTTAGGCATCTCGTAACTTTTGCAACGACCCGAGGTATGGCGCAGCAAACTTTACATCAACTCGAAGCACGGCAGTTTCCATTATATTGTGAGTGTTATGTGATGCCGATCATTCAAAAAAAAAAAAAGAGCAGGTTACGGCGAGGAAGCCTTCGAACTTACTAATAATGCATTTCACAAATATTTCAGGAGCCTAGGATAGACCAGCGAGAAGACGCCAACAACATATTTGGCAATGCCAAAATTTTGTAAACCATAATTAATTATTTAGGTATTAGAAGCATTAAATAAAATTTAAAATATTGAAAGGAAAAAGTATTTAGAGAAAATTAAAAGTATTTGAAGCTATATAGAAGTAAAAGTTTTTAAAGCCAGTTGAAACTATTTACAACAGATCAAAAGTATTTAATTGAAATAAAACAGATATTAAAACAAGAACAACTACTTTTCTTTTATATTTGGTTATAGTTTTAATAATTATTTCCTGAAGACTTCTGAAAGAATAAAGCTTATTAGATTTATTTTGACATTGTGTTATTGATGGAGAATAACTGCCAAAAAATAGTTTTATAATAACCAGGGTGGTGATGTTGTAAGTTAAAACATATGTAAAATAAATGTGACGATAATAGTAATATTCTAAGATATATTATAAAAATATGCTTTAGATTTAACTATATAACCTTTGCTTATTTTCACAGCAAGATTTCTACTTTTATCCTCAACTTGCCCAAGCCATATCTCCAAACGATAACTGTTAATTTTAAACAGATAAATTCAAAATTAATAGATACAATTTTAAATAACTTTGAAATAGGGTTTTCCTTAACTATTAAAAAAGTTTTAACACTATATATATGTATATATATATATATATATATATATATATATATATATATATATATATATATATATATATATATATATATATATATATATATATATATATATAGATTTATAGATTTAATTGAAATTCGTTTTTATATTCGTCATCCCTCATTCAGGGAGACAGTCCCTTATTTTAAAAGCGTACCCCCATTCCAATAAGTCCCACTAAATATCCCCCACTTTACGTTGAAGTTTCCAGATTCGATTTATAACAAGTTAAAGCATAATGTACAACTTTTCCTTAGACTAAATCGAAGTAAGTCTCTAAGAGACCAGAGTAAAGTTAAAAACATTATCAATAAAGTGATAAAAGTATACAAACATGTATTCCTACTAACACCAAATAAAAAGAAAGTAGATGTATATAAATCAAAACGTTACCGACTTAAAAACATAATAGACGTTAAGTAGACAACAGTGACAAGTGCGAAGGGTAGAACAGTTCAGAAAAATACTATAGAGGGCGTTGCCTGACATATCAGAAGAGCAAATATGAAAAGAAACTCTTCTGATATGTTAGTCAACGCCCTCTATTGTATTTTTCTGAACTGTTCCACCCTTCGTTCTTGTCACTGTTGTCAGTGTTGTCTACTTAATGTCTATTATGTTCTTAAGTCTGTAACGTTTTGTTTTATATACATTTACTTAATTTTTATATGGCTTTAGTAGGTTTAAATGTTTGTATACTTTATTATTTTCGTGTTTAAAATTAGTTCTTTTTGAGGTTTGATGATGTCCGTTGAGTGAAACATGTCACCTTAGACATATTAGAGTAATCAAATATATTGAAGACCTTTGTCTTTGATTTTAGTTTTTTATTGTTATCGTTTTTAATTTCTTTAGATTTCCCTATTTTGTGTTTCAAAGCAGTTTTAATTTTACCTGTGTTTTTTAGTTTCTGCATGCTTCCTTATGTCCTACTGTGTTTGTGAGACAAAATATTTTTCGTTTTATATGAATACAGATTTATTTTTATATATTATTCATATGGAAACGTGTGCATGGGCTGAGATAATGGGAAACTATTTTTTTATAAACTAATTCTATGACAATGATTTAAACTTATTAAGTCACAAATGTTATGATAATTTAGTTTGCTCTTTCGATATGTTGTTGGATACCATACCCTAAATGAATTTCATTTTCAGCTAAACTAAATATATGTGTTGACACTCAATAGTGACCGCACATAATGTCTTTCGACAGGTACTACAAGTACCGTTCTGTAAAATCCATTTTTAGAGTAACCCCTGTATAAATGTGTTTATTGGATCAAATAAAATGCTTGTTATTCTTTAAAGCCCACATTGTGGGTGGTCCTACCACTTTTATGAAATTGCTGAAATATTTTAGGGGATATATCGGTATTGTGTAAGCTTTTTACCATTGTTAGGAGTTTTATTGTATTTAATTGGGCAAAAAAAGGTTTTTAAAATGTGTTTGTTACACAATATGACTGAGGTAGCAGTATAAGGTCGCCTGGTTCAATATAAAACAATGATTGTCTTACATAACCAGATACTCTGTTCAGGAGTGTGTTTTTAATATTAGTTGTTAAAAATAAATTTTAAAATTCGTAAGTTTGGTATACTACTTTACTTATTTTCCAAGCAACGAAAATACGTTTCTGTAATATAAAATTTGTTTTTAAAGTGTTTTAAAAGGTTATCCAGAAAATGAACATTTCAACACGTTACAATTTGTCGGTGATTTTTTGAGTGTAGCATTTAATCAGATACTTAATGATACAATGTGTAGAATTTTTGTTTTATCATCAGATCACCTGTAGCAGATTAATTTACAGATCTTTAACCTTTAGTGTAAAATTTGGTTTTCAAGTGAATTCAACTCCCCTATTGTTAAAGATTTGCTATATTCAAAATGAAACACGTATAATTATGAATAATAATTCATTTTAGAATAGTTGTTGACAAGTATTAAAATAAAATATTTATCCATTCATGTAGTCGATGTTTGTCAGAGTTGAGATCTGAGTAATTTTAAATATGTTTCCTAAATGGGTTAATCTACACCTAAATACCACCATTAAAATTCAAATATTCTGTTTTTGATTTTTTAAAATTTTTAACCAACTGACAAGTTAGACTAATTTCAAGAACATTAGAGTTCACAACTTTTAGTACCAATTTTAGCAATAATAGACCTTTGTTTCGGGTCGATTTTTACCATTTGGAAATTGCTTCATTTTAAAGCCCTCAAATGAGCTCTTATTTTTACTTTGTTTAACATAAGAATAGAGTCTTCAATAATGAATACTTAGTTACTTCTCACCCACAAAAAAGATAAAAACTGACTCTTTTTACGCTCTAAACGTTCAAAAAAGATTTTCAATTATAAAAACTTTTTTTTTTTCATTTGACAAATAGTATCTTAAAACATCTTTGAATTATCCTCATCATTTATTCAAACGGAAAAAATTAGTTAAGATATAAAAAGTATAAATCTTCTAAAATTAAAGTGTAATTGATAAAACTACCTTGAAATGAAAAATATCATTTTTCTATCGCCGTTATGCAGGGTGCATTCAAGTTCAGACAGTGATTTTTCTCGAGTAAAACACGTTAAAACAAAAAACAGAAGTTGTTTGGTGACGTCAAGGCAAAAAAAGATGACAATATGCCTACCCAAGTAGCACATATAATCATATATGGGCTGGCTAAAATGCTGTGATATTGGCTAATATCCCTGGCTAATTAGCTAAAATTGCTAGCCAAAAAACAGTTCTATTACTGTATAAAGATGGAAATATGGTTAAAGTGGGGAATAATAATTTGGCTACAATGAGTAAAAATGACCAATTGGCAATTATACGACCCTTTCTTTTGATTTTATGGTTGGGTTTATTAGCTACTTTTTGACTTTAAAATCGAGCTTTTTTAGCTGAATTCTGACTTGTTTTTTTGCCGAAATTTGAGTAACATGTATTTCCGAAATTTGCCTAAATAATTTCTCATTTTTTCCTTTTCTTCATTTATTTGATAAATCATCAATTGTTTCAAATTTATTTGATAAATCATCAATGCAAAGATAACAAATCATGGTTTGACGGTTGGTAGTGACAAAAAACCCTTGCGCAGGAACTTTTACTGTTAAAAGAATCTAAGATAGATATTTAAAACACGCGCCTCTTTTTGAAACTAAAAGTTTCGATTTCTACAATTTTTTTTTAGTTTGGAAATGTATTTTACTAAGAAAATTGATTAAAGGGTCCATAACGTAAAAAAAACGTGCATGAAAATACGTATTTATAGGTAGAAAGAATATGTTTGTTTAAAGTGGTCAAGTAAAGGCTGCTAGGAAATTAGTTAAATTTTAATTTCAATCATGGCGGACCATAAAAAGCTTTGGGTTATTTTTTAAGCAAATATTCCTCGAAATCGGCCACTTTGTAAGCAAATATTTATCAAATGGCAATAATTTTCAAATGTAGCTAAAATGTAGCAACATTTACTTTCCAATAAAGGTGCCTAGTTGGTTTGCCTTTAGTGCTCGCTAAAAATGACTAATTTAAGACCCAGGATCCAGCGTAACAAAATTAAACGACGATTACCCCAATACCTTTTTTCTATAATATGTGGTGGAATATTAAATCTTTTTATTAGACATTTTGTGTGGTAAATAATTTATATTTCGTTTTTCTAAATATATAATTTGGTTAAATATAGTTTTATAGGTTATAAATGTAAATTTGAAAAAGTGTCATTTTTTGGCAATATTATAACAAAAATAAGAAAAATGAAACTACATAATTTTAGTTTTGAAATAAAAATGTGATAATAAAAACCATATTTTTTTCTCTCAATTTTTGTGGTCTTAAAGTGTCATAATTTGGCATTCTTATATAGCTATTATTACTATAATTAAACTTAAATAGTTGCTAAAATATGTTTTGGTTAGAATTTGGGAAAAATGCCTATTTATTGATTATATTCTAACCTCGATTTCTATTGTTTAAAATGCCATATTTTGGCATTTTAAACAGCTATGCTTACTATAATTTAACTTCAATACTTACTAGAATATATCTGGTTATATTGTGGTAACAATATTGACAGATATTTCTACTTTTTGACCATCCAATATTACAAAAAAAAAGTTGGAGCTTTAATTACCCCATAAAAGATATTTTTTGGCCAAGTAATTATGCTATAGCATATCTACATTAAAAACTGCTACTTTTCGAGCCAAAAAATCTAACTTGAAGTGTGCTTTCATGGCTAGAAAACAAATCAAGAATCATATGCCAAAATTTGACAACTCTCTGGTTTTTATGTGTCTTTTATGGCTAACTGTTAGACAAAAAAGCTCATCGGCTAATTTGTGCTACTTGGGTATTTCCTTTTAATGACGTCCTTACGGTCTCTTCAAATATGTATTTATTGGATTTTTGGATTCTACAATACAATTTCAGCATATGTGACTTAACACACCTTATAGCTATATAATAAACTGTTTTTAAAATAACGGTCTCCTCGGGTGGTCACCCATCCAAAAACTAGCCACGCGCAGTGATGCTTAATTTCAAATATCGTCCGACATCGGTCCGGACGCGCCGGATAAATAACGTAAAATTAATCGGCTCTATTGTTAGGTATTCTTGTTACCCACTCTAGACTCAAGGGAGGCAATGCATATCAATTATTTACAGTGATTTTTTACTATGTATTTTTGTTATGTTAAGAATTTGACACTTAAGCGTTTAATTTTCAATAAATATGAGGCGGTTAACAGTCGTAGAAAGAGAAAAGTTCCTTAGACTTGCCAATGAAGGAATGTCAGATCAACAACTTTCTGAAATATATAACGTTAGCAGAAAGACTATATATAATTTGAAAAGAAGGTATGAAAATTGGGGTAACCATAATTATAGACACGGTGGTGGACCTACAAAAAAGATTAACCGTAGTGCCAAAATATTGTTATCGAGGGAAGCTATACGAGACAGAACGAAATATTCGAGAAAACTCAATGACCTTCTGAGGCATTATTCAGGTGTGGCAGTTTCTAACAGAACTGTATGAAGGACTCTAAATATTAACAATTTGAGGTTGTTTTTTAAATAAGCTATTTCAAAAATTAATAAGAATTTTTACATTTAGAGCCCGTCATCGAGCAAAATGTACGCGTTTGTTGCCAACCAATAGAGCTAATAAGGTGGAGTGGGCAAATCATCAAATAAATTGGGGCAATGCAGAATAGAGTCATTTTTTATTTAGTGATGAGACAAGATTTAATTTGATCCATTCTCATGGTCGAACACTAGTTTGGAGAGGGCCAAATGAGCGCTACCTAGAGGAAAACATGGCCCCCAGGAAGAGTTTGGAGGCGTAGGCGTTACAATTTCGGGGGGGGGGGGTGTAATGTTCAACGGTAAAACCGATTTGTATACGATCCGCCAATGTAATTGTTTTTATTTTTAAATGTTATTTACTTTCAAATTTTATCTTCAAATAATTTCCGAACGGATAATCATATATGATAATAAAAGACCCGATTTCCTTACTGTTAAACATGAGTATTTTAAAAACAGTTGAATATAGCTATAGTGTGTGTTAAATAAGCTATTCTTGAAATTGTACTGTAGCATCCAAAAATCCAATAAATACATATTTGACGAGATCTTAAGGACGTCATTAAAAAGAAATAGGCATATTGTCATATTTTTTCTGCCTTGACGCTACCAAACAACTTCTGTTTTTTGTTTTAACGTATTCTTCACGATATTCATCGCTGTCTGAACTTGAATCAACCCTGTATAACGATGATGAGAAAAATGATATTTTTAATTTCAAGGTAAGATTATTAATTACATTTTAATTTTAGAAGATTTATACTTTTTATATCTTTTCCCGTTTGAGTAAATGATGAGGATAGTTTAAAGAAGTTCTGAGATACTGTTTGTCAAATGAAAAAAAAAGTTTTTAATCGTCTTTTTTTGCATTTCCCTTGTATAATTGCAAATCTTTTTAGAACGTTTAGCACATAAAGACGGTCAGTTTTAATTTAATGTTTTTATTCTTTTTTGTATGTAAGAAGTAACTGAGTATTTATTGAATACTCTATTCTTATATTAAACAATGTAAACATAGGAGCTCATTTGAGCGCTTAAAAATGAAGCCATTTTCAAATAGTTAAAACCGTCCCGACACAAAGGTCTATTTTTGCTATAATTGACACTAAAAGTTGTGAAGTCTGAACTGAACTCTCTGAAAAATGTTCTTGGAATTTACATAACTTGTTAGGTGGTTAAACAGTTAAAAAAAAATCAAAAACAGAATATTTGAATTTAAATTGTGGTGCCCAGATTTTGGGAAGGCTCTGAATGTAATGATTATATTAACATTTTTAGAGGCATTACACTTAATCATAAATCAGATCAGAATCAATTGTTTGAAAAATACAGAAGGGGCAAACAAAAGAAAAACATTAAAATGTACACATTTTTGAAATAATCTCGTATATCAAGAACGGAGAAAAAAATTAAAAATCGCTATAAATTGTTTTTTGGTATTTAGGTGTAGATTAACCTAGTTTGAAAAAATAATTAAAATTACCCTTTTTAAAAAAGTTCTGTTGATGTAAAGTTTTGCAAGAATGACACGGTACAACGTAACACCTTGTATAGGACAGTTGTGATATAGCTCTCTACATCACAACTGTTGAATTGGAGCTATTTCTGAGAACATTGCTTCAATTCCGAGCTGTCAAATGCCGGAAACCGCAACTCAGTACCTCAACTCTGTCAGAAATTATTTAACTTTGAATTTTGCCTAAAAATTTGCTTGAGTAAATTCGTTTGGCCAGCAGTTTAGTTTAAAACATCTGGTATCTGCACTAAGTTCATTAGTTATATTTAAAAATGCAAGCCAGTTTCAACGAATGTATTATTATGATTTAGAATATTTAATCTTACAATTTGTTGATTACTTATGGTTTGATTTGGCCTCAGTGATTAATTAAGCACTTTAGATTAAAATGCATAATAGATACTTCAAATAGATAGATTTTACCGATATTTGTTGTATTGCGTCGATTATCTAATGTCAGTGTAACCTAGAGAAATATTTTTAAATCATATGACATATATATTCTATAATGAGGTGAGAATGATTAATGACAGCTATACGACGTAGGTTCCATTGAGTCCCTTATACAATTTTTCTTATAAATTAAGCCGGCACTTTCCTTCCGATGAAACAGCAGGACACCACTCATAGCATGAATGTGGTACAATTTTTTGAAATAACGTTAATTAAATCGAAAATTAACACACCTCAAAATAAAACAAATAATAGATTAATATTGGATCATTGAACAAAATTGAAAAACAAATTTATAACAAAATGGTTAAATAATTGGTATGCATTAGTATATGTCGGAAACTATACGAGATATGAAGTATTCTAAATAGGGACAATTTAAGGGTCATTAATATACTGTCCAGAAAATTGAATATTTTCTTATTTGTAGAGATTTTGGGGTCTCATAAACAATTATACCCACACAATTTGATAATTTTTGAATGCAAAATATAAAGTTTACCTTCTTTTAATTATTTTAAAAAAAAAAACAAATGGATGAACCAATCTTTCTATTTAAAAAAAAAAACAAAAAAGTTCTACATTTTCACTGCATTTCGATGCAAAAGCCCTTAATTATGACAGTTTTAAGAAAGACTATTTTACAATGTTGCCAAACTTACATTATAGTAGGCAACTTAAATAGTTTTTTTTTTGAAGAAGTAATTGGCGTGCTACCGCGCGCTTTCTTTACAGCAAACATATCCAATCCTAATTTAACTTTATTTTATAACAAAGAAATTTAATAATATACAAATAAAAAACTGAAATCTGCATCCTAGGCATCTATCACTGCGGTATGACATTCTCTTACAGACTATTTTATACCCCTTCACAACTAGGAAACACTTTGTCTTTATCTGTTATCTGCGTGGATTCTGATAGGTTTATACAAACACATTGTACTGTTACTACAATTATACTATCCATCTATATACTTCATTCACTTGAAGAATGCTGGCAGTGAATGCAATCATAGCATTACTTTTATGACTTTCTTTGGAGTAATGCGCGTTGCTAGAATATGTTCAAGCTAGTATTTAGAAAGAAAAAACGATTACCTTAGTTTGAGGGAAAAATCATGAAAAAAAGTCTTGCGTTTTCCCCCTTGCAGGTGCCTCGTATGTCAGAGTAATGTACGCCTTTTTTTTGGTTTTTAAAATATAAGGTTTTGTGGGCATATATGGGACACCATTTGTCAACTTTTAATCCATATTTGATAGCTGGCGCCATCTATAATTTTTTAAATGAAAATTACCTATTTTCTATTTACATATCGAAGCTTAAATTTCAGTCAGTAGATTTTTGAAATCAGATAAAAAATGGCGGATTTATAGATATTGCTTTATTTTGCTTAGTCGGCCATGCCCCAAATGTAATACAATTTTAGGTTCCCAATTCATTACTAGCACATCGAAAGAAAATTGCATTTGAAACAAAAGCTGCCTAGAGTTTGTTGATATAAAACAACTGTTACTAAATTATTTATCAAACAATTTTTTAAATCTTTGGATCCATTGATTTTAAAAACTAAAATAGTAATATTATGATTTTGAAATACTAAATACTGAATTGCTTTAGTGATTAGTATTAAAATTTTTGAAGGAGCTGCTTCTAATGATTATAAATTTGTATTATCTGTCGGAGTATGGGTAGTTTATTAAAATAAAATATGCAAATAATGACTTTATTTATAGCTCATTTTCAAAATTGTTTTAAATAATTACTTAAGCAGTTCAGTTGTGCCACAAAAATGCAATAAAAAGACATTGTTGCTATTTTGGTTTTTATAATAAATGGGTCCAAACATTAAAAAAAAATTAAATATTAATGGTAAAATTGAAAACTAATACTGGTCCCTGACATCCTACGAAGATCTGAGAAAGCCTAGACCAACGAGCTACGGATATGAAATGACTGGTCCCGAAATCTTAGAAGCTGAAATTCAACAAGCCTTGAAAACGATGAAGAACCATAAAAGCCATGGTCATGACAACGTCTGTGCAGAATCGTTGAAATTACTTGAAGCGAAACATCTAACGCACTTGCTCAAGAGAATATACGACTCGGGCAAACTTATATCTGATTGGTTGACGTCTACCTTTGAAACCAACCTAAAAAGATCTGCCCTAAAGAATATGGAGATTACAAACTTATTAGCTTATTAAGTCATGCTTTAAAGGTGGTTTTACGTGTCATCCATACTAGGATATACTTAAACTGTGAAGAGATGAGCGGCGAGACATAAATTGGTTTTGTAAAGGATTTGGGTACGCGAGAGACGCTGTTTTCAGTGAAGCAACGGCAGGATGTTTTCATATACCTCATCGATTCACTGGCCGACAAAAAAAAATTTTTTGTTGTAACACAATCAGAATAGCATAATCTAATAGAATGGACCTATTTCTTGTTAGAGTTGTAGAACCATATCGAATGTTACGAATATCTATAGAAAAACTGATTTCAGAAAATTCTTAACCCCGTTTATTGATTATGTTTACAGTTTTCGCCTATTAAACATACCATTCATCTAAGAGAAAAGCAAACGAGAAAAATATTAACCTAAAACACTAATTAAACTTTATTTTTTCCGTTTATGAGGTGTCCTATCTTCTCTCTTCAAAAACCAACAGTGGTCACCCATCATGGCTGGATCCCATCGTCCTTGGTACCGAATTTCCATTGTTCTGATATCTTGGTGAAACCTTTCACCCTGCTCGTCACTAACAGCTCCCAAATTTTTAGAAAACAATGACTGGTGGGAATGGAGAAAGTGAATTTTTAATGACATTTTGGCACCAACCGCTGTATAGGCATCTAAGAGTTCATTAACTAATTGTTCATAATTCTCATCCATATTGTAGCCTAAAAATCCTCTTACTACATTAACAAATGAATTCCATGCTCTGAGTTCCTGCCTGGTAAGTTTTTTCGTAAAATTGACATCGTCCAGCAATTTTCTGATTTGTGGCCCAATAAAAATGCCTTCTTTTAATTTGGCATCACTTAACTGGGGAAACACTTGTCTTGGGTATTTTAGTCTATCACCATATTTATGCAAAGCCTTCACAAAGTTTTTCATCAGCCCAAGTTTAATGTGGTGAGGAGGCAAAAGGACATTTTTGGGATCAACAAGAGGTATAAATTTAACATTTGAGATACCGGTTGAAATTCGCTTCTTTCTGGCCAAATTTTTGTTACATAATGCTGATTAATTGCACGACTGTCCCATAAACAAAGAAAACAGCAATATTTTGTAATTCCCCCCTGAAGTCCAACTATAATCGCTATAACTTTTAAGTCCTCACATATCTGCCATTTATACCTATTGTTGTTTATTTTATCCAAAATCGTGTGCATATTTTCATCATTTTCTTTCATTGCAACTGAATGGGCAATTGGTATACAGGCTTTTAAATTTCCATTATGCAACAACACCGCTTTTAAGCTATATTTAGATGAGTCTATGAATAAGCTAATAAGAGAATGTTCAATATCAAGTTCCTGCATTAAACCGTCTATATCGGTACACGCGCACAACGAATTTTTCATACTATAGAATTCAGAAAACATAGCATTTCTTTTTCTAAAATTTCTAATTTTTGTTTCTTTGGCCAATTGGTTCCATTCCTTAAAACGGGAACCCAGAAGTTCTGTCTGTTGCTTGTATAACCCCAAATCACGTACTAAATCATTTAATTCACTTTGAACAATCAAATGTGGCTCGCCGGAACTAGCACCTGTGGTAAAAGTGGGATCGGTGCACTGCTCTTCTGAGCTGCCTGATGATGCGTTATCTCCATTATCTCCCAAATCAATAGCTTGCCATTTTAAAGGCGCAATCGGCACTGGCAAATTTGCATTATGAGGAACAGGTCGTATGGCAGATTGCAAATTTCGATATTCTATATTGTGCTTTACCTTTTTGGAATAACCTTCAGTCTTTGTCAGGCAAAATTAACAATCGTCAGAATGATTGGTGGGTTCTCGCCATACCATTGGAACTGCAAAAGGCATACTTTTTCTCTTTCCCTTCATCCATTGCACCAATGATACACTACAACTAACACAGCACACATGGGAAGCCCACCGCTTATCTTGATCCCCAATTAATACACCAAAATATTTAAAGTAGGCTTTTTTTATATTTTCGGAAAATGATCTGTCTTGTAATTTCACCAGAAATTCTCCACAAATATAACACAATTTGTCAGGAGAAATTTTGCAACTTCGGCGCGTTGGACTCGACATTCTCGTTTTCACATACCCTTGCTTATCGATACACAGAGAACCACTTAATTCGAAACTCAAAAGTAGAGTGATGTTTAACGTTTATTTTATGTCTAATGTTGTAAACAACCCAGTCTAGGTAATTTTTCCGTTGTAAAATGGACCCATTTTAGCCGCCCCACAATAAAATTGTTTACCTGCCAATATAAAAGGTTCTAAAATTTTAAAAAATGGTACGTATTACGGCTTTCCGAATATTTTTTTTATTATTGGGAGGGTATTTCCATTGTGAAAATAATGAGCTGGCCTGTGTTAGAAAAATCTTATCGGCCAGTGCGCAGAAGGCATTCGACAATGTCAAGCACAATTTCCTTCTTGGTAGAATAGAGTGAATAAAAATCGAAAAGATCTTCCAATTAACCCTAGAAGGAGTTCTCCCTATTGACAACATAAGTATGCGGATGATAATACAATCTTAGCTTCCAATTTGGAAGATCTTCAACACACGACCATTTGAATACCGTGGCCAAGCGTTTTGGGCTCAGTATCAACATCAATAAAACCAAACTCATGGTAATAAGTTGCCAGGCATAAAAAAATGGCAACTTAAGTATTGGCGGGGAGGGCATAGAACGGGCCTTGAGAATCAAATATCTGGGAAACAGCATAAATGAGATAGTATCGAAGAGGTTAAATTAAGAGCAACCTATACAAAGGTCGCCTTTTTTAATTGAAGAACGTTCTTCTGATACGAAGCCTCCCCCTCTTTCTACGAATTAGAGTCATAAAATGCAACGTGTGGCTTATTCTACTTTATACAGAGCAGAGATTTGGTCACTTAAAGTGAAAAGTCTAAAGGGCATAGAAGCGTTTGAGATGTGGGCGCTCCGTAGTTGCGCATCTTTTGGACCGCGCACCTCGTAAAGGAGGAAGTTTTGAGGTTGGCTGGTTTGAATCGACAAGGACTTAACATCGTCAATACCTAGGCCATATTCTCAGAAACGCTAAATATTCATAGGACCGGCGCGGCGCAAACAACATTCATGGCTAGAGAACATTAAGGAATGGTGATATGTAAGGGACATTGCCACTATTTTTCGCAGAGCAAATTCCGGCACTCTGCATGCCACATAGAGAGGGAAAACGATCGCCGACGTGCGGCCAAGCACATGACACAAGCAGAAGAAGATTGAATAATAATAAAAAATTTTTTTATAACAAGAAATTTGAGGCAGTTTTTCTTTTAAATGAAATTTTCTTTCGTTACGCCACTGGTTATGTCTAAATCAAAACCTAAAATTGCATTAACTTTTGTGGCACAGTCAACTAAGCAAAATAAAACATATGCCTATAGGTCCGCAATTTTTTATCCTATTTCAAAACTCTAAAAACTGACATTTAGATAATTTTAAACATTATAATATTAATAACAATAAAAAAAAATAAAAATAGGACGGTTATTAACCTCAATTTGTACAATATACATTGATATTTAAAGAAAAGTACATTACAACTTAAGAACAATAATATTGGAATACATTTTGAGGTTAAGAGGCCGAAATTATCAGCTTTCCAAACTAAGACGATAAATAGGGAGCTGTTAAGGTCTGAAAGTATAATAATTACCTACGTTTAAAATTAAATACTAAAACTGAAAATAATAAATGTTCACATAATAAATAAATAAATAACAACATCAATAATATTTAGTACATAATTAAGTGGTATTCACAAAACAAAGAAAAAGAAGACTGTGCAAATAGTTTTTATATAATATCAAAGTACCCGTAAAATACGTTGTTCAATTTCCGTTTAAAAGTAGCCAAGCTTTCCTCGAAGTCAACAATCTCAAGTCTGTGTATTAGTGAAACAGAGTAATGGGAAAATGACCTCCTAAATATTTTCTTGCGTTGAGCAGGAATTGTTAAAATGTGCCTACGACGAATGTTTAAATTATGAATATCCATTCGAAAGATTAATGGAAAAGAAGAAAGAATTAATGGGAAAGAACTAATGAGTCACAAAGCCAAGTCCTGGTTTTTCTGTTTAAAAAATGACGATTAGAAAAAATAAGTTTAAGAGTACCATTTGCATTTTTCAGTTTTGAGGTAATGTGCTCTTTTTAGAATCCTCAGTTTAGAATCCAATATAATGCCCAAATTCCATGAACTATCCTTAATTGGTATAGTACACGCTCTCGTTTGTTGTTATATTAATTATAAAATAAAATGTTATCATTAGAGCATCCAAATCATGATTTATAGAGCCATTTGCTGCGCTCACAAACAGGTAAGAAATGCAGTATTTCAAGGCTTTTACAAATCTGGTATACCACGTCTTAAGCGTAAGAAATTTAATTTTTTATTTCTGATCTCAACTTGTTGTAATCTGTCGGATAAATAGGATGATAAAAACGTACTGCTCCATAAAAAAACCATAATGATGCAACAAGGCGAAGAGGATATTGTGATTAATGAGGTCAAAAGCTTTACTATAGTCCAACAGCACTAATACAGTTGCATCTCCCTTATCCAACCCCGCAAAAATGTCATCTGTAACGGAACTTAAAGCAGTTGAGCAGCTATGATTCGGACGAAATGCTTACTGTTTCTCTGGAATAATGTTATTAATGAATAAAAAGTTCTGCATTTGAATTACCATACACCTTTCAAGAGTTTTTGAAAAAACTGGTAAAACAGATATAGAACGAAGATCCTCAAATCGGAATGTAATTAAAAATTAGGCGCTTTCATTTAAAATTTTACAGATAGCACGACTTTTCGTTACAACAACGGAAGCAAAAAAAAATTAAGTTGAAAATTGGCAAATAGTGTCCCATATTTGCTCACAATCAACTGATACTTTAAAAAACAAAGAAAAAAGCTGGGCGTACCCTAGACTGTGGTTACGCGGTATATAATGGTTTATCCAAGATTATTTTTTAATATAAATTGCTCTAGATTTTCGTTAATTTTAATGATAACTTTCCCGGGAGGGGCAGTGACATTGCATTGGGGTGAGCTGTCCCCATAATAGTCACACTGATTAAAAATACCATTTTTGGAAAACAAACTACTCTTAATAAAAATTTCTGTTTGTTAAGAAAAATACGATTTACGTTGCAAATTTTTGGATTTTTAAAAGGAGTATGTTTTGTAAGCAACCTATTTTGACACTGCTTTGACAGATGTAAGTGAAAATTACTCAACAAGGTATTGGTTGCCCTTAACGACAGGATGTAAGTCAACTTACTTCCCTAGAGAAATAATAATCTAAAATTATTATAAGTAGCTTTGATTTTTGATTCATTAACATATTACAAAAATTCGGACAAAAATCCGGTGCTATTAATTGAAATGAATATTAATGGTACAATTATTACAATCATTCACATTATTAACAAAATTTGGAAACACGTTTTCTCGTTTCTTCTCGATGTGTATTACAGTTTCTGACTCCACATTTCTAACCAATGTTTCTGTCATTGTTGAAGGACTGCAAGAGACTTCTGGCTGGGTCTTATTGTATAAAATTTTATTCGCTACTTCCTTTTTATTATTGAGGCTCTCAGCTACATAATTTTCCGCAATAGTAGCGGAGGATTTCCATCCACCATGTCGCTTGATAGCTAATACATCAACTCCAGTATTTGCTAATAAAGTTGCCGACGTTCTTCTAAAAGAGTGTCCAGTATACATTTTGAAGTTCACAAACTTTAGAAATTTCGCAATTTTACTTGGAATTAACGAAAACGTATTTTTCCCGACAGGCTGGTTTAAGCACTTTCCATTTTGATATTGCATAAAGAAGCGCGGATTAATAGTCGTCATGTGCAATCTTGTATCAATGTACTTTTGAATTATTTTGAAATGACAAACCTGAGTGTCGTCACTTTTTGCCACTGTAAATGTACGTGACATTCCATTTTTGGAGTCAGGAATAGTCACAATTATGACTTCTTGACTTATTTTAACATTGTCCATTTTCATTTCACAGAGTTCATTAGAACGACACGCTCCAGCAACTCCCATTACCATTACGACCTTCATCAATAAGTATATATTATCGGAGGCTTCAAGCATGAACTTATTCACATGTTCCCTGTTAAACACATTCGATTTTTTAGGTCTATAACCATCATTTTTTCTTTTCAAAAATGTTTTCGATGCTTAGAAATATCTATATTTTCCTCTATAAAAAGGGTGGACTTCAACATCGAATACTCACACCATAAGCTTGATGGGGACTTCAATATAACACTTTTTTCGTGGAAATACGCCAAAAACAAGGTTTATGAGGCTGTAATAGCCGTCTTGCTTTGGTATCAATTCTTAAAGGATTTATATGCTGCTTCATACCTTTTTTTCGACTTTTGCGGTAGTAGAGACAAACAAGAAATATTCGCTGATTCTTCTATGTCTGAAACATCCATTTTGTCCACACAGAATCAAACAATTCGACTTCTTCAAACTTTTCGCTATGAATTGTCAACTTGACGTTGTTGATAAAATAAAAACTGCTTATGTTGCTCTGGCAACGGATCACGGCTGCCTTCATAATTGAATGAGAATGCTATCGAATGTAATGATAATGAAAATCCAAAAATATATCCAGCATTTTCTTGTAAACATAGAATACAGGGAGAGGGAAAAATGTTATATACTATATGGGATGTAAGTACATTAACCAGTCTCGAACTTTTTTGCCAGCCCTCGCTATCGCTCGGGCACAAACTCGTCCTCAACTAGTAAATATTACTTACATCCCTTATAGTATAAATAACTATTTAGGTAAGTATAATCTTATCTTAAAATGAAAAGTAAGGTTAGTTTACTCTCGACAAGTACAACACATGTATTTATGACAATATAATGCACTGATAGGTTTAAACAAACTGAACAGCGAAAAGTGTTTAAGATTGAAGTGAAAAATTGGTAAAAGAATTAGAACCTTAGTGCAGTGGCGGCTCGTGGTGAATTATATTGGGAGGTCAATAACAAATTTAAAAATAGGCATACTTAAAATAAAAATAAATATCTTATCTTTGAATTGAGCTTTAAATTCTCTTGAAGTTCAGGTCTACTCTTCGTTCTTTAGAATTGAAAAAATGCTGAATGACACGTTAAAATTGCACGCACATTCCTTTTATAAACGATTTCTCGATACTTAACATTGCTAAGGCGGATAGTCTATCTTGGCCCAACTCCTCAACAAAATTTATAAGCCCTCGAAAAACTCCTGGATATTCAGACAATGCCGTTTCATCATGGCCACGTAGTGCCAGCTCAAATGCCCCACAAAATTTTACACAATCCAGAATTTTGTTTAAAATATAACGATTTTTGGATACATTTTCATTAAAATCTCTAAGGGATTTTCTATAAGGTGAGTCTAGCTGAGTGCGAATATCAACACTTCCGACCATAGCATAGTTTACCGAACATTTCATGTGATCTGCAGAAAACGCATGTTTTTTTATTTTTTCTTTAAGTGTTTTAAGTCTCTTAGAAAACAACAAACAAACCTTACAGTAAAATGAGACTTCACAACCATATATCCAGTTAGCTAAATCGTACATACTTTTGCGAAAGTTTTGATGAACCTCTTTATTTTTGTCTTTACTAGTTGCGACTAAATTGCGACCACTTACCTTGAATTCGGTTATTTTTTTAAAATTAAGTTCGTTAGCACCCTTCGGTTGTTTAATTTTTTGTACTACCGACATTTTATTTCATCTACATACACAACTGAACTTAACTCGTAGACCACCTTGAAATTGGTTATTTTTGCAAAATTAAGTTCGTAAGCACTTTTTAGTTGTTTATTTTTTTGCACTAGTCACTACCTACATTTTATTTCCTGTATATTTCCAACTCAGACATGGATCATAAAAATAAAAAAAATTATATTACAAAAAACAGTATATAAATCAATTTTCATCCATTAAAAATGTCCGGAACAATATCGAGTTAGAATATCGACCGCGCGGCCTCTGAACAATTGAACTTCCGTATGCAGACGTGCTGCCGCGACCGATCGATCGATTTATGAGAAGAGACTGGCTGATGAGCCAAATCTCGATTTCAGAGTCCATTTGCTATTACGTTCGGCTACCGCTCAGTACTTGTGAAAACTTCGGGTACTTTCTTCAAGCTTTAAGGTAATCAGGGCAATTCGGACTGCCCAGCCTAATTTAGTATAGCGTATTTTATTATGCCTGCGAACCGCCGCGCGCGGCTAATAGTGTAGCGTATTTAACTTTTCCTAAGGTTCGAGTTTTATTTTAACTATTAGGAGGGACGGTCAAACGAATAATTTATTTTCTGAAATATTTTTGGGGCGTCATTGACCAAATGACCCTATGGAAGAGCCGCTACTGCCTTAGTGCCTAACAGATTTCTGTCAGCAAGTATAGCTTTCGTAGTTTTGCTTTTTCTTTGAAACTGTGATTAACGTGCCGTCATTTTATTTGACAATAAGTAATGTCTTAACCGTATTTTCTGTTAAATAAACAACAGGTTGTTTTTGCATGGCTGCTTTGTTTTTTTTTGTATTGCTTTATTGATAAAATGGTTTCTGGTTAATATCATATAAACGGTTCAAAATTTGGGTAGACTTGTAAATACAAAAAGTCATTGTACTTACATTCGACATTACTGGACAAAAAAACTATTCACCGTCAGAATATTGTTAGGCTTCTCGTATTAAAGTTGTCACTATGTGGTTGGGAGAAAACAGATCTAAAATCGTTTTTTAAATTATTTTTTCCAAGCTTGCAAAACATTTTTTTTTTGTTTTTAATGTATTTCTCCTAAACTACTAGAGTAAATTAAATACAATTTCGGGAAATAAGAAAGCACACTAAAACGAACCTAAATATCTAAAAACATACAGGATGTATTTTTTGTACCTCTCTGTATATGCGCAAAATTTTTCACCAAATACCCTCATATGTATAGTATAGGTCGGCCGCGGCGTACTAACGAAATTCGTCACTTAATTGGTATACGACCTATGGATGCCTGACGTACTATTGCAGGACCCTGATTAGATGTGTTAGAGATTAGTGGACGGATGTACATCCGAAATAAAAACTCATCGTATTCTTTCATCCATGCAAGACTAAGAATCAACGGATGATCTTGGGTGAAAGAAACTAGAGAGTGATACAAAATTTAACCTGATCGGTGTCAAGTTGTTTTTTGAGACATTTTTTTTAATATAGCGTGCACGAACTTTTTTGCTTGATTTTGAGCCTTCGTACCTACGGTACCACCTAGGACAAAAACGGTTAGGCTGGTCAGAAGTTCCATATTTTGCTACAAAACATAAATTTACATTTTTTTGTCCTAGGTTAAGAAATTGGGTAAAATCGAGTTTGTAAAATATACGCACCATTTTTCTTTTTTAAAGAAAACTGTCACTTTTTCAAAATATGCCTTGCTGCTGTGAGGTCAGGATAAATATTTTGACAAGACATTCTTTCTTGCTCGACATCGGTTTAGAAATTTCAAAATATCTCTTCAAATGCTTTTAGGGCCAATAAAAATGGATAAAGATTGAAAATTAGAATACATTTCATCACTGGCCAAATTTTCTTTCTAAAATATATTTCATACCGAATTTCGTTTACCCAATAAAAGTAATAGGTTAGTTGTATCGAACATGACATCAAAGTGGTTTTTTTCTTATATTAATATGCTACTTTTCTAAGCAGTCGGGATTTTTTAAATAATTTGTACTTGTTTTCCTGTTTAATTATTTATTAATGTTCAAAATTTGTAACTAGTAAAAAGCGTTTTGTGTATATTTAGATTGTGAACATCTGGATGGGAGTTTAAGTAACACCAGCCAACCGTGCAGGTTCGGGAAATCTTTTTTTTTTAATTTTCAACATACAAGATAAACTTAATGCATCAAGAAATATTAACTCATCAGTTTATCCCATTGCTTCATTCATCCCTATGACAAGAGAATTTTCGAAATTAACTAAACAAACGTCCTTAATCAGGGATGACCGTGAAGGCACAAGTCGTCTCGTTTTAATCTCTTTTGACGCGTTTTGTCCAGTCACGCTCGGGTAAATAAGTCACAACATTGCTGGGAAGCCACATGACCAGTGGCGGATGCCCAAAGGGTAACGGGAAAAGTATATGTTAACGTTTTCAATACTTTTCTAATAATATTGCACATGTTATTCTCTTATGATTTAGTTAGAATAAAAACATTGGTTACAAGAATTTCTTTTAAAGCAAAATTTTCAAAAATTTTTCAAATTTTAACTTAAGTTTAGGTAATAATTATTACTTTCTCAGGGATAAGTAGTATTATATTTCAGTGAAGAAAATTTTGAAATTTTAAAAATGAATTACATGAAAAAAAAATTTCGTGTTTTACTATTTTTTTTTAAAGATTTTTTAAGATAAAATAATTGTTTTGGTGTTTTTTACCGTTTTAAGGACAATTTCAGGTTCTTACTTAGAGGGTGACTATGCTGTAAAAAGATGTTATTAATGTTAGTTAGTGACTCACTACCCTCCACTTTTACCTTCCGTGAACACTGGACTGGGCAAAGTAAAAGGAGGCAAGTTAATCAAGAAAAAGTTTATAAATTACCCGTTTCCATGGAAAAATATAGGTATATAGATATAAGGGATACAAGTATATAATAACTAGCTGAGTCAAGTGCACGTACAAATCGAAATAGGGATATGGAGAAAGTGTAAACGACAATAACCAAAAATGATAATAGAGACATCAGAAAATTAAGACTATTTAATGTAATGCGTTTTATAGACTACTTTTTCAGTTTGCCCTTCTAGATAAATTGTTTTTTTCGAAAACTCTAGAAGAGGTAACTTAAAATCGTCCATGCTAAAGACAAGAGTCCGTACACCAATTACAGTAATGGACCCTATTCCTTGCTAGAGCTTGCTTTTGAATCATATTTATCGATGGCAAAACGTACTTTTATGTTTCGACGCGCATGTCAGGTTTTACCATATTTCAACTTTATATCCCTTATAGAAGTTGTTTTTTTTTAACGAAACATATAGGCAATCTGCTTCGCCTGCCTTCCATCGAGATTTTGACGGTTAAATTATAAATCCTTAAAACGGGGTTTTTAGGAACTAAACTGCTGGAACTTTGAAGCGCACCAAGGAAATTGTTACTGGAGATTAAAAATGAAGTATTTTCAATACGCATACAGATTTTGAGTTCCGATTTTCGGCTTTTGTTTGACCAATATCCATATCATGCAATCTGATAACAGCAGCCTCAGGACACCATAGTAACCGTTTTATACAGGGGGTTATATAAGAGCCTGTCATTTTTTTAAAATTCATGGTGGAATACTTAAGGGTGCCAAGCCTATTCACAATCTGCTAGACCATACTGGATCTGATTGCCATAAGTGGGCTTTGTTCAGCAGACCGTTTAAAAAAAAATCTATTTTTCTAAAAAACTCTGTATGTCGGAAAGGAAGAAAAAAATTCAAAACCGCGGAAACTATGGCTTTGCGCCTCGTAATCCAGGATGTGGAGTCATTATAGCCTTAAACTTTTGTGGTCTGCCTAAATAAAAAAAAGTAGAATTACATTTCACCAATTTGAAAATTCAAAAAATCATGATGACACTTTTAGAGAAAATTTTTTAAAAGTCATTTACAATAGAATTACCTTTATCTGAAGCGATATTGTAAAAAAGGTACATTTCACTCATTTTTACTCCCTTAAGCGTGGTGCTTCGAAAAATCCCGAAATTGAGTTTTAAAATATTATTATTATTGAAAGCCGATGACGACAGAATCACCTTAACTCCTCATTTAGTTAAAAAGATATTTTAGAAATAGTTAAATCTAAAAATTATGTTTTAGATAGCTATTTTTAGCAGGCAAAAAAATAATTTTAAAACCTCATTTAGTTAAAAACATATTAAAAGAAGCAAAATCATATTAAAAAAAGCAAAATTACATAAGGGTGGAAGTTTGAGAAATCCAGAAATGGATTTTTAGATAAATATTTTTGAAAGCAGCTGGCAAAAGAATTTTTTTAATAACTTTAGTTACAAAGATATCGTAAAAAAGTAAAAACACTTTTACGCTTCCTCTAAAGGCGAGTTTTCGAAAAAATCCTCATCTCGCACCTTAATCACAAAAAGAAGTTCCACGCCAAATTTGAACGAGGTATGGAGTCAGTCAGTTAATTTCTCTTTTGTTTAATATATAGAAATAGAAAGATAAGAAACAAGTGTCCAATTCGCTATACCTTGCTTCACTTTCAAAAAAAATTTTAACATTTAAAAAGGTATTATCTCAATTATTTTTTAACGGAACTTTTTCATTTTTGGTGTGATTATGTGGAGTTGAGAGGAGCATGTTTTCATTGCTTTTAGGCTTACGTTTTTATGGGTGCAGAAATAAAGTATTTTCAAGACTAAACTCCAAATAGAAAAAAATTGATATCAGCAATGAATTGTTAAAACCTACAACATCCAAATGCCGAGTAGGGTAATTGGTAATAATTAAAATTTTAATTTGTCAACAATCTTTCAAGAAAATGCAAGCAATTTAATGTAAGAAGGTTGCGGTTGTTACTATAGAATATAATAAACGTTTTTTAAGTTGAGATCCTGTTTAAATTAAAATCGTTAGTAGATTAACAAAAATTAAACATTTCGAATGTTTAAAAAAGTCAATGCAGCTACTAAGTGTTGGCATCAACCCAGAAACGTTAAAATCCATTTAAAGACGAATATAATAAATAATCGAAAAAATTCGAAAACCGGATAAGCAAAAGGACGCATACGAAGATGTCTTATGGGCATATTTTTTTTTAAAAAGGAGAATAGATAGAGCATTAAGTATACATATAGACTGGACAGTCCATATACTTAATGCTCCATGTTTAAGGAAACGTTGAGGGTTTACAAACGCACTGAAATTTGTGAATTTGGAAGACTTGTTGCATTTCTGAAGTTGAAGTATAAAACTTGCAATCCCAAGATTTTGTAGGTCCTAGAAATGTGATATAAAATATCAATATGTAGTTTAGATTTTTGTTCTGGTTTCTTGTGCTTTAGTTTATAGGTTATAGGTTTGTGATAAATTGGTTATAGTTTTAACTTTGTAAAAAATTTTTAAAAAACTATAAATTAAAAGTTATTATTATTATATTAATTATTTTATATCGTTGATTATATTTCACTATTTTATTTATTTAAATTCAGAGGAATTTTAAATTCCCATCATATGTGTTAGAACGTTTTGTGTTCTAAAGGCATAGTATTACTGATTTTTCAATAACATAAACAAAAAAATCTTTTAAGAAAATGAAATCTATCAAATTTCTGAACAATGATCATTCATCGGGCGTCACTGGTCTTTGTTGACTAAATAAGTCACTATGGTCAGTATGGGCCCATTGTCACCCAATAATAAGGCAGTTTAACAGGTATTTTAAGAATAATCCCTTTATAGACTTTCGTTACTGTAAAACGAGCGATGAATAAACGTCAATCAGAGCCTGTGTGTGGGACCCTCTTGGTGCATTACAATGTGGGCGAATTGGCCGAACTATCGACCAGAGCTAGGGTTTGCGGATTTCCTTCAGTGTGGTCTTGTTATTTTTTTATTACTGGACAATGGTACCGTGGCAGGTTGACAAATATTACAGACTTTATTTGCGGGAGACCGGGCAAAAAGAATTGGGCGTTGAGGGAAGATTTTGTCAGCTTGAGCAGTGAGATTTTGTTGACAGGTCTTTTTATAATTGAAAAGGAGATGAGCTGCTATTAAAAAGTTGTTATTTTTTCTTTTTGGTGAACGGGAGACGGGACTTCCAAACGAGATTTCTATTTAAAAAAAAACCAATATGAAATAATATGTTTATTTATAAGAACTATATTTTATACTATCTATATATAATGCAAAAAGTTGAAATCTTCAAATACTGAATAATAAGTTAAAATGGCTTAACCCTAATTCTCTGCTCCTATAAACAAAAAAGTCAAGCGGTTTCGCGACTAGTGCTTCATTACTTTTCCCGTATTATACTCGTAAAAAACATCGTTTTCCGAGATTATGGAAATGTTCTCACATTTCTGCTGGACCGCCTATGCGTGGAATAGTTCAAAAACTACTTAACCGAATGACATCTTCCTAAAAAACTGGGTACAGTTTTGTAAAAATCTAGTTTGACCAGCAAGGGCCGATTCAAAAGAGTCTCAAGGGGGGGGGGTAATAAATATACCAGGCAAGAATTTCTAGTTCAGGTGCCCTTGCCGGAAGAAGAAAACTGGTTAAACGCAGGAACTCCAAGAGAAAATTGGGGTTAGTGAGAATGACATGTTGGGCCCACAGGCAACTCTTTCCGCCTATTGCACACATGGCCATTTGACTAAAAAAAGTCAACACCTTGTGTTTCTATTCGCCTTTATTGGGAATATAATTCTTGCCATTATAGGTGGCCAAGAAGGGGTTAATTACCCCATTACCCCCGTTGGATCCGCGTCTGGTAGCCACGTAGCAAGAAATTCAGTTTGGGGGAGGGGGGTCCAAATCTATCAATACCAATTGAGCGACTAAAAAGCAGTGTTCACTGGTGGCGTTTGGAATTTGTATTTGGGATCAATCGTTTATAATGATTTTGCTTTGGGTCGAACGGAATCATAAACGCGATGTTAAATAATCCGGTTTAAAGGGGATTAACAAGAGTTTGATTATTGTTTCTATTATATTGGTTTTGGAATTTTAGTTTTATCGTGTTAGGTTTGTTATTATTAGAAGTCTATTTTGTATTCATCTATTTAAATATTTCAAATCGTATCCTTTTTAGCGTATTATATTTTTTATAATTTGAGCTGGAGATCTTACTTTTGCGACCATTCAAATTCTCAAAAATAGTTATGTAATTGACAATAATGTTTTTTAATAAACTTATTTTTTAACTGTCTTTCTAGAAAAAGTTCACTTTAATGAGATTTATCCTGAAAGCTACCTCGGAAGTAGCCATGATGAAAAACATAAAGAAAATGTTTCAGGTGATCTAGTTAATATAAAGCAAAATGATCCAACCAACCAAAAGATCAAAATTGAATTTGTGAGCACGATATTGTCTGTTGATGGCCCTGTATGATCAGAGCTAGTCACAGCACTAAAAAAGGATCTATTGTTCAAGACGAGATGCATTCTGTTGTTTATATGCTGCCGGGTTGGATCTAGTTGCAAATATCCTTACCCTATCCAGAAACAAATTTTTGTACAATCAACTTAAAAATGTTGTGGGTTTGTACTTTTTTAATAATGAAGGCACCAACGTTCAAAATAAATTCCGAAAATATGGTTATATTTTAATATAAAATGTCTACAGTTCTGCCTGTATAAAAATAAGGGTCATATGGGGATAATCCAATACGGTGAAACAGGATGGCAGTCTAGTGAAATATTAAAAAACTATTACTAAAAATCTGCTTATACATTTTACCTCAAATTTTGCACTAAAATCAAGTATTATGAAAAAATCAACCGGTAAAAATTTTGTTACGAATCGCGATTTACCGTCCTTAGATGCGAAAAAATATACGTTTTTATCATTCCGTGGGTATGTCTGTCGGTCTGTCTATCTGTTTGTTAGTCTGTCAGCTTGAAAACTACTTACCTGATTGTCCTATAATTTTGGTGAAACGTTAAGGTTCCTACGGGGATGATCTGGTAATATTTTGGTAAAATCTAGTATGGCGGAACAAGTTAGCGGTCTAGTGAAAAGTGAAAAAAATGATTACTAAAAAACTAATTATCCAATTTATCTCAAATTTTAAATAAAAATCAAGTGCTATATAGGAATGAACTGGCAACATTTTGGTATGAATCCAAGATAGCAAAACAAATTGGCCGTTTAATGAATTATTTAAAAAATCAGCCTTAAGAAACCACTTATTAGATTAATTTGAAATTTTGTGCAAGGATTAAGTGTGATATAGAGATAAACTCGTAGTGTTTGGTATGAATTCAAAATGTTAAAAAATCAATGTAAACATTTTTTTAATCAAATGACTTTAAATTTTGCACAAACATTAGATGGGGAATAGAGATAAACTGGTACGAATTCAACGTGACGGAACAAAATAGCCGTGTGTGTCATTTTTAAAAAGACTTATTCAGTTTATTTTTAATTATACCTGAGAATCAAGTATAGCATAGGTAGAAACTGGTAAAATACTGGTAGGAATCCAAAACGGTGCCCATGTTTGAAAATATAGTGTATATGTGTTACTAACTGACTATCTACCGAACGGCACTATTCCTAATAAAAAGAAAGATTTATAACAAGGGAAGATCCGGGTAAAGGAAATTTACCGATTTTTTTGTATGTACACCGATTGCTGCGGGATGGTTCGACCAATCCGAATGAAATTTTTAGGAAGTAGGCACGGTAGCGCCAGAGTGGTTCCATAGCAAAATGAGAAAAATATTTTAAAATGGCGGATTAGCGCCATTTTGAATATTTATATCAAATATCTTTATTCTTGAGACAAAACATTTCTTGTGTCAATCAGTGAATAGCCATAGAAGGGCTAAAGTGAAAAACGGGGTTTTCAAAGGTGCGATTTTCAGTTTTACTAATCATTTTAATTTCTGAAAATGTATATTGCTAATATTGCTAATTTCCTATGAATATGAATAGATAGAGCTTCTTATTTAATGTTAGTACCGTGATTAAGTAATTAACCTTACATTTGGCGACTAAAAAAAAAGTAATTAGTTTTTATTTGTTAGCAGAAGATAAGCTTAATACCTCCATAAAAATTAACGATGACTAAAAAAACACACTCATATAATAGTGGTATTTATTGCCTTATAACACAATTTTTACTTTTAAACATTTTGCTTGTTATTAGGTCTGGGGTGAGACATTTGCCCTTATTGCCCGCCCCACTAAATACGCCACTGCGTATATGGATGAGGAAATCGTTAATAATTTATTTATTCATCTAATTTAGGCTACAAACAGCTGCAACTATCTAAGAAACTAAGAATTATATATATACAATAATTGGGTACTATCGAGTTGATCTGATCACCTCGATGGTACCAAATGGTACCGCTGGTACCAGCTAGTAAACCACTCTAGTTTGGGGTCATTTGGTTTGTTTTAATGACTCCAATATATTACCAGTAATATGTTAAAGATATTTTAAGACTAAGAAGCAAAAAAATAATTTACAGCTTTAAAAAAAACAAGAAAACACACTTTTGTCAGTAACGCACTAAAAAACACAAAATAATGTAATTTATTTACATTAAGTATTTAATGACTATGCTAAAAATTGAAGCATGTACTTTTAATTAATTTCCTCAAAATGCCCAACGCTTTTTAGCATAGTTATTGGATTGTGGAGGGCAGAATGCATATATCTTAATAAAATATTTTAAGTAAATTACGTTATTTTGTGCTTTTTAGAGTATTATTAAAAAAAGCGTGCCTTTTAGTTTTTTTTTAAGTTATAATTTTTTTTGAATAAATTCCAAAGTTTTGAATATTAATTAATTGATGCCCTGCCTTGTCAAAATTATAATACATACGATGACGAACGTATTTGTAAAGTAAAAATTCGAAAAAAAATCCCAACAAGAAATATCTAAGTCACGTATTTTCAGTTCAACATCGTCTATGATTATTGGAACCCTTGATACCATCAAGGTAATATGCTGATAAGATATGCGTTTGTTTTAATTAAATGAAAAATTAATTTGTCACATAAACACGAGGCACAAAATCAAGATATCTTTTTTACAAATAGATTTATAGTATATATTAAAAACATACTTGAAATTTCGATTTAAGATTATTTCATTTTGCATTATGAAGCAGAAATTTGTCATAAAAATATGGGTGTTATTTAAAATTAAATTGCGTAAGTGCCGACAGAAGGATTACCCTGACCACATGATATTTATTTTGAAATACAAGTTGGTGATTTGTGGATTAACCACCGGATGCCAATCGAGGTTGTTATATCAAACGAGTTGTTTCAATAGGAAAGCGGATAGGGATAATTGCCATGGGGCGCGTTTTCCCAGCCACAATACGCCTAACGTTACTGTCTAGCTCAGCGTCACTCGTTTGGCCTTTCCGCTCTACTGCGTCGTCAGGTTCTCAGCCGCTCCTGCGAGACCATTCGAAACAGGGTCATCTCCGGAGTGAGTTCTTTTTCTGGATACTCTCTTTCTTAAGCATAGTCCCTTGTTTGTTCTTCATGGACGGACGCTTAAGTCCGGGGGTAATTGTTTTGTCTGGGACTGACATTAGGCACTGTTAGTTTCAACCCTTAATTTAAGGGTGTGAGCATCAGTCGATTAGGCATTATGGGTTATCATGTGTCTCTAGTAACATCCTTCTATGTTTGACCTTTGGTATAGGGGCGGCAGGGATTTAAATGGTCGATGTCGATTTCTGCTATAATCTGATACGTCTGTCTTTGCACCCTCGAATGAGGTGGATGAACATCCGCTTATCCTGGATGTATCTTAGGATATTTGGCTTCTGCGTATAGGGGTAGTACTCAGCTGAAACTGACTTCTCTGGGTACAACAGCTGTCTGACAATGTCTAAGTTCCTCAAGTTTCCCAACCCTTGTTAAAGGGGAGAATATCCACTTATTTGGATTTCGTTTTCATTGCTCAATAAGAGCTGCCTGATTAAGGCAACTTTGAACATTCAAAGAGTTCGGGGTGTAGGGGTGGCGCGAGGGCAAACTTCCTTGCACGGAATTCTATTTTTAGCGCACCTTTTTCTAAAGAGCTGGATTTGAAAATATGGACAACTTATTGGGACGTACGATGTCTTATTAGAAAGGACACTTGTTTTTGTCTCTTGGAATATAGAAAACGTGGATGTTCGAGACTTACGTCAGGGGGTATCTACTCCTTGAAAATGAAAACTTGTAAATTTTGGATAATTAAATTGTTCTAATTGTCTTGAACAATATGATGTAAAAGTTACTCTTAGATTGCATGGTTTCGTTAGTTACTTGGTAGGAATCAAGTTGTATGAGATCGATGGCCAGTGGCGGCTCATGGTTAACTTTTCAGGTGGTCAATAAATAAATAAATAAATAAATATATTTATTTATATATATATATATATATATATATATATATATATATATATATATATATACACCTAATTTACTAATTATTATATTTTAAACCACAGAGCCATCTGAAAAAATCAAAAACGCGAAACAATAAAATGCCCTTATCCCTTCGCAATTACATATCCAGTCACATAAATCGTACATATTTTCACTAAAATAACAATTAACTTTTTTGTTTTTGTCTTTATTTGTCTGCCGAATTTTAAGTTCCGGCAAAAGTCGACGTCTGGCGTTAAATTCGAGACATTTCTCAAAGTTGAACTCATTGGCGGCTTTTGAAGTCTTCAGATTCTAAACCACTGTGGCTACCATTATTTAAAACATTAATTTTTTTCAATTAATTTAAACCACATCACAATCAACAAACAAGTCTTGAAAATAAAATAAATTCTATAAAAATACGCAATCGTAACCACAACCTATCACACGATTCACATTAAACGCATCAACTGACAAAAATGTTTAAGAAGATTCCTCGGCGCGACTGTAACCCATAATTTGCCAACGTAAGCCGTATATTATCTATGCGCTCCTATGCGAAATCAATCGGGAACACTCGGAAGAAACTCGCCTTCGTTTATAACAACGAGGATATCGCGGACCGCCAGCCTCGTGGTCCAACGAAACGAAACCTTCGGAAAACGCTACGAGAAGTATCGATAGTGCGACTGCCGCGGAATCAACATGAACATTCAACGAGTTTACACGCTTAAAATAATAGAAGGAATTTCCAAATTTAAAAGAAATTAAAAAAATTTAAATTATTTATTATTTTTTGTTTGTAAATATTTATTGGGGGGTCATTGGCCCCCCATTAGGGAAGCCACCGCCTCAAGTGCCGCACACACTCTCCTGCACGGGTCTGAAGTGACCTCGTGTTTCTACCTACCGCAGTAAAAATTTTTTGTTAACTTCGGTTTTCATCAAGGTGTCCTCTGACATAAGAGTATATGGTACTGCGACTGTTGTGTTATCTGAGTCCGAAGGCACTTCTCTAGAGCTTTCTAGTGACAGAGAAAACGGTAAATAACAGCTCTCGATCTTACTGCAAATCGATATTCCAAGAATATATTAACATTTGGATATTGAACATCATATTAAGTTTTGAAACCATGTGGGGATACAGGGAAATCCTGTCGATGCCACGTTGGGCGGCGTATACTGGGATCAAGATTCTGAAGATACCACGTTTCGAAGGTTCATCTCGGTGAGTCCTTTACTCGAATTGAATAGGGGTCTGATCCAAGGGTCGAAAGGGTCGTATGGAGAGTCAACCTCTCTTGACCATCAATAGGCTGAAAGATGACGCTTTCGAAATGTAAGCCATCATTTGTGGCACACCATCTCATCAGGCGGTTCGTTCGTCCATTAATTGCACACGGGGTGACTCCGTTTCCCGCACTTGGGCAGACTGGTCATTGTTGAGGCATCGAGTTTGCTGAGTTTTTACAGGACTTTGGGTCGTAACACGTATCGCAAAATATGTCTGGAGCCTTGTGGGTCTTCGCACGTCCTGGACATTGTCCACCAGGGCTCTAATCGCCTCCACAGTAGGTTTGGGTAACTCCAAAAATCCCTGGTTCTCTCAGGAGGGTAGGTTATCTAGTTTTGGATAGTATGCCAATCCTGGGCTCTGCGTCCTGGGGAATATCTATGTCCAATCTATTCACGCCCCATTCATCTCTAGACGGCTATAAAAATCAGCTCCTAACACTCGATGGGTTTATCATAGATTCGGCTAATTCTAAATTTGCACCTTCTGGACAAGGGGTGAACATTAGTCTATCATGGGTTTCTCTACTTTCTTGTATACAGGAGTTTTTAGCTCGCACGCTGGGAATCAGTTTCTCAATGTGCGAACCTAATCCTATCCTAGCTCTTGGGACGTTTTTCTCGACCGGGCTTCCCATAAATGTATTTCCGACAATAGTGACTTCAAGGGTGAATTGCCACCCCTGAACATTAGGCGATTTAGCTTTTCTAGGGTGGAACTTGTAGGTAAAGAATGTCCGCTTTTGGCAAAATTAAAAATTTCATTGTTTAGAACCTGTAAAAGGCTCTCAGAACGGGGTTAAATGGGTATTTGGGGCAATTTGCAATCCCTGAACCTTAGTCGATCTGGACCATCTGAATCTTCAAGACCTTCAAATCAAAAATCGTCGATTTCAGTCTGAACGGGACGTCCAAAGTTCAAAAGCTCGGGACTCCCCAATTGGCTAAATGACAGACAATGGAGATGGCATAGGCCGCCTCCAACTCTTTACGGGCTCCGTCCACGACTTCCTCACGTCGGTGCTTCTACCGACGCTTGGTGGAGCGAGTTATCTGCGGATTCCATCCTCTCGAAAATCATAGATTTCTATGTACATAAAATATTTACAAAAGGAAACGGTTGTCTATATTAACTAGAATTAAGGAACGTGAATAATATCATAAACGTAAAAGAAAACCAAGGTTCTAGCATGGGTTCCAGGAAAAATGAAAAATTAGAGAATCTATTGACATTTTTAAACATACAAAACCTTCAATAGATATATGGGTTGCGGTCTACGTGTCTACGAAAATGCCTTTGGATTTCAAAGTCAGTTTATAAAATCTTACTTAATTTACACTAACAGAGGAGGACGACGAACGCATTGACGAGGTCAACAACTCAGTTAGAGACTTAGATTTTACCACAACAAAATCCACATCCTGTCTCACCTGAAGTTCGAGACATCATCATGAGACTGAAGGTCAAGAAAGCGCCCAGCCGACGGTATCACCAACAAGATGCTAAAATACTTTTTCAAGAACAGTGTGATGACCAACATCATCAACTCCATCATAAAAACATGCCATTTCCACAACACATAGAAAACGGCAGAGGTCATCGTCATTGAAAAACTAGGCAAAGATAGGGCACAACCTCAAAACTACAGGCCCATCATCCTACTTCTTGCGTTAAGCAAAGTAGCTCAAAAAGAGCAAGAAGACTGAAAGATTAGTCCCAAGAGCTAGATGCCATCCCGGATGAGCAGTACGGCTTCAGGGCAGGGCACTCATCTGAGCAACACAGTACATCACCAAAGGATTGGTCAGAGGTCACAGGAGCAGTTTTTTTGGATATAGAAACAGCCTCTGACAGAATGTGGCACCATGGCCTGCTCCACAAAATGTCAGCGGCTGGATACGAGAGAAGGAACATAAAGCTCATCAGGAGTTATCTGAAGGACAGATCATTCGCAGTCAAAGTGAATAATTAATAGTACAAAGAAGACTAACAGCTGGAGTATCACAAGGGTCAGTGCTGAGACCTATACTATACTTCACCTTCTATCACGATGTTCTAATTGGAGAAGAGGGCATAACAGCACTCTACGCTGATGACACAGCCATCTTACACCAAAGCAGATACCCGGATCCTGGGTAGACGTCTACAAAAAGATATTGTTAACCTCCAAGATTGGTGCATCAAATGGAAGGTTAAGATCAACCCCCAGCAGTCCCCAGTAATCCTACTCCAATGTAGGAGACTGCCTCCAAGAGCCAGAATCCGAGTAGGAGATGTGGAAATCCCTTGGTCTGACGAGGCCAAGTACCTAGGGATAACCATGGATAAAAGGCTAACATGGACCAAACGCAGCGAGGACAAAAACCTGACAAACAATGAGTAAACTATGTTCATTGCTCTGTCGGAAAAGCGAAATGGGACTGAGGACCAAACTGCTACCGATCCAAACAGTATCAAGGAGCCAACTCACTAAAGCCGAAGAGGACTGAAAATAAACTGATTAGGATTGCGGTAGATGCCCCGTGGTTTATCAGGAATGAGGACCTGCAGCGAGATGTTCAATGGACACCAATTGAAGACTTCATGCTGCGAAAGGCCACCCGAGCTTTCACGGCAGCCGAAAACCACCCCGACTTACGTGACTTGGTAGACTACGATACACTAGCTCCAATCCACAACAACTGGGTAAGATACAAGAGACCAAGATATGATCTCCTGCACTAATGGATGTGGGCAAATCAGTTTCCATGCTCCCCAGAAAATAGAAACTGCACACACAAAATTCCGAACTCATTCAGTGCTCCAATCGAAGGCGAAACGTCGGATAATAATTCCAATTTGACACGGTCTAATCCCAAAAACCATGATTTCCTAACTGACCAAGGCAGTGAAAGCTTCCGTTCTATATTTTAATGTTAACTCACTGGTGTAACTAGAAAAATTGTCTGGGGGTGGAACATAGGTCTAAATCAAATATATAAAATGTAAACTCTAAAATAGAAATTTAGGACCGTTTGTAGAGTATTTAGATATACAAAATGAATCCTCTACAAATACAAGCGACTAATAAAAAAAAGTGTCGAAGGAATAAGCGACTCAAAATCGTCTCGTATCCACTTTCGTCGCCTTTGGAGATATTAATAAACCGGTCTAATTCAAATTCATATCATTTTAAACACTACCTATTGTTTAAATTATAGTATAAAACAAGATCCCATAACAATATCTGTGGCATGTCAGGTATGTGATTACATTGTGTTTTTATAAGTACCTGTATATTAATAATTTTATGTGGTGTAAGCACTTAAAATTTTGCATATCACATAATAAGTACATTAACACGTAATAATTGAAACGTAAGTGTACTAAACAGGTACCTAATGGTTAAAGAATTCACTAACAAGGAACCGTATTCTCAGAAAGCAGGAGTAAACCTAAGAGAACGTAGGGTGTGTGGAAAACCATTCTCATAATGTATGTAGAAATAACTGGAGCTATTTTTTATTCTGTAGTGGAGGATGGTGGTGCAATAGAGCATTTAGGTCTCTATATACTCTCTCAGTACTAAAGATGATATGCCAGCGTTCTCCTACAGTGAACTTTTTGCATGATCAGTCTGCGGAAAAGGGTGCTTATAGGGAAATTATGGCTTTTCTTCGTATTAGCCCACTTAGTCAATGGCAGGGTGTAAGTAACCTACTTGACCACGTTAATAGATCTGGGGCAAAGATTTTAAAGTATCTGAATTCAGTATGATGTTTCATTTGCTATACAAGGTTTAAATTATCTACCTAATATAAAATATTATACTATCTACATATACAGTCTGATAGAGTCCTACTTTATAAAGTTTCTTTCTAAAAAAATATCAAGTGTTGTTTGTCTTAAACTAGAGATTCCATTTTAAACGCAACTTCTGAGATTTGTTCCCCTAAAACCGAATCTCCAAAAGTTTTCAATATCCCTTAACATTTTATATGCTTCCTTAATGTTCTTAATATTGGAAGAAATGATTTATCATCACTGTCAGATGAAATCTGACCGTTCTCACTATTTACTCACGTACACTTATGTTAGGATTTTCCGTGAATAAACTTTCATTAATTTCTGAATATGAAGTTAAGTCGGAAGAGAATACATTGATGTTTCTACATAATTCCGATAATGGCACATCATCTTCACTATCGTAGTCAACGTTTTCCTCGAGAATTTCGTCGAATCCAGCTTTGCGGAAGCAGTTACTGATGTTCTTGGATTCGACTTTTTTCCATGCAGCAACAATCCAAATCAAGGCACTTACAATATTTATGGATTTCTCCAATTGTTCGGTAGATTCAGAATACTCCATGAATAACGAAAGTCGCTTGATTAAAAACTTTCTGTAGTGGTTTTTAAAATTTTGAATTGGCTGGCAATGTGATATCGTATTTGGCGGTAAAAAAATTATGTTAACATTTTTTAGCTCCTATTTTGGGTAAGATGAAGCATTATCGGAAAATAAAAGTACATTTCGGTTTTGCCTTTTCATTTTTCGGTCAAATTTCATCAACCAATCCGACATTATATCCCTTGTCATCCATGCTTTCTTGTTATAGTACTATTCAAGTGGAATTTTTTCACGCTTGATCCTTTAAAACAACGGGGTTCTTTGGGTTTTTCACTTTTTCCAATCACCAGTGCATTTTCTTTTTCTCCATTCATAGCGGAACAAGTTAAAATAGTGAGTATCTCCTTAGACGCTTTCCCGCCAGCACATGTTTCGCCTTTTAAAGAAAACGTTTTATTTGGCAAAGCACGGAAAAAAAGTCCCTCTCAGTGCGTTGTTTTTGATAATAGCACATAATTTCGTCCGCCAATCAGTTACCTGAGTCAAGTCTACAGCCGCTGCTTCGCCACAGATGGATTTCAAAGAGATATTATGACGTTGGCAGAACTTCTCCAACCATCCATTTGATCCGTTAAACCACCAACGGTTCTTCGCAATTTCTTGTGCTTTTTCCTTTATTATTGTACCGGATATTGGAATGTTTTTGGAGTGTACTTTACAAAACCAGTCGTAGACAATTTGGTCTAGGGCAGCACCCTCAGTTTTCGCAAATTTCTTTTTCTCTTTCATGTTTCCGGTCTCGGCGAATCGTTTGTTAAGATTGCTCTTGTTTCTCAAAATATCACTAATTTGAGATTTTTCTACACAGAATTTTTCGGCTAATACTCCAACACTAAGTTTGTTTTCTTCTGCGTACTGGATTTTTTCGACTTTTTCTTGAAGACTCAAAAACTTTCTTTTGTTTGAAGACATATTGATCGCATCAGAGTAACATCAAAACTAAGATATTCTATTGATGAAGACTATATTTTATAAAAATAAGGTGATCTATTTATTATGCAATTTACCGCAACTTACCTACAAGCCAGCCTATTGTTCCAAATTTTACTGTCCGTGTCCGTTGTTGACAGTGTCCGTTGTCAAGAGGGTTTAATACACAGGAATACCTATACTGACGGTCGGTGACTTCAAAATTGTCCGTTCAGCAGAGGTGTTCACTGTTCGGAGGTGCCCGTTAAGGGAGGTTTCACTGTATATACAAAAAATAATTTGGTAATTGCTCTTTCGATATAGTTTGACACACGTTCATTAAATCTAACAAAAATATTAATCCTAGATCCTTAATTTCACTGGTAAAATTTGTATTTATTTTGTTAACTTTGACTATCAGATTATCAGATAATCTTACTGGCTCTACCAATTTTTCCAAACAAAAAAGCTTATACATTTATTTGGATTAAAAAATAAAGAAGGACAAATTTAAAACTTTGTTAAGGACTAAGATCTAAAGAATACATAGCTTTCATACATTCTATACAAAAGAAGCCCAAGTTTAGAAGATGGTCGATATTGAGAAAAAATCAATGAAATAGAGATGCGACCATTTATTTAGGACAATTTGTGACCTATTTTTAAAATACTTTGCATTCTATAAATAGAACTGAGAATTTGACAAACTACTCGAAAAAAGTAGTTGAGTATAACTACTAACTACCTAAGTGTAAAATATTTTAACTACTTATCAGTTGAACTATTTTGGATCAACTTTCGTTCACCTGAAATCAGTTATAAGAAAACAAACTAGTTTTATGTTTTCTAGAAGCTTCTCTTAAGAGCGGAAAGTAAGAAATTTTCTGGGGAAACGAATAATTTTCATTTTTCACATTTTAGTATACCTGAAATCATTTACATGAAAACTTTGGTTTGCTTGCCACTCCAAACACTTTTCTGAACATAAAAATGCCAAAATATTTCTGGGGAAATATTTTATCTCCATATTACGAGGAAATCTTTACACTTTAGAATACCTGGAATCAGTTATATGAAAACTTTGTTTTGCTTGCCACTTCAAATATTTTCTGAACATAAAAATGCGAAAATATTTCTGCGGAAATCTTTTATTTTCATATTACGAGGAAATTCTTTACACTTTAGAATACCTGATATCAGTTATATGAAAACTTTGCTTTGCTTGCCACTCCAGTCATTTTTTGAACATAAACATAAAACATAAAACATCAGTTACATACAAAAATTGCATCATAAACATTTTTCTTAACATAAAAATGCAAAAATGTTTCCGCGGAAATTTGTTATTTCCATTTTCCGAGGCAATTTCTACACTTTGCAATATCTGAAATCAATTACATGGAGATTTTGCTTTGTTTGCCATTGCAAACATTTTTCTGAACATAAAAATGCAAACATTTTTGCGGAAATTCCTCATTATTTTGATTTTCCTCGGAAATCAGATACATAGAGATATTTTAGATTGATTCGCCATCTATTCTGAATATAAAAATGAAAATACATTTGTATTATTATGAAGAAAGGGTGCTGGAGCGCGTCAACAAAATTTCGAACCTGTGTTAAAACTAGGATGTTTTTTAACAAAACATGTACTGTTAGGTGGATCTAACTCGTTATGTGTTAGGTTAGCTCAGGTTCGTCGATAAAACCATCATTAAAGCTATAGACTATTATTAAACTTATAAAATCACGTTATTTTTTTAAATTCTACATTCAGTAAATTACAGAAGACTTTACAGAAGTAAACTATAATAAAAATTCGAACTAGGATTGGATAGGTTTGCTGTAAAGAAAGCGCGCTAATAAAATTCCGAGTATATATTAAAACAAGGATTTTTTTAAAAAAAACCTATACTGTTAGGTAGATGTATCCCATTAGGTGTTAGGTTAGGTTAGGTTTCAAGCCATTAACCATCGTTTAAGTTATAAAATCATATTAATTTTTTAAATCCACATTCAGAAGGATTTATTGAAGTAAAAAAAAATGTTTTGTGAATGTATCACATTTCAGTGAAGAAAAAGGAATAAATAGATAAAATAAAAAATTGAGAGTTTCCGTTGAGAATTTTTTCAATTTACGGGATTCAGGAGGCTTTATTGAAACTTAAAAATATTTGATGTATATATGACATTTCAGTTAAAGTTTATAAAATGTCCTCGGAAAATGGAAATAACGTATTTCCGCAGGAAGATTTTTTCATTTTTATATTTAGAAAAATGTGTAAAATGCGAAGCAAAACAAAGTTGTCAATGTAACAAGTTGTAGCTATTCTAAAGTCTGGAAAATAGAAATGGCGTATTTTCGTAAGATTATTTTTACATTTTTATGTTCAGAAAAATGTTTAGAATGCAAAGTAAAACAAAGTTTTCATGTAACTGGTTTCAGGTATTCTAAACTGTGGAAAATGGAAACGATGTATTTTTGCAGGAAAATTTTGGCATTTTAGTGTTTGGAATGAGATGCAGAGCAAAGTTTTCATGTAACTGATTTCAGGTATTCTAAGGTGTGGAAAATGGAAATGATATATTTCCGCAGGAAAAATTTTATTTCTTGTTGTTAAGAAGGCTTTTAGAAGGCAATGAAAAATTGTTTTTTCAAATAACCCATTTCAGGTGAACGAAAGATGTCCCACTACTTTTGCCAAAAAGTAGTTAAAATAGTAATTACTAGTAGTTGTTATAATGTCAACTAATTTTATAAACGTTTAGTAAAAAAGATATTTCATTTTGTGATATATTACACATATTACGCCATAGAACAAAAATTATCAACAGAATTTAATAATATCGATACTGTCTTTCTAGAAATTCAAGACCTGTACTAGAATTTGTGTTATAATATGTGAGATGGTTTTTAAAGTATGACTAGATTACGTTACATTTTTACCCTTGCCCTTGTAGATTAAAAAATACATTAAATAACGAAACATTATTCAATAAAGTCAATTATCATAAACGATACATGAAGAACATAAAAATTATCATTTTGGGAAGCCATTTTTTTGTTAAAACACTGGAGTATAGAACAAGTTACATTAAATGTTATTCCAGGGTGTCATATTTAAAAAACACGAAATAAAATTTCCACAGGACGTCTCAATTAAGAAAAACAGATCAAGAAACAACAAATATAATTATATTAAACCCTAGCACACATTATTTAACGAGCGATAAACAATGAAATCTTGATTTTATAATATATAACCAATATAAACGTAACTAATAAAACAATTCAGAGCTCAGTTGAAAATATTTTGGTAAATACTGTTGAACCCCACCCTAGCAGCGTCCTTTTAAATCCGAAACGATAATCAAGTCTCAGCGCCAGATTGCATACTGCACTTCTTATCTCAAATCTTTCATTTTTTTCCTCTAATTTATCATATGCCATAGTTTTTAAATTTATACTAGCTGGACCAGCAGACCTTGTTCTGCTTTTTTCGTTAGATGGCGCGTTGAGTTTCCAGTGGAATTATAAGAATCTAGGGCGCATTCACCATATCGCCCAGAAATTTTATTGAAGAAAAACATATTGGTTTTATAGAAAAAATACGCAATAAAACAACACAAAAAATATTGTTGAAAGGTCTCGGTAACCAGATAATCATTAAAGAATAATCATTTAAATTCGTGCAGTATAACTTTCTCATGAACTTGCTGAAAGATCTGGCTCAGTAGTTTAAATATATAGTCCTTCCGTAATTGTGGCAAATCACGATACATTTGTATAAATTCTTGCCAAAATTCTTTATTATCAGTTGTAGATGATGCCGTATAAAATGATAATAGAAAACGTATAAAGTTACAATATAAAACACACAAATCTCTAGAAATAAATATTAATTTGTTGTACCATATACCCATACGTGTTGTAACCTGTTACGCAACGGCAAGTATTGCATAGATAATTTCAAGCAGGTTTTAATTTATGCAAACTGTTGTGCAAATTATCTTGTGTAGAACTACTTTTCTTACAAAAGTAGTTAACTACGTAGTTTAACTGTTTTTGTAGTTAAGTACACAAAGCCCTGGTTGCACTAACCTTATAATTTTCCAAACGAAATTTGAAAATTTTATCCCTTTAAAATTGAATTTTTTCTTTTTGTTTTCAGGGGGCCGTTTAGTCCTAGGGCTACCCTGTATAAAGAAAAAAAAATATTTTTTTGTATATAACAAACTGATAAAAAGAAATTTCAGTGTTTGCTAAGCTGTTTCATCATTTTAGGGCCACGCTGTTTAGTTAAAAAAAATTATGTACAGAAAAATTTAAAAAAAACGCTCGCTTGTTTGGCTTTTACTGAGCAAAGTAAGTGTTTCTGAAATACTTTTTTTAATTTTTATGCGGCTGTTTTCACCCTAAAGCTACCCTGTACAGTTAAAAAAATGTTTTTATATGCAGAAAAATAAAAGAAGTTTGCCATGTTTCACTGTTTTTCATTTCCAGGGGGCTTTCTCATCTTTTTGGGCTACCCTATATAGTGGACAAAAAATATTTTGAATGGAAAAAATAGAACAAAATTGACGCTTTTTGCGTTTTTCGAAATATTACTTACAATATATATATATATATATATATATATATATATATATATATATATATATATATATATATATATATATATATATATATATATTATAAAGATTAAGGCAGCAATTAAAATATATAAAAATTAACACTCATAAAAATAAAATAGTAAGTCACAGAGTTCTGAAGTTTCGATGTATTTCAAGTAAAGTTTGATATATAAATATACAAGGAAAGGTCATGATACCATATTTAACAAATAAAGGTTTAGAAGACACAAGAGGGCCCACTCCCTCAATTGCTCTAATAGCTCTCTTTTGAAGAATGAAGAAGAAAGAAATTTTTTGCGTTTCCAGTATTTCCTCTATTATATTAATACAACATATTGGCTGTTGCACGTGGAATATAATTAAAAAGTTAATTGAATTCATGTAATGAATACATTTTTTTTGAAATTTAATGCATTCACAACTACTTTTTGGGAAAATGTAATTAGAATTCATAATTACTAGATTTTACTCTACTGCCCAGCTTTGATTGTAATCAGAGGGGTTGAGACTGAGCTTAAGCTTTGTTGTAATTTGTTGGTTGTTCTACCACCAGACGACACTTCAATCTAAACACTTTTGATACACCCAGAACACACAAATATCTTTCCTCCGATTCTTTTTCTTAATTTTAATTCTAAGGAAAAAAGCGGCCATCAATAGCTCAAGTTTTCTTTTCCTAGTCAAGAGTAGGGATAGGATATAGAGGTGGGGGGACGCTACCCCCCAATATTTTATCATATTGTTAAATTTTATTGGCAATATATAATATGCAACTCAACTCTGTTGACAACTTTGTGTCTTGCCTTAAGCTAAGAGCCAGTATCTTTTTTTATATTTTAAGGTTTTGGAATAAATATATTGTGTTGACAAAACTCAAAATCTGTTAATAAAGTTGTAATATTCCCTTCCCATATATTCTCTTTGGTCCGTCCCTGCGTAGAGGTGCCTACATTCTGGAGAGAACTACACTAAACAGTTTTACAAGGTCATTTACGTAAGCAATTGCATAGAATCTATCAGATTTGAGCTGTTGCAAGAAGCTATCAAGGACTAAGTTCCATGACAATGGTGATGTCAAATGGCCACTTTCTGTTTTACTGGTCCCTACTTATGTTAATTTTAGTTGTATATTTCTCTAGACTTAAATTAATAATGCGAAATAATTTATCGAGTTAGCAGTTACTTGATGAGAATTCATTATCACTAGTATAACTATATACTAAATTAACAAACTATTTTATTTAGTAATTTCCACTAATTTATTTCTGTTTGACAGCTGTTTCGATAACCTGTGCCCTTTTCAAAAACCATTTCAAGACGGATACTAAAACTCGAATTTTTAACATTAAAACAATGAAGTGTTACTTATTTAACCCACACAGCCATTAGGCATAATGGTTCAATAATGGGGAGTCCTTTAGGTTCATTTGATCGTTCATTATGGTTTTTCTCTCTTATTAATTTCTAGACTTTTCAAGTAATTCAACTTGTAACTTTTATTGGCTGAAGGCAACATTTTAAATTAATTGTTAAAATTGTAATTTGTTTCTAGTAATTGTTTTGCATAATTAGAATTTGTTTTTTTGTTTAAAATGTGATGTTTTCTGTTCTTTTATACGTTTATAAAAATATCTACCCATTTGACTAATATATATCTTTTCAACATAACCACATTTTTAATTCATATACCCTAGATTTTTGGTCCTTATATGAATTAGTCTTGTAGTTCTTAATGTAACAGCTCCAGCACATCGGGCATTTAACAAATTAATAGAAATTATTAGTAAATTTTGTAATTTTAAGCCTAAATATAGTATAATAAATAACCTCGAATTAATTAACAAAATTAAAGATATATCAATTCCAAATAAACACTATTTTAATTTCTTTGGATGTGCAAGACCTATTTTCTAGTATCTCACCTATTGAAGCTATGAACTTAGTGGATAATTTACTAGTAAAAAACAACGTTAACCGTATTGTTAAAATTATTTTGCATTTAATGGCTCGATCTATTTAATAAAGAAGGATTAATATTCGGTAACCCGTTAAATTCTATTTTAGCTGAAATATTTCTTGATAACTTAGAACAAAATAGATAATCACTCTGCAAGAGACAAGTTTATATATTGTTATAGATATGTTGACGATATTTTGGTTTGTTTCACAGGCACAGAGAAGCATCTTAACCTCTTTGTAAATTCTATTAATGAATTACATTAAAATATAAGGTTCACTTTAAAATTAGAACAGAATGAGTCCATAAACTTTTTAGATTTAAAAATGAGGAACAATATTATTAAATCCGATTTTGAAATTATCACAAACCATCGTATACAGATATAAGAATACATAATACATGAAAGCACCCATTCACACATAAGATGGCAGCTTTCCGTAATTTTGTACATCGTTTAATTGGTGTACTTCTTTCTTTCTTTCCTTTCCAGCCCAATAGGTAACGACCACGAGTTGTGCTCTCCGTGAATCATTGAACGATACTGCTATTATTTATCTTTGAAAAGTCACATTGTTTCCGCTATCAAAGGGTTAACTCCAAGGACTCCTGTTGTCGACGTATATCCTTTTCTTTCATAGTGACGTCGGACTTGCGCACTCCCGTGGCACTTTCTGGTTACCGTACGACCTTTGGACTTATTAGATAAGCCTGTCCAGAGGAAGAAATCACAATTTCCACATCTCGTAAGACTCTCCGCCTCACAGCGATTGGACTGGATAAAAAACAATAGAGAAAAGCACTCAATTTGGTTTATCCTAATTTTAATATAAAAGACAATATTAAGTTTAACACATTAACATAATATACGGGAAAAAATAGCACTAAAATAGGAAAATATCTTAAGAAAACAAACCATAAAGTAGATTTTTGTACAAATAATACTTTATGTTAATATATTAAAAATAACAAGTCTAATACAAATAAGGACCAAAAATCTGGAGTATACGAATTAAAATGTGGTTCTTGTGAAAAAGTTTATATTGGTCAAAGGGGTAGATCTATCCATAAACATATAAAAGAACACAAAACATCACATATTAAACAAAAAACAGATTCTAATTATGCAAAACAGTTACTAGAAACAAATTATAATATTAACAATGAATTTAAAATGTTGCATTTAGCCAATAAAAGTTACAAGTTAAACTACGTGGAAAGTCTAGAAATTAATAAGAGAAAAAACCGTAATATTTTATCGAACGATAATGGACTTAAATGACTCCTCATTGTTGAACCTTTATACCTAATGTCTACATGAGTTAAGTAATTAGTTTTAGTATCACTTTTGAATTGCTTTTTAAAAAAGACACAGGTTGTCGAAACAGCTGTCAAACGGAAATCAATTGGTGGAAATTACTAAACAAAAATAGTTTGTATATTTATTATACTAGTAATAATGCGAAGTTTGCAGCTTACTCCCTAGGATACACAAGTGCATGTCCTTGTAATTATCTTTAATTGATTAAAGATAAGAACATTATTTATACGTATGTTGTTGTAAATATCTTGATTCGGTTTCTTCTTAAAATTATACATTTTAAGACAACAAAAAGTCGCAGGCATAGGATTATTTTTCTTTCTCAGTAAATTACATTTTTTTAAGAATAAATATTCATAAAACACCCTAGATTTCTTGGTAATGTTATTTTTACTAAAAAAATCCGCATAGCCGTTTCCAGCATCGGTTTTCATTTAACGTTTTGAGTGGGAGTTGTTTATGATTTCTGGTTTCTTTTTGCTTTCGACATAACATTAAGACATTTTTGGCAAACTGTGGTTAAGTTTATAAAATGTTTAATATTCCCTATCTATGCTCACAAAAACTTGACAAAAAAAATTGTAATCGTTTAGAGTGCAAACTGCCGACACGGAGTCAGAAGCAGTAAAAACGCCGAGCAGAGGAATTTATCAGGGATCCTGCCCTGATAAATTTGTCTATATTTTGTACACTACACAAATATGAAATGTAAAGCAGCCATTTTTCAAGATTGTTATTAAATATTATATCTAATTATAAAAGCTATACGTTATTTGATAAAAATATTATCTATATATTTAAAACACTAAGAGAGATTGTTCAGCAAGTCCGGTTACCGAGACCTTTAACACTATTTTTAGTTAACAAACAAACATTTTTTTGGCTTTTTCGCAACTGAAAAAGAATATTTAATTTTAAATTAATTGAAGCAGATATTTAATATAATTACATACCTCAACATGTAGACTAGTCTGTCTACGGAATAGACTAGTCTACATGTTGAGGTATGTAATTATATTAAATATCTGCTTCAATTAATTTAAAGTTAAATATTCTTTTTCAGTTGCGAAAAAGCCAAAAAAATTTTTGTTTGTTAATCTAAACGCAACAAATAATCTGAACACATTTAAAAATACTATTTTTAGTATTGTTTATTACGTATTTTTTCTATAAAATTCGAGGGTTAAACAGTTGACAAAATATGTACACTAGAATTACATTTTCGTTAAATAAATCCAAAAAATCCACATAAATCTACGGAAATCAACAAAAACCCCCGGAAATCCACAAAAATCCGCGAAAAGAAAGAAAAATTCGGTGAATATCTATGTACCCTCATGGATATCCAGTCATTTATGTACATCAACTAATAATAAAATATTTTTGGAAGTTTTAAACAGCCAACAAAATTGCATAAAATATCTGGAGCAGTAAAACTATGATAAAAATATAATATATTATCGCAATATTGATGAAAAGTGCGGTTAACATTACATAACGCAAACAACCTAAAATTATAACGGTCGTAGATAAATTTATATTACTAAATGAAAGTAGTAGATTAGTTTTTTATTGCTAATTTTTTGAAGGCTTGTTAGGTATTAGTCCTTTAAAAATCTATAACAACTATTATCTTTGTTTGTGAATTTTGTATTACGAAATTCATGCCGTTGACAATGACTGTCATTTTCTGTATAAATCTATATAAAATAATACCTACTACTTGTTTGAAATATTTTTATTGCACATTTTATAATAATTTTACACGCATACTAAGTGAACACAACAAACGTATAACCTCAAAAATAAAGTACAACCAAACAATGCGGAGTATTGCGGAGACTTTGTTTCATTAGTTTGAACATTTCATTAATTTCTTTCAACTGCTGATCACTAAGTTGCAACGGTATTTTTTCAGAATGCTTTTCAGCCTCTATGGGTCCATAAAAAATAAAGTCTTCCGAAACTTTAAAAATATCATCTGGTTTTGTCTACAAAAATTCTTTATCGCTTTTCCGCTTTTTTTTCAAACTCTTCACAACGTATTCATTATTGTGAATGTTTGTGATTAGGCCTAAATATCACCATTGCTCATAATAAATAGCATAAAATTTGCCACATTCTGACTGAAGGGATTTAACTCTAGATGTTTTTACAGTAGATGTCATATTTGAAGATTTATATTCGAAACGATTCATACTTGCTTTACTGGTTTCCTCAGAAAAGGTTTCAGTATCTGTGCTATCATCGTATTTCACACTTTTTATATCATTATCTGAAGATTAAAAATTAGATGACGATTTTTGCCTTGTGCTTTGAGGAATGGCACAGCCATTTCTTTAAAATTTTCTTACTCTTTGGCAAAATCTTGGTTTTCGTTGCTAGAACCATGAAGAGATCTTTTCGGGAGGGTATCTGATCCTCTCGTGAAAAATCTTCGCAACCTATCAGAACTCACCCTCTGCTTCTTATAGCCAACAAAATGAGGATTTTTTAATAATCGTCGACTTCCCGTCTGGCACTGTTATTCTTAGTAGTGATCCCTTTTCGAAACCAACATTTCGCTCTTCCGGCAACAACATAAATGAGAAATCCTTTAATAAAAGTTCTTGGCCATATCAGTGTATATTTCTAATTGTCGACCAATGGCGGAATCAGCGAGGGGGTCAGAGATGTCATCGTTTGGTGATAACGTATTCAAAATATCAGAATTGTCATCTTTAATATTAGGTTAGTCTATATCATTGTCTTCTTCATCTTTAACTCTAGGGACTTCCCCGGGGGTGCAATAGCAATATAATTCTATTTATCGTCCGAAACTTGCATTCTTAAACTTCCAGTGGGTTGTAGCGCATCTTGTAATGCTTTCTCTACAGTGAATTGAATGAAATAATTTGATGGGTTTTACTTACTAAAACTACAAAGTAACGAAAGATAAAGCAAAGAAACCGGGTTGCCAAATTGACACGCATGTAAAAAAGAAAACTATGGGCAAAAATCTACTGACATCGAGGGTATCTATAGAAATTTTCACACATTTACAAAGTTAATGGAAATCTATGGATTCATCTAAAGGAAAAGGCAGACCAAGGTCTGCCGGGCCAGCAAGTAGCTATTATAACTCTAATTTAATTAGAATTTCACTACTATTTACAAGTATTTTTTTTTAAATTTTATATTTATTATATGTTTTAAAGTAATTGGTAATGTTCCTAATTAATTTTTTAAATATGTTATTATTTTATTTTATACATCAGCTGCCATAATATACCTCAACCTTTTTAAACAAGAAAACGAGGAAATTTAGTTAATAATACATGACTTGTGAGGGTAGCGTGATTTATATTGCTGCCAAATCTAGTTGGTCCATTTTATTACAACTGTAGTCATTATGCCGACGCGACGTCCCGTCTGCAACGTCGACACAGACGTTGGCGTCGAGACGACTCCAATTTGTATTCTCCAAATCAGTCCTTATATCGTCATGCAGACGTTGGGAAAAAACGGCAGAGTGTTTTACTTACATTTACATTTTTTTTATTTACAATCCGAACGACGTTGGAAGGCTGCTTGGGGATCAAAAATACTGACTTTCTGTTAATATTAACGAAAAAAAAAACATACTTTTTCTTATTGGGACATTTTTACTCGTCGATTAATAGATCGTGAAAAAGTCGACCGGTTTTAGGGTTAGCCCGATATCCTCTTAATATTGTGTGGGCTGGGTATAGTACTTACTTTCAATTACGGAACACGTGAAGAATAAAATGCTTAAGCAAGTTTTCAAGAATTTTGATACCAAAATATTTCCTTTCTGTCTCATGCTAGTTACGTTTAATATATCATAAATAAAGCCACTGTAAGAAATCCAAACTTTATTAGGGGCAAACCACACTTTCAAAATAAATGAAATTGGAATTAGAATTAAATTTAATCTTCTGGTATTTTTACAGTTTTTTCCCAACGTAACACAATATTATTTTGACGTATATTCAATATTGTCCGTATGTTTTTTTTCACGAAGCATTTTTTGTTGACCCAAAAAATGCAATTAAAATTTTCAATTAACAGTGGTATTTTTTCACGGAATAAATACGCCGGGAAAAAGTAACTGATTTTTTTTTGCAAAAAATATTTTCCATTTGGAATCGCAATATTTATTTTTTACATTTGACATTTGTAAAAAATGAATAATTAATGTGTTGTGTGACAAAATGACGAGTGGTCAGTTGTAAATACAGCAAATTTATTTAGCTACAAAATGACTTGAAGATTAAATTGGCAGCAAGTAATTTGGAGCAACGTAGAAATATTCTATGAAAATAATTCAGTTTGTTTACTCTTATACTATTACTTATTACTATATATATATATATATATATATATATATATATATATATATATATATATATATATATATATATATATATATATATATATATATATATATATATATATATATATATATATATATATATATATATATATATATATATATATATATATATATATATATATATATATATATATATATATATATATATATATATATATATATATATGTAGAGTAACCCGATGAGTAATACTGATCATTTTATCTGAAAACTATAAGAATAACCTAAAAAGCTGGTATACAAGGAGATTTTATTTTTTAATGGTATACACTATTACATTTTTGAAATGTCACATAAAACTAATTGCTGCATTGACGCGAATTTGCGTCAATGCGTTAATAGTACTGTCCACTTAAATATGTAAAATATTTCTTTTATTTCCTTTAAATATTATTGTTACTATTTACAATAAAAAGCGAAACGACGTAAATATTTTATATTATAATAATATTGCTTAAATTATTAATAACGTTAAAAGTTATATTAATAATTATATATTAAAAATCTTGAAAAAAAAACATTAGTAATGATTACAAATAGAAGTTAAAGTCAGATTTCCATCCCAAGTTTGCAGTCGAATAAGAAATATCTTATATGGTTTTAATATATGTTTTCAATTCGAACAAGCCCCAACGCTGCTATAATAACTGCTCAATCTGTAAAACCCTCAATTCAACGGACCTTGATGATGAATTTCGTGTGATAATAACTCGGTCCTGTATTGCCATCACAAGTCCTTCTGTCTCTAGGAATAGTTGTCCATCCTTCAGCCACCTGTTGGATGCTTCCTTATTTATGTGTGGCTGATTCAAGTCATCGTGATGTCCGCCGTGCAGTGCCATTTGAGCCCACTATTTTTGTTTGTTGGGGTCTGAAAATGACTTTAGGAGGATGTTGTCACTTGTAAGAATGAGTGGAGAGTACGAGTTGTCACTTAAGGTCACTATACGGTGGAGGCTTGATGTTTGTGCCTTGTGGGTGAAGAAATCTCTCAATTTTTGCAGCTGCCGGGAGTCCGAATTGGTCAAGTCGACAAGGGATCTTCCACCTTCTCTTCGTGGTAAGGTCATTCGGAGAGTTGTTGACCTTGGGTGGTGTGACTTATACTTGGTCATCATGAGGAGAGTAGTTCATTGTAGTTTCTCTAGCTCCGTGGTAGTCCATTTGAAGATTTCGAAACTGTAGATCAGCACGGGCACAGCATAGGTGCTAATTGCTGTAATGAGATTTCCGGCGTTCAGTCTGTTTTCAGAAGAGCTCGCACTCTTTGAACATACTGATCTTTCATCTTAATCTTTCTTTGCTTATCCTGAAGCAGTCTAGCTTATTGGAATCCTAGGTATTGGTTGGTTTCTTTTTGGTTCATCGCCTGAATTATTTCTCTATTGGGTAGGGATACATCACCATTAATGACTTTGCCTTTTTCGATGTTTCAGGCTTTACATTTTTCCATTCCAAATTCCCTATGGATGTCTTTCGAGAAGATGTATGTCACGTCAATAAGATTTTTTAATTAGTTATGGTTTCCACCATAGAGCTTAATATCATCCATATACAGAAGGTGGGATATGGTTCGCTTAATATCATCCATATACAGAAGGTGGGATATGGTTCGCTTAATATCATCCATATACAGAAGGTGGGATATGGTTCGGGAATCGTCTCTATTGGCTTTGGTGTTGAAGCCATGTCTTGTATTGTTGAGCAACGTGGAGAGGGGATTCATGCTAAGCAAAACCAAAGTGGACTTAAGGAGTCTTTTTGGTAAATTCCACTACTGATGTGTATCTCATCGGTGGTAAGAGATCTAGGCCGTTAAACTCAGCAACAGCTTTTTGGAGTTCGTTCTTTACTGATATTTTTCCATTGTACTGTGTAATATTGACTCTGTCAGTGATGTCTTGTGCTGTAGATTCGTCTTCGCCTATGTTTTCTTCAATTCGTACTTCCTCCTCGGGTTCACTGCACCTTTCCTTTAAGTTGTTCCAGTATTGGTTTAGCCAAAAGTTTATTCCGGACAATAACTTGCTGTTGGTCAGCAATGCGTTGCTCGGTGATGTTCTCAAAATCCCGGTATTTCTGAAGGAAAGCACTATGAAGGCCGGTTCGGTAGGTGGTTAAATCGGTCTTAAATCTGGTCATCTTATAATAGGAACGCATTATGAAAAAATTCATTGCTGGTGTCAATTTCATACCCTTCCTTGGCTTTCCAGTCGACGCGAGGCTTTCACATCCAGAGGTGATATGTTGGATGCGCTGACCTTATTACATACTTTGCACTTGTCTGTAGATATGTTTTGTTTTAAAATATGCCTCCTGTAAGCTCTAGTGCTGACCACTTGATCTTGTATTGAGCAAATAAAGCCTTCGGTTTCGCCCATGAGGTTAATATTATTAAGGAACTGTGCAGACCCGCGTTTATGAATTCCTTTTTGCTGAATGTCGTTGCCTACCATGCAGAGCCTTTCCACGAAGTTCCTTCAGCTGTTCTTGAACCTATGGAACTTTCGTTGGGATATGGGAAGCCAGGTTCAGCGCCGAGTAACCTCTATCCACTTCGCATATTGCTCTATGAAGGTAAGTATTTTTTTGCATAAAGTAGGTCATTAATTTGTTGTTTTATCTGTTGTAGGCCCTTCAACATTGATAAGTCACCTACCCCCATGGGTTCTGGGGAGATTCATCCTGATGTTTGAAAACGATGGATGGTGCAGTCTGAACTGTGTTAGTGTTCTCCTTGTGGATCGGTCTATTTCCAGGAACTCCGTTTTTGTTGTCCATTATTATTATTTTTTTGTAGATCACGATTTGTTTCGGATATTGATTATAACCGGTTCCCTAAAAAACAAGATTAGAGTTCTTGCAACAAATAGCGACGACCGATATGATAGGTTCCCAGGATCGCAGCTTTTTGTGCAATCGTCACTATCTTATTGTCGATTCCAATATTGTCTAGGTTGCTGCAAAATCTCTTTTCAACCAGTCCATTAGTGGATATTATGAACGGTACAACTTCTATTTTTTCTAACAGGTAAATAGTTTTAATTTCATGGCACAGATCTTGGTACTTCGTTACTTTTTCAACATACGTCGTCCTAATGTTCTCATCCAGTGGTACTGCTACATCAATGATGAAAGCGGAACTGGTTTGTTATTCGTTACTGTTCTGTCCGTAATGATCATATTATCCCAGTATACTTTAACCTCATAATTTTCAAGAACTGTACTTGGATGTTACTTGAAATAAGGTGTTAGAGTATTTATGAGTTTATAGTTATGACATTATGTGACTATGAAGGATTTTGGCGATGTCGTTGTGGCGGTTAAGGTATTCTTTTGGAGCTATAACACTACATCCTCCTGATATGTGCTGGATGGACTCTTGTTTTTGACCACATGCTTGACAGAGATCGGAAGCTATGTTTTGTTTAAGCACATGTTTAACATAGCTTCTTGTTGCAATAACTTGATCTTGAATAGCACCTATCATCCATTCAGTTTCTCTGGTCAGAATTCCTGTTGTTAAGTGTAAAACAGATGATTTGTTATCAACAACATTGCCTTTAAGTGCCGTTGGGAAACGTCCGTGAATCTGTTTTCCCATCCACTCCTGTATAAAGCATTCATCCGTTTCTGCCTCTGGTAGCGGCTCCTGACTTGAAAGGTTCAGAGGTGTAAACTTTATATCAGCATCTGCCAGGTCTTGGTACAGAGGTAAGTTAACATTACGAAAATATTTTATCAGCTTTTTCTTTTGTTTTATGTGTGCCTGTTTCGAGGAGATTACTCCTCTTCCTCCTCTGGATCTAGAGATGTTAATACCAGCTGAAGATGAATTCGGGTGGTGGCCTCGAAATGATCTAAGTAATGTTCTTATTATTCTATCAGCGTTTTGCAAATCTGTATCTGACCGTTTGAGAATGCCGAATGTTGATGTTAATGCTGGAATTACCCAGGTGTTGATGGCTGCAATGGTGTTCTTAAAATTTACCTGTGTACGGAGTACTTTCTTTGTTCGTTTCTTTATTTTTTATAGAAAATGTTCCTTCATTGCCGTTGTTTTTATGTTGAGGGCTTGCTGGAAACCCGGGTACTTACAAGTTTTCCCACCATCCAACTCTTTAATTGCCATCTCATCGAGAAGCTTGACATCCTACTTCTGCGTTATCTTGCCTTTTCTAACATTAAGCACTGCACATTTATCTAGACCGAATTCCATCTTGATTTGCTAAAGTGCGCGACTAGCTCTAATTGTTCTCGCAATTGTTGGCTTCTGTTCGAGTACAGTTTCAGGTCATCCATATAGAATAGGTGTGACAGTCTACAGCCATGGGGTCCTTGTATACTGTAGCCATAGCTACTAGTATTGAGCATGTTTCTCAAAGGGTTTAAGGCCATATAAAACCATATTGGGCTGAGACTGTCACCCTGGAATATTCCTCTCCGAATGTTGACATATTCCTTCACGTACTCCTGACCGCCTTCTCTTACTTGCAGTCGAGTCTTCTAGCTCTTCATACAGCGCTCTAGCAATGCTTTTATTCCTTGCTCTATCTTTGAATTTATATTCAGGACGTTTAGGAGCCAGCTATGAGGTAGCCACGGATAGGCTTCGTTGTTTGTTTCTAGCGTGGTTTGTAATTATAGAATCAATTATTAGTAATTCCCGTGATTCCTGTGCTCTCTTTTTACATCCGTTTTGTTCTGATGACATTAGGTTAGACCGGTTTAGATGATTCTCGACAAAGTGCGCTATTACTAATGTTATTATTTTATATAGCGTAGGAAGGCAAGTTATTCGTCGATTGTGTTTAGGTTGGTTTATTTCACCTGTTTTAGGAATCATAACAGTTATGCCTTCCAATAAAAAGTCTGGTATCAGTTGCGGGTTTTCAATGCCTTCCTGGATTTGCATGGTTAGCATTGCATGGACAGACGGGAAGTATTTCCATAATCTTCCCTGGGCCTGGCGCTTTCCAATTAGATGTTCGGTTGATTGCGTTTCTGACATTTTCTTCGCTGACTGGTTTTGGTTCCATTGTTTTTCTTTGATCCAGTATGCATTTCTGTTCTGATTGGTAGAGTCTGACGATATCTTAGTCCAAAATTCGAGCATTTCCCGTGGTGGTGGGGGATTGTTGTTTGGTTTAATTCCTATTGGTTCTTCCCCATTTCTCCATAGATTGCCCCAGCTCTTTCCAGGAAGGTTTTGATATCTCTGCAGCGTTTAAAGCGTTCATTATATCTCTGTACCCTCGCTCCTAGGGCCTTGATTTTTTGTTTAAATTGGTCAAGCAACGCAGTAAATTTATTTTGGTAGTCGGGCATCGTAGGTTTGATTTTGGTTGATCTAGCTATCAATTTTATATCGGCTTTAAGTTTAGAATTACTCTTCCGAGGATTTTTTAGGATGAGTCCAGCTTACCAATTTTTCGTCTTAAGTCAGATATTTTTCTCTCTAATCTTTTCCTCCACGCAGGCATGTTTTCTGTGTTGGTGGTAACTTGCTGATTTTTTGACATTATTTCGGCGTCTGAAAGTGCCATTCTGCGGATTGTTGATCTCGCTTGATCTGATACCCTTTGAGATTCTAGATTAAGATTGGGATATTTCTGATGCCAGATTTCTTGGAGTTGTTGTCTGTACCCAATCCTAATTTGTTAATTTCTTGTTGCTGTGAAGTATGCACGTATGAGTTCAATATTCATCTCTTTACTCCAGCGCATACGCCTTCTCTGCTGTGCCTCTTCCACGTGGTTCTGAAAATCACCTCCCAAGGGGCTACACCACTCGCTCTGTCTCCCCCATTAGGCTGAACCTCCTGACGTTTCCGAAAAGGGCCAGCCCTCAGCCTCTCACCGCCTTGTGAACTTCCTTTTGATCTAGGAGCTCTTTATATTCATACTAAACGGGCTGCTAAGCCGACTAGTGGTGGGGTTTCTCCCTCTCGAATTCACCCATATATTGTCTCACCGCCACCAGGGTTGGGTATCTGATCTTGGGTTGACGCAGTCTGGTTTCCGGTGTAGGAAGGAGTAGGAGAGGTTATTTGAGACGCTTCACTACCCCATTTGGACCCCTTATTATTATTATTATTATTATTACTTCCTGTCTCACAGTATTCCTGTGGTTGTATTTTATACTGAGGGGATTATACCAAGTCAGTACAAAAAATAAAAAAAAGGAAGTGGAAAAAAACAACTATTGTGTATCAAGAAATGATCTAACTATGCTACATGTTTTTAAAATGACTGATTTCTGGATGTTCCTGTGAATGTCTGTATTAAGTCCTAATTGAGCCAAATGCGGTGTAAACGTTGTAGGGGTGAGACCTGTTACTGATATGACGAGAGGAACAACGATGACTCTTTCCTGTTTCCACAGCCTTTTTACTTCCATTGCCAAGTCGGTGTATTTGGCGATCTTTTCACTGTATTTCGCTTGGATGTTCTCGTCGCTGGGGACAGTCATGTCAATTAAATAAGTGATTTTCTCTTTTTTGGATTGAAAGGTGATATCGGGTCTATTTGCGGGGATTGTTTTATCTGTGTGGATGTCATTGTCCCAGTAGAGCTTGTAGTCTTCGTTTTCAAGTATAGATGTTGGTGTATAGTGGTAGTAAGGGTCTGTGTTCTCCGTTAGTTTGTATGTTGTGGCTAATGCTTGATGAACGACCTTCGCTGCTGAGTTGCGTCTCGAGGTGTATTCAGTTCCAGCCATTATTCTACATCCACTCGTTATGTGATCGATCGTCTCTCTGCTGGTGACATCTCCTACACCTCTCGTCTTCAATGGTTGTGTCCTTGATGATGTGCTTTCGGTAGTTTCTGGTTGCTATGACTTTGTCCTGGATGGCAACCAGGAAGCCTTCTGTTTCAGGGAACAGCTGCCCTTCTTGTAACTACGTATATGAAAGCTTTTTATGTATATGGTCTTGCTTTATGTGGTATCTGTGTCTTCCGTGAAGTGTTTTTTCAGACCAGGTGTTCATCTTTTCTAGTCCTGATTGGATGTGACTGTGTGCGTCTGCTGCATGGCTCGTTTGAGACAGGTCGAGCGGTGTATAATTCTTGTCTGCTTTTACTATTGTGGAGGTTAGTTTGTTTGTTGTGGAAGAATTTTCTGAGTTCGTAAATTTGTTTTTTATTTAGCGATTGTATATCTATAATTCCCCTTCCTCCTTCTTTTCTCTCGATGGTGACTCTTGCATGCAACTTCCTGTGTTTAGTGAATTCAGAGCGTATGAGAATGTGAATGTTTTCTTTGTCTGTGTGTGACCATTTAATGATACCAAACGAATACGTAACAATAGGTATGGCGAAGTTGTTAATAGCTTTCGTTAGATTTCTGGAATTCAGTTTTGTTTTAAGTAGCATTGTTTTAAATTCCGTCTTGAGCTCTGATTTGATATGAGTATGGTTAGTTTTGGTGCTTTGATGGAAGCCTAGGTATCTGTACGTTTCTTCTTTGAGCATGTTATCTATAGTTTCATTGTTGATTGTTTCCCCCGTAAGGTTTATTTATTATTATTATTATTAATATTAATATTATTTTAATTATCATTTGACTAACAAAGTCCTGAACTGGATCTTACTCCAATGCATACTGCTCCGCAATCCGCGTCTTGACCATGGTTGATAAACGCCACTCTTATTAATTGAGAGGCCTCGCCCACAAATGCAAAAAAGGAACGGCCTCTACATAATGCGATCATTTAAGTTCAAGTGTTGGGTCGATTGTGATTGATGTGGTGTCGGTTTATATAGGGTGTGATAATACAATGATGTCTTTCACCGGATTTAATTTAGTACATTTACCAATAATCGCTTTCTCTTGAAACAATGTTCATTGCTCTAAAAGTAGATAGTTTTTAATATTATTATTATTGAGAAATACTGGTGCGTGTTCATGAAATATGGCTGTCTAATGCCCAAATCTAAATAACGAGCGCGAAAGCTCTTAATATGAGCAATTCTGTATGATGTTAGTAGGGGCTAATATTTTAATTGTTGATAAAAATTTAGAATTTGACAGCTGCATAACTTGCTTTTTTGGTTTATCTGTTTTCATCATTTTTCAGGGCAGCGATGGGCGGATAAACTTATGTTTAAAATGTATTGCTATATCGGCTTTAACCTTTTCAAGGCGCGAATAAAATATTTGGTCAGTTTTTATGTCAATCCACGATCAAATAATAATATATTCAAACAACAATATAATCTATCTCTTTTAGGCCAAGTAGCTTTACGATACCTCCATTCTACGGTTTTCTCAAAATACATTTAAGAGCAATATATGTAAAATTTTAATCGATCGCCAGTCCTATAAACTGACCAATAGAACAACTCCGTGGAAAACTTAAAGTATATTCGAAAAAACTAGAATCACTATTTACAAAAAAAAATTAAATGTTAAAGATTGAATTTCCTTAATATTGGACATTTTTCAATTTAATACTATTGTGGTATACCTAACTGAGACTTTTGTTTCATCGACTTTTTACAATGGAAATTAAATCAAATGGAACAATAATTATCTTTCTAGATATGCTTATCCAGCAAACAAAAAACTATCTTAATCATTTATAAGTGTTTAGGGTTGTTTCGGTTTATAATCAAAATTCTTTGTAATGAGAAACACAAAAGCTGTTTAACTATATAAGGCAGACATCATTAATTCTTTATTGTAGTTCCTCCACCTAACCTAATCATAAAGGAAGAAACGAAGTGGATGTCCAATGCCATTAGGCAACGTTTTTATTAGGCCGCCATTTTAATCTATCATACTTATATTTTTATGTCACAATTGGGTTTTGGGCAAAATTTAGAATCACTTGAATAAGCAGTTATTATACCGATTTAAAAAAAATATTTTTTTTTTATTTATTTTTATTAGTAGTTCATATTAGTTACCATATTTCTATGTACAGTGTACGTCATTTACTCCGTTATGTTGACTTGAAATTTAGTCTATGAATTGTAATAAATGAAAAAAGTGATTTGGGCACACTGGAGGTACAATCCTGACATTGCCCCCCCAATGGTTTTCCTCGTTAGGCTGTTTCGGTATGTTATTATTATTCCTAATGATAGTTGATATTATTATATGACTGTATTTTAATCTGGACACAGAACATTTCCTGTGTCAGTAGGTAAAGTCTGTGGTGGAGGAAGTGAAGCGGGAAATTGAAAGAAAGGGATGACCCAAAATCAGTGTTTTCTGAGTTTTTTTTTAGTTTTTGGAGTTTTTAGGTGCACGAAGTTCAATTCTACTAACCGTTTTAAGTTTAGACATTTTCTGTTATTGATTCTCTATAAATATGTTCTGGCGTTTGATATATCAGTTATTTATTAGGGATGTTCAACGTTTTAACCAAGATTTAAACCTTGAAAACTTTGAGCCCGACTTTTACAATAAAACTTCTTCTAATACATAAAACTAAAAAAGGTTAATAAAACTTTTTATCAAAAAATAAAAAAACTTTATTACATTTAGGAAATTTTACTTTATATAAATTAATATAAACCTGTAAATGGACATTACAGCTGATATATATATAGGTATATTAATTTTATAACATAAATATTAACTGAATATTAAAGGAAGGTAGCTTATACGTCAAATATATGTATTGCCCCGATTTTGGAAGGAAGTTCCGTTCAGAATAATAATATTTGACTTTCAGCATTCTCATGAACCACAAAGACCCAAATCTAACGAAAGGTTTAAATACCTGTCACCTCGAGAAGATCCACCAGTGACAGCTGACACTTCGAACGTGATAGTGAATGGCAAGATGGAATTATCTGAAAGTCAGTACCTTTTGTCACCTAATGAGTGAAGTGGCATCATTGACCAGGGACGGATCAGCCTATAAATCGAACCCACATATCTGTGACACGTTTATGATCGTGTGTTTTTTTTTATTTATTTTGACTATTTACTGTGGTAAATGTTATTTAATTGGACAATTTTATAACATAAATGTAGAAAATGAAAAAATATATATATCAGCATATATGTACAGGGCGTCCCACGTCATATGACGTACTACCTTATCTTAGAAGTTGTATAACATACAAAAAAAAATTCCTTTACCCGGAGATTCCCTCGTTATGAATATTTCCTTTTATTAGGATTAGTGTGACCCAATTTATTTCCGCACAGAGTCATTTATTAATACTTATATCCTGTCTTTTCAAACATTTTTGTTGGGCGTCATTCTGTTTCACCATATTGGATTCGTACCAATATTTTATCAGCTTCTACCTATGCCATGATTTTTTGGGCATAATTTAAAATAAATCGAATAATTACTTTTTATATTGATTTTTTTAAGACCGCCATTTTGGTCTGCCATGTTGAATTCGTATTAGTTTATCCCTATATCACATTTAATTTTTGTGCAAAATTTGAAGTTTATTGAACAAGAAGATATATTTTAGGTTGATTTTTAAACATTTTATTTGACACCCAGTTTGTTTCATAAATTCATACCTCAATTTTACCAGTTTGTATCTATATCGCAAATAATGCTTGCTCAAAATTTGAAATCAATCTAATTTGATTTCTTAAATATTTTATTATGTCGCCATTTTGTAACACTTAATTTTGCTCGAAATTTAAGATAAGCCCTTAATTTTTTAATAAAATTTGAAGTCAATCTGGTAATTAGTTTTTTAGTTCTGCATGCCCAAGCTAACAGATTTACTGACAGACCGACAGAATTGAGACAACACACAAAGCTGAGAGGGTTATTTTTTTGACGACTACAAACCATGCTTCTTGGTCGCTAATTTTTTCTGCCATTTTGGATAATTCGTACCACAATTTTCCTAGTTCGTCTCTATATCTCACCTAATTCTTGGAGAAAATTTGAAATCTATCGAATACGTAGTGTTTTCAAGTTGATTTTTTAAATATTTTATTGTTTCGCCATCTTGTATTCGTACCAAAATTGTACCAGTTAATTTTTACGTAATACTTGATTTTTGTGTACAATTTGAATTTAATCTGTTTTTTTTTGCTATGCCGCGAACAGAAAGACAGACAGCCAGTCATACCGACAGCCAGACCGACAACTGAGAGGACATGTGTTTCGGCATCTGGTTCCCTTAAAAGTGAATATCAAAATTTATCGGAATTCAAAAATGATGTAAAATTAATCGGTCTAGAAATAAATATTATTAATCGAAAACAATGAAATGAGGCAATTAATTTTAAACCGTTTCCATAACTTACCCACAGGCGGACATGCAGGTATAAACCATATAGACAGTAATATTAAAAAATTATATTTTTGGATTGAAGAGAGATATTGAGGTTTTTGAAAAGATGTGATGAGTGAGAAACATATAAGTACAGTAAATACAATAAGTAACCAACGACAATAACCTCCACAGCTACTTCAGCTTTCCGACCAATTTTTTTAGAGTTTGTCGGTCCAGTTAAAACTGACATTCAGTCTAATTCTTATATTTTAACAATTCAGTGTGAAGATACAAAATGCTTTGGATGTTATTCAATACATAACAAAGAGGCCTATGTTGTTCCAAAATTCTTTGTAGAAAATTTTGTTCTATACGATACGGTATTCCACAGGAAACGATTAAAGATCAAGGCACAGAATTTTTGGCAAAAATTTTTAAGCAATCATGTAAATTGTTAGGGGTACATACTTTAAATCCAATTGCATATCACCACGAGACGCTTGGTGCTTTAGAACAGTCACATAAGCTCATAGGAGCATATTTACGAATTCAGGTGTCAAAATACACAGATATAATTACAATATATATTCTTCCTGCGAGATTGTATTCGAAAAATTAAGTAATATACCTTCAGATATACAAAAAAATGTCGCTCCTTTTGGTTTCATAGATTATTTTGATATTTTGCAACATTCAGAACTTATTTTGCACAGTGTATATTCATGTATGGTCATGGCATATGGAACACGGGAAAAATGGTAATGTTAAAGCATTATAACCTTAAAAATAGATAGGAATGAATAGACATTTTGCTAAATAATTTTTAAACGGTACAAAATATCGAAAAAATGGCCAGTGAAACTACAGTAGAAATTTCGGGGAGGATAAGAAGGGTTGTTAATTGGGAAAAAATTCCTCCCTATAGATTTTTCTAAAATGTGTATAGCTACTTTGTAGGCGCTTCTCACAGTATACTGTGTGCCAAATTTGAATGATGTTTCTATTGAAGGTACGATATCGATGAAAAAAATTAAAAATGTAATACCCTGTATCTCAAAAAGGAAGGCCTTTAGTTCTAGAAATGGCCGAAAAAAGTACATACTACATAATCTATTTATTTTGATTTTTTTATCTATTTGATAAATTCTAGACAGATTTTCTGTAAAATAACCAATACCTAACTTTGACGGTTATTAAGGTATACGCATTTTTTATTGAAACATACAATCTTAAAACATTTTATTTTTTTATTGCCAAAAACTTTAAAACAAAATAGAAAATTACAAGGTTTGAAAAATGTGCACAAATTGACGCTAATAAGAAACAATAAAATGGGAATAAGTTCTCTAGAAATATATTCATGTCAGAAATGACATTGTTACATGCTATCTAATCGTGTTTTCTGAATTACCTAAACTTCAAAATTGCTTTTTCCTACGACCACTTAGGAAACTGAGAAAAAACCCATTGTTAACTGGGCTAGAAAGTGTCATTATATCACACACGTATTAAATAAATGCTTTTCACCACGACAATCCTATGTCAAGCTGACGTAACGGGTGACAATTTTTTCAACACTAATGTTGAAACATAAAATATAATTATTTTCTGAAAATTTTGAGTAGTCGTAGGAAAAATAGTGAACATTACCAGAGCTGTCAGAAAAAAGTATCTTAGTTACTTTAGAGTAACTTAGTTACTTTAAAGCATCTAAGTTACTGTATCTTTGATCCTTTATTTTTTGGCAAAAAGTATCTTATATACTTTTTAAAGTGAACTGAATCCTGTAACCGAATAGTAAGTTAGATACCGAAAAGTATCTAAGATTCCAAAAAGTAACTAAGTTGCCGCGAGGAAAGTTCCTTTAGACAAGTTACGACTTGTTCGAAACGGCGATCAGGGTCATTACTGACGGCTCGCGGCGATTTTTGTTTTATCGATGTGACTAGCCTCCCGGCTGATTGTTCATGAGATCATGCAGTGACGTCGCGTTTGTCTAGAATTTTTAACAATCCAGGCTAGACGTTTTATTTGCAAGCTGTCAACCGGTATTCGCAGTAATATCGGCTAATAGCAAGTGGGGTGTTAGGTTAGAGTTTTGTATTGTTGGTACTATAGTGTTTTGTAAAATTCTATTTTACCCAATTACTAGAAGGTAAGTATTCATTTTAACCCGGAATTAAATTCTATTCGCATAGTTCACCCTGCCTAAATAAGTGCGTGTTGTGGCTTCTAGAAAAGAACAACGCACAACTTAGTATCCTAACTGTCGACAGATTTTCCTCAAATGTTTATTTAATACTCTTTTAGGGGGTAAGGAAAAAGTAACTTTTAAATGGAACTCTGTTATATACATAGTGGTCTGAGAAAATTGGTCTCATTTTATCGGTTCAATTATATATGTTTACCAAAAGTTGTAGGTTATTGAGACAAATCGTAGGTTATTGTTGCTACAAAAACTCGGTTATTGCAGTGTTTTATACGATTTATTATAAAAGACTGGCAGTTTTTTGAACTTTTGACGCGTTTTCTAAAGAGAAATTTTATTGCAGGATACAAAAGAAACAACTTCAAAATAGCACACTTTTTGAATTTATACAGGGTAGTATAAATTCCGATCGAGGATAATAATGATATTGTTACACACTGTAGTAATTTTTACTTCCCTCGTAAAAGGGAAATATTGTGTGAAAAAATCATCCTCTGGGATTTTTTCAGCTCTTCACCTTCCTAAATTAATAAAGATAAGAAATATATTACCTAACCTAATACGCTACGAAACTTAGTATATAATATGCAAAGTAACTAAAAAAGTATCATAAAAGGTAACTTAAGTTAAGTATTTAAGTCCCTTTTTTTAAAGAGTAACTAGAGACCAAAGTTATTTTCGATACTTTTTCAAAAAGTAACTTTTCTAGTAACTAGATACTTTTCCAAAGTATCTTTAACAGCTCTGTACATTACTTGTGTCAAAGTTATCGTTTACAAACTCGAAAGATTTCCGCACTCGGCTAACGTCTCGGCCTAAATACCTTCTCGTGTTAAAACTACCACTTTCAACATTTGTTATGTATAAATATATATATATATATATATATATATATATATATATATATATATTTTTATATATGTATATATATATATATATATATATATATATATATATATATATATCCATAGAAGAAAAGGTCGAAGGGCTCAAGTCTGCAGATTGGGTTTGCTGAAACTATTATTATCAGAATACACGGTCATAATAACAGCATTATACGATCGAGCACCATTTTGTGACCCCTACATTATTTGACGTACTGTCAGTAAAATATGTTCTAGAAAAATTTGATTTGCTAAAAGTCAAGGTAACGACCACCGTATATTTAAGAGTAGTAAAGTTGCGACCGTCAAATAGCTAGTCCTTACCTTACCAGCAGTGGCATAGCTAGAAATTTTGGACCCCCCGACGTACTGAACAAAGGGCCCTATATGCACTCACCTACAGAAACTAACTGATGACTCCATAGTTTTCTTTGGGCGCTATTACACATTATCACCGGCCTCCCTAGCATTGCTGGGGCTGGCGGAGTTTAAGCTACGCCATTGCCTACCAGATGTGTTCGCCAGTACAGTATGAATAAACCAAATCAGTTCTCCGAGTTTTTGAACAGTTTTTCTTCTTTTTGACACAACTAGCTGTATTAATTAATATCTGAGGTACAATTTAAATACATCAGCATGAAAGTAGATATTTATGTTTGTAGAGTAAGTTATAGATAAATGGGACACCATAGTTTCTGGACACCACTTATCGGTAGTTTTTTGGCAAAGGAATTTTATTTTGACAACATTTAATCTCATAATTATTCTCATTAAAATGACAAGTGTACGGCCCTGTCAACCATATTCATCCTAAAATGACTGGCATAATCTGTACAATCGCCGTTATTATTACTGCCACTGATAGGCGGTCATTGTTTGAATATGCCGGACCTGCCGCATCGCACTCTCAAATCAGACGTTGGGTCTGCTTTGATGAATTCATTTTTGCAGCGTTATTTTATTATACAAGGTCTCCAAGATACAAAACAGATCACCATATTGATTTAAGTTTGTTTAACAACAATTATGTGCATTTTCTATAAACTTACCACTTATAAGTGTATTTAGAACGTCTTTCTGGAGGAGGCAAACACATACTGTCATTTGCAATCGACGACTTAAAAAAAAACTATGACTTAATTTCTTGCACACATTACCATTTTCATGAAACGACTAAAAAAATACCTCTGGGGGTTGGATGTGTTTTCTTTTGCCCCCCTTAAAATTCGCCAAATACTTATTAAGAATAAGTGATTTTTAAAAGTTATTTCATGGTTCCTTACTTTCCTTTTACTCAGTAGATACTTGTATACTATTCACTAAAACTGTCATCCACAATCACCAGGCAAAATAATTATGTTTTGATCAGATAATATGGCGGCTATTCAGGTGAAGTAGGTGAAGTGCTACTTCACCAGAAAAATTAAACAGGCAAACATCTAACTATATTTATTATATATCTCTTAAAATTTTAGTTTTTACATTCATTTATTCATCTAATTGGTAAAAAATAAACTGTACTTACATCTCGAATTAATATTCTACTTGACCGTTGGCAGCATGTCTTTTTAAAACTTTCAATCGAACTTTATTATAACCACTATAACAGTAGCGCAAACCGCTTTGACTTTGCTGGAGGTGCGATGTTTAGTTTACGATTTTCCTACTATGTTGCCATGAAAACGCGTATCCTATGACGTCGAGCTCAGCGCCATACAACGCTCTCGGTGAATTGCAGGCGCAGTACACTACACCCACGTGTCGTTCAGTTTGCGGTGGTTGTTTACTTTTATTTTCGAGGATTGCGCGGCAACCGGTGAGTTCCTTTGCAGTTAACTTGACTGTTTTGTGTTATATTTATTTATAGTGTTGTTACAACTTCAAATTCGAAGTTAGTAAATGTGATTGTTCAAGACTGGAATAAATTAAAAGACGTCTTTGGATTTATTACAAACTGTGACAAATCTGATGAAAAATCAATCCGCCTTGCGAAAGAATGTTAAGGTTAGATGAACTATTTTGAATTCACGTTTCTGGCATTAGTGTTTAATGACATTTTATCAATCGCGGACATACTATTTGACGTTCTTCAAAAAAAATCTCTTGACATTCATTTTTCCATATCCAATATAAAACGCTGTCGTGAGGCGCACTGTAAAAAAGAAATGAACATTTTTTTAATACCATGTTTGATAAAGCAAATTCTATTACAGAAATAAATCATTACAAACGTGAGCTTGCTAAGCTTTCACTTGAAGAAATTAGGGCTAAGTATAGAACCCTTTTTTACGAAATATTGGACCATATTTTAATGGAAATGACACTAAGATTTCAAGACTGTGAAAAACTTACATTTTCATGTTTGGCAGGTTCTGCTAAATTTTCCCAATATAGTTTAAATTTGGCCCGTTTGAAAATTTGTTACATTTATATGGGGAAATATTTTCAAAAAGTCAACGAGTTAAAAATGAGCTTGGTCATAGTTTTGCCAATGAGAGTAATTGGAATATATCGCTGCAAGGGCAAGCGAAAAAAATTAATAAAAATAAATATATTTTTACCGAAGCATATAAATTGTTTTCCCTTATTTTGACAATACCGTCGACAAGTTCTTCAGTGGAAAGAGTTTTTCTTGCTTCAAATGTGTAAAAACTTATTTAAGAAATACAATATCTCAAGAAAGGTTTACTTCTTTTGGCAATATTTCAATTCAAAAGAAATTTCTGGAGGAGATTAGGGCAACTCATCCATTTTATGAAGATGTTATAAATAAATTTACTGCTATGAAGGATAGGTGAATTGATTTAGTATACAAAATTTAGGTAAGTCGTAAAAAAATATTTCACCCGCGAGCCGCCACTGGATAATATCAAACACCATTTAAACGAAAGACTTTAAATACATAAACCAAGCATACAACGTTGGAGGGGTTGGGGGGGAAAGTCACAGTTTTTCTCGTTATTTTTTTGCTAAAACTAGCATACTTGCCGAATTTCATACTTTTTTCTCCCTCCTTTTCAAACAAAGTCATTTGAGTATTTTGGTGTTCTCTTTTTTGTTAGTTTCCAAAAAACCTGTTTGTTGAATTATTCTTTACATTTACGTTTAGAGTTTTAAGTGTCAATTAGTAGCAAAAATTATATTATTGTAATACTTGCACATATTATTTACCATTTATTCAAAAAATAAATGTATCGACTCTCTCATTTTTATCGCATTTTTTTTCGTGCAGTATTTGCCCTGGTCTTAAGTGCTGTCCCTTGAGAAAATTCTGGATCAGCCTTTGTATGGGTCCCCCTTTTTTTATTAATCGTTGACCGGTAATCTTAACTTTGACATGCTTCGTAAACGATTTTAAAGATCATATCGATAATTTGTCTTGAAATTATGCGCAAGGAATTGTCTTCCAACGAGATGAAGCAACAGGCTATATAACTTATAGAGGTTTTGTTTTTGGTATTTTCTTATATTATTATTTAATGACTCTTTAGTTTGACTTAGCAAGCTGAATTTAAATTAGAGCATTCGGATCGGTTTTAATTTAAATAATACTCCGGCTAATTGAAATTTGCAAAAGTTTTTACTGATATTTTTTAATTTGGGAATCAGCGCCAGAGCTACAGGAGCTCGAAGAGAGAAAGAGAAAAATAAATTATATTAGGTAAAAAAAATAGACAAATTTAGGTGCTAAAATACCCCAAACTTTAGAAAATAATTAGCTTTAGCAATATCCTGTAAATATATTCTAAACTAAACAAATGAAAACGACATGTTTGATTACTACCAGTTTATTCATCGTGGTGTCTGCCCAGGGTCAACTTTTCAGGGGGTCAATATATATATATATATATATATATATATATATATATATATATATATATATATATATATATATATATATATATATATATATATATATATATATATATATATATATATATATATATATATATATATATATATATATATATATATATATATATATATATATATATATATATATATATATATATATATATATATATATATATATATACATTATATATATATATATATATATTATATAATATTATATATACCTAATTTCCTAATTATTATATTTTACACCACAGTCATCTGAAAAAATCATAGACACGAAACAATAAAATGCCCTTATCCCTTCCCAATCCGGCAAAGGTCGACAACTGGCCTTAAATTCGAGACGTTTCTCAAAGTTTAGCTCACTAGCGGCTATTGAAGTCTTAATATTCTGAACCACTGTGGCTACCATTTTTTAAAACATTAATTTTTTCAATTAATTTAAACTACAAAAATCAACAAACAAGTCTTGAAAACAAAATAATTTCTATAAAAATACGCAATCGTAACCACAACTTATCACACGATTCACATTAAACGCATCAACTGACACATGTTTAAGTTTCCTCGGTGCGGTTGCTGACCCAAAATTGGCAAACGTAAGCCGTATATTCTCTATGCGAATTCGATCGGAAAAACTCGCCTCCGTTTATAACCTGACGGCCCGCGATGACCTAGCATCGCGGGCCGTCAGCCTCGTGATCCAACGAAACGAAACCTCCGGAGATCCCTGCGCGAGGCATCGATAGTGCGAGTGCCGAGGCATCAAGTGAACATTCAACGAATTTACCTGCTTAGAATAATAGAAGTAATTTTCCAAATTTAAAAAAATTTAAAAAATATAAATTATTTATTATTTTCTGTTTAGAAATATTTATTGGAGGTCATTGACCATATGACCTAATTGAGGAGCCGCCACTGATCCCTCGTACTACAATTATACTTATAGGTGAGTTTGTTATTCGCACATGAACAAGACATTAATAATTAATTAGGTTATATAAGCGTGCAATAACAAATTTACAATATATGATAAAGAAATGAAAATGATTAAATTTCTCTTATAAGAAGGAGATGTTATTTAAAAAAAAAGGCTTTACATTTAAAATTTGAAAATTAGACAGAATGTTAATATTTACTAATATTCAAAAATATTATAAATAAATAAGTTATACCTAACAAATTATTGAAATTATCTAAATTTAATACTTATATATGCATAATCATCAACCATTTATTATTGTAAAATACTAATATATAATAGGTGTACACTAATTTGGAAAAAATACAATTTACAGAAATTTGGAAATAAGTACCTATTAATTAGATGTAGACAGAACACAGGTTTTGATAGCTATTAGGATTACATATAGGATTTTTTACTCGTTATGTAATTCCTAATCAATTAATGCATGGCCACTACACCAATTCACAAAAGCGAAAATATAAAAAGATACAAATTACTTATCTATGTTTTTACAATTCATATCTGGAATTTGTCCTCGCTACGGCGTCACATCACATCTTGTAGACTACCCAAGCCCAAATCAGGAACTGTAACACTCTGGAACCGGCCACACAACACTTGTCCAGAAAAACTGACCACACGGTACTAAGACAAAGGAACTTTCTTACTCCAGGAGTCAATAAGTAACAGCAAACTACTTTAATCCTTAGTGACAATGGATTTATTTAAAAACTTGAAAAGAAATTTCGTTGTTAAATTTTAGAATGAAAAAGGAGAAAAGGAAAAAGATAAAAGCCTGAAACAAAATGGTGAATATAAGTCCACATTTTTACAGACAAGAATGGAATCTTTGCAATTATCAATCGAATAGAGAACTTACCAGATGTTATAGCTTATGAAAGCATTTATCCATCACTGAATAGGGATTTTATTGGATAAATCCAGCATCTAGGCTGACTAAGTTAAAATATTAACTAAAATCCACTAGAGAAATATCTCATGTTACCTTCAACCTTGAAGTTTTGCAAAAGAGACCTAATATGGCCGTCCAATTCGGTTTTAGTCATTCGAACTAAACAAAAAACAGAACCATCACATATCACTCCGAAACATGACGTTAATTCAAAATTATTTCTTAGCAGTCAAGATTTTAAATGACTAGAAAAACAATAAACTAAGGGGCCGCCGCACAGTCCAGACCTTAGAGTAAGATTTAAAGTAGAAATCACGACTCATTCATAAATCACGTTAGGGGTATGCGCCAACATGGTTCCCCTATTTTTCACATTCTATCGACCAAAGTTTACGATAAAATAAGAAGTGGGGATGGCCCATGCCCAAGCCGTGGCCATTTGTTAACGAATGCCAGTGACGGCGTGAGTTTTCACTTCCCGCATAAGGAAATATCATTAATCGTGAAAGAATTATCGTTCCGGGTGTTTACAGATCTCATGTTTTTCTATTACTGTCGGTCGGTCGGTCCGTTCCGGTATAGCCAAAAAATCCACTTACTCGATTAACTTTAATTTTATTTAATTTTCCACAAAAATTACGTCTGATATAAAAAAAAACTGGTAAAATATTGGTATGAATTCAATATGGCGAAACAAAATGACGACCTGTTAAAATATTTGATGCACGAAAATGAATAAATGTGCCATGCTTCATTATCGTTGTTTCCTCTTGCGAGGAAAGTAAAAAAAGCGAGCGGTATTAGATATGAATAGAATAGCCAATTGTCTTATTGTTTTTCCATGTTAATAGCTAAAATTTAAAAAATAAAAGATTTTCTTTAATTTTCAATATCCTAAATCTTAAATTCTAACAAGTTTAGAACATGTTTACGAATAAATTTTTACTTTTAGTACCCAAAGAATCACCATCTAAATTCCGTTACCTGACAACACTTATATAAAAAATTGGCCCAACTCTCAAGTGAAAATTAAAAAAGGCGCGAAATCATCCTAAACTTTGTTATTTCCCCAGATTTCATCCAAAATCTATGACAGACGCCCTTCTACTATTTTAATATAGTATAGGTATATTCTATAATTATTTTAATTCTCTAATAGGAAAAACTATTGTAATCGGCAAAAAAATCATCTCAGTCTTTTTTGTGTATCATTTTACTTCTGAAGATTCTCACATGACCCCCGACGAAATAAACGTTCTGTTATACTGAACCGGATTGGTCAATACGTCATTTGACCCAAAATAAGTGAATAAGGTATCTTCCATTAGACATGTCTCCTGGAAAAGGAAATCTTGCTGTTTACTTAGTGATTAAAAGAAAATTTCAAACTTAAACGGCCTTTTTTTTACACTCACATTGCCGCACCATAGTTAGGTCAACTAAAGCTCCTAGTTTCGCAATGTCCAAGATAAAGTAAATAAAACTTATTTGTTAAATATTTAAAAAATTAATGTTCTTCTAATGTCATTTCAACAAATACACAATAATACATTAAAACACATGCAGTAGTGACGCTAAGGAAAGCTTGGTATCTAATAAAATATTTTTTAGCAAATTAATTTCTTTAATGTTAAAATTTATTGTAGTTCCACGACCCGCTAATGGTTTTTAAGTTACGCCGGTCACGTGACCCTGTAACAATGTTTACTGTAGATTATTATCCTTTTTTACTATAAGGATCCCTTATCAATGAAAGTGGGATGCTCTAATACCACAGTGGGCTGGTCTAATACGTGGAGTTGTCGATCGGGTTTGCCATAGCTAACTAAAACTTTTGTTACTGGTGAAATCTGATCTGAGACTTTGGGTATTTTAGTTTGTGTTTTTCTATTTTGCAATAAAAGTAATTTCTTTATACTGCTTAGAAACAAATACTGGGAATACATTACTATTCTTTGTACGAACATTATTGCATCATGTTTAAACATATTCACCGTAATATAAATTGATGTAAACATTGGTGTTCCTGGCTAAGCTTGGCATCGTCGTACGATCTACCTTATACTGTGAGGTAATCTTGGCAGTGGGTAAATATGTAAATAATGAACTCTATTTTTATTCTGCCTCTAAGGTCCAGACCTAACTCCTCTTAGTAATATTTTATAGCATTCTTTTATATATATATATATATATATATATATATATATATATATATATATATATATATATATATTCTCAAGAATTTCAGTAGTGATTTTCTTTTTTATTTCGTTTTATTTTATAAGTTGAAGTTGTTATCACTTATTATACATAAAAAATAAAAATGCGTTTGTGGACAAAAATATCTGAAATAATTAAAACAAATTCAATACTATATTCGTAATAAGGAATGAACCATATAAATTACTATCATGTACATGGTGGTCCAAAGGAAAGGAAATGCTACTCCTTTCTACAACGCCCTGTATTTATATAAAATCATTTGATAATATAACTTTTCATCCTATCCTGTAAATGTTGTATTTTTTATATAAAAAAGTTAATGTGAAGATTCATTTATAGTGGAACACCCTGTACAATATTTCCTTGTTTAATGCAGAAGTCCAACTCCGTTCCGCCTGCAATATAGTCTAAATATTTGCAGAGTACCCAACGGACCACTGTACACTAATGGATCCCAAATAAGATCTCTACTCAATGGATACTGGCGGCTAATTACCTATCGTCAGGCGTCTTTGTTTGTATTATAAACACTTCCCAAGCCAGTTCAAACATTCAGGTGCCGACTTAGACAATAATTGACTGTGTAAGAAAACGTCACCATCCCGCGGCCTTGTCGATTATATTGGGGTAGGTCACGGCCGATGTTTGTTTGTTTAACAAATGTTTTTGCTGCAACTACACATAATATTATGCTTGGCCACGATCTGCATGCCTTTCGGATTGTTTGTCGTCCGGTCTGGTGGTGATGATCTTGTGCTGTTTGCCGATGTGTCGTGTTAACTCGACGTCTGCCATTTTTATTACTATGTATTATTCAGCTATTGAGCGAGGTAGGATTGTTTATACAAGGCACATTGATGGGAAATCGTTTGAAATAATAATGGTTATACCCAGTGGTGTAACCAAGGGAAAGGGCGGGGGGGGGATACTGCCCCTCTCACTCTTTCGTCAATCGGCTCTACCTGTTACAAAAAAACTTTTATAAATAGCCAAGAACTTCCCTGTTAGTAGAAAATAATAGTAGTAATATAAAATTCCAACACAGTTGGTACAAAATTGGTGGGAAGACGCGTGCACGGTGGATTTTTTTACGAAGAGCTGTTAATAAATTTAAATATATTTGTTTTTCATGTTAGCCATTTTCAGCCAATAAATCAGATTCATGGTGTAAAAATAAACTTTTAAACTTTGGAAACATAGGTCCGAAAAAAATAGGACTCACGAGGATGTCTCTGAATATTAAATTAATTATTAACAAATTTAAATTTTATAAGGAATCCACTATCCTCTGAGGACAGCTTAGCGTTAGACGAGAAGAGCTTAACAAAAACAGGGAAATTATAAAAAGATTTTTTGATATTATTTTGTATCTGGTGGGACAATATGTTCCTTTAATTTTTTAATGTTTTAAAAAATTACGATTTTGTTTAGGCAAAACATGCTAATAGGAAGAAAAGCGGTATCAATATTTAAAGCAGCAAATACAAAATTAATGCTTAATCCTGTTTTCTAAAGAATGGTTATTTTACAGTGATAGTAGAAAAGAACAATGGAAGGAATTAAATAAATTGACACCATCTAAAATTAAGGATATCCCTGATCCTTTTAGAGATGTCAATAAATTTATCAAGTTTTTTATAGACTCATCTAAACCTCGTTCTTCTCCTAAAATTGAAACAATAAATTTTTACTCTAGTAATATTAAGGATAATATTAATACTCTTTTAAATTTTAAAACTATCAATAATCGGGACGTAATCGAAATCATAATAAAACTAAACGTAAAGCATTTTGCTTTTACCTTTCAAATATAACTCTTATTTTTTTATGCTGTCCGCGTATTATTGATTATATAACTCATATAATAAATGTATTTTACACAACTATTTCCCCACCTGCCTGGAAAGAAGCTGTAGTTACAACGTTAGCAAAAGTTACTGCTCGCAAAGATATGAGTCAGTAGATCGATTAGTTTTCTAAAATTTTAGAAAGAGTAATAGAACAGTCTTCCGGTTCGTCTTGTCGAAGGCAAACCTCTGTGTTATTAACATAAGTGGTTCTACGCGTTCGGTTTTGCTGCTTTATTTCGGGGGGAAACGGGAGACTCGACTGCTCAGAGTGGAAACTAACTACCCCGCTGGAAAGGGAGCAGACGCTGTGAAGGTGTGAGGCCTAGTTGTTCCTGCATCCTATCCCGTTCGTCTGCCGCAGTTCTACATAGAATATTAGCGTAATGGCCACTATGTGGCGGGAGTGTAAGGAGGGGTAAGGTGATAGCTTGAAAGAAAAGGTCATCTCATGAGACCAGTAGTACTCTCAAGGGGCCAGTGGAAGCCAAGATGCATTAAAAAGTTATTTGAAAGATTGTACCAAAGAAAAGTATAACTTGGAACAAGAAAGGACGTCCTGGACATGATTCAGAGTCAGACCAAATCCTAGACGCTGAGAGAATAGGCTGGCAAATTGTTCCAGTAGGAATAGAACTAAAATCACTCAAATCGAGTCAAGTCAAGAGTAATAGAAATACAAATTAGAGCTCATTTAACGAGTTATAATATATTACCTATAAAGCAATCTAGCTTTCGCGCGGGGTACAGTTGTTCAACCGCAATGGCGGATGTGACAGATGATATTTTTAACGCTTGGGATAATAACAAGATAACTGCTTTGCTTCGGTTGGATTTTACAAAAGCTTTTGATTTTGTAAATCAGAGTATTTTAATTTCGATATTAAACTATATAGGTTTTTCTAACAATGCATTAACTTTAATAAAATCGTTTGTTACTAATCGTTCACAACGAGTAAAGATTGGAAATCACATTTCATATTCACTTAATGTAACGACTGGCGTGCCTCAGGGCAGTTTATTAGGCCCAATATTTTTTTATAACTATCATATATATGCTGACGATACTCAGATGTATTATTCATTTCTTCCATCTGAGTGTATTGATGCCAACAATAAACTCAGACTTAAATTCACTTTTTCAGACATCTACTCATCATATGCTAAAACTAAATCTAAATGTGTCCGTAGTAATGCTGTTTGGCAACAAACATGTTATTAACAATATAAGCAATCTAATGGATTTGTCAAAAAACGCTCAGCGCCTTTCCATTGTGGAAAATGCCAGAAGTCTTGGATTAACTTGACAGCTACCGAGCGGCAGCCGAACGTGATAGCAAACGGAATATGAAATCGCGATTTGGGTCATCAACCGGCCTCTTCTCATAATTCGATCGATCGGTCGCGGTATCACGTCGGCATGCGGAAGTTCAATTCTTCAGAAGTCGCATGGTCGATATTGTTTCGGACGTTTTTAATCGATTAAAATTGATTTATATACTGTTTTTTGTAATAATTATTTTTTTATTTTTATGATCCATGAAATATACAGGAAATAGAATGTTGGTAGTGGCTAGTGCAAAAAAATAAACGACTAAAAAGTGCTTACAAACTTAATTTTGCAAAAATAAATTTCATGGTGGTCTATGTTTGAGTTGTAAATGTAAATGAAATAAAATGTCGGTAGCGCAAAAAATTAAACAACTAAAGAGTGCTACCGAACTTAATTTTTAGAAAATAACCGAATTCAAGGTAAGTGGTCACAATTTGAAAGAACTTAGTATACGACAAACTAGTAAAGACAAAAATAAAGAATTTCATCAAACTTTCGCAAAAGTATGTACGATTTAGCTAACTGGATATGTGGTTGTGAAGTCTCTAACTCATTTTACTGTTATGTTTGATGGTTATTTTCTAAGAACTCATCGGACTCATTATGCAAAATAGGTGTTAAAGACTTAAAACACTTAAAAGAAAAAATAAAAAAACGTGGGTTTTCTGTAGATCACATGAAATGTTCGGTGAACTATGCTACGGTCGGAAGTGCTAGACAGAGCTTATAAAAAATCCCTTAGATATTTTAATGAAAATCGTTACATTTTAAATAAAATTATAGTTTGTGTAAAATTTTGTGGGGCATTAGAGCTGGCACTAAGTGGCCACGATGAAACGGCTTTGTCTGAAAATCCCGAGGTTTTTCGAGGGTAGTATGCCTATTTTTAAATTTGTTATTGACCTCCCCATATAATTCACCACGAGCCTCCACTGATTTTGAACAGATGTGCACTATTTGAATCTGCGTAGAAATACAATCACTATCCCTAGACATAAACATGCATTTTTTAAACGTTGCTTTTCTTATGACATAAAATTATGCATGAATGCTTTACTTCTCGAGTTATCACAATTTACAATCTCAGTGTAATCCTTTAACATAATTATTGAAATACGTACTCTCTAGACAATAAATGAGACATAAAAAAAATATAAGTTCATATACCCTGAACAGCTTTCAACAACTTTCTTTCCTTTTCTTTCTTTTTCTCTGTATGATCTTTCCTTCTCTCTTTTTCTCTATATACTCAGATTCCTTATACTTCCTTCACACTATCTTTTTATTCTCTTCTTTTTTCTGTACTCCTTTTATTTCTTTTCATTTTATTTTTATTCTTATAACTTTTTATTAAAATATAGTTTAATGCTTATTGCATTTTTGGTGACGTTATACCTAACATTCTTTACACTATATTCGTTGTGACAAGTACCGCGTCTGACTGACGACACTAAGAATATTTTTGGCAGTTTCAAATAATTGTATGTCTACTTTGCGCCTATAAAATTTTCTTATTTAGATATGCGGCCTCATTGTAAGAACAAAATCTGCCCTTTGTGCAGGAGTCTGAAATGCGTGTATTTATTCACTTTATTTTTTTTTTGTAAACAATAATGTAAAATTTTTCTTTTGATGAATAATAAACGATTATTATTATTATTGTTATTATTATCATTATTGTCTTTCAGGTTTGTAAACAAAAATGAATTTCCAAAAGAAAAAAATTTAAATTTGTCTCAATCTGAATTAATTCCGCCGTATTGGTAACTGTATCATACTGGCTTGTTAAATGAATTAAAGACACTAGATATTAATATACGCCTGTGCAGAGGACAGGCATACAATGGTGCCAGCACTATGTTGGGGCATATTTTAAGCCTACAAAGCAGAATATTGATTCGAAGGCTTAAAATTATGGTCTTTTTAATAAGCCATTTCTTAAAACCTATATTAAAATTTAGTCTGAGTAAGAGCCGTCCGCATATATGGCTTAAACATTCCTGAATTCTAATTTAAAATCACATTCTTGTTGGTCTGGCCCTAGAAGAACGAAACTAATATAAGTGAGAATCTGGTTTATTAAAAACAAAATAAGTTTTATTTAATTATTATCTAAATAAGACTATAAAAGCATACATTGTATTGCAAAAAACCTTGCAAAAAGTAAAAAACATTTTCAGACACATTGACTAGGGGGTTAGCCTAAATTAGTTTTTAGTGCTTATTAACATTGCGACTTGTACTCTATTTTGCTTTATAAGGACTAACTTTAGAAAGTATTGCTATTCATCCTCATTGCAGTTTAGATCAGGCGACCTTGATGGAACACGACTATGATTATTTAATTACGCATTCCAAAATTTCTTTAAGCACAACAGCAGCTCTATGTGAGGAAGCTGTTTCGTTTAAAAAGGCAAAATTACCGCCAATCGCTCCTGGAATAACAAGCATGACATTTTGAATTACGTTGCCTCGAGCGATCTTGACCTATCCCAACTCGTGTGAGCAATCTACGTCACTCGGCGACCGGCTTGCTTTAGCACGGCATTGTCCATATCTCTTCTGTGTGCGTTTTATTACATATATTAATCTTTTTTTGTTCAAAATTGAAACTTTTTTGTTACAATAAAATGCAGCCTTCAAGATATAAATTATTATAATTTAGAGATGTTGGTTCAAATTTGAACCAACATGAAGTTGTTTTTGCTGAGTGCATTTCAAAAAGTTCGCATCGTATTTGAAAAAATATGATGTATTTTTAAAGTTCCAAAAAATATTTTTGTCAAAAGTTTTAGCTTAAAAAATAACTAAAGAAAATGTAAATTTTTTATACAAGGTGTCCCAGTAGGATGTTCTCGGTTTTGGTGATAATGGTTAGAGATAGAAAAAAAAGTTTAGATATAAATATTAGTATATAGGATGACGTATATACCTACCTAAATAGTTTTTCATATATGAAACACCTTATATTTTATAACATTTAAAATAACCTTTGTCTTAAGAACAAACTTGCGGCATCTAGGTTTATGTTGTTGTGTCTATTTGTAATTGTTTTCAATAGTTTTTTTCTCGGTTATTTTGGTTCTCTTCCTTATTAATATTAATTATTAATTAATTGACACTAAAATGTCTTAAAACTTTCACATAAGGAAGTAAAAAAATACTACTCTAAAAAAAACACAACTGACAGCTATCGTACGTAAAACGTTAACTGATCAAGCAATACACTGGCCGCCTTGTCAGATCGGGTTGCCAGTCGGCGTCACGACCTTCGCCTCACCTGCGCGTCCCCCTCGCCCGAGAGCTGCTCATCGAAGTAACCTATAGAGTTAATGGTCCTTGCGTCTGATAGTCTCGCTCAGTATTGTCATTTTCACAACTTGCTTATTGGTCCGGACTATCAGGCAAATTTCTTCCAGATCGTTATGGTTTATCCTCTAAAAGGGTAAACAACTAGCGCAGCACGTTAATTCTACTAGAACGTCTTTCAAATCTAGCCAGTTTAAGAAGTCGTTTGGTTCTTAAATTATTATTGATTAAACTCTTTCATATGGTCCCACGTAAAATTTATATACTATATGGGAATTCCAAAACTTACTTTTAATTGTCTGCGAGTAGAGACACCATTTGATGCTTGTCTCTTGGGGCGGACCGATATTTGCAGGGTCGTTAGAAGCTTTCAGTTTCTTTAAATTTTGAAACTTATTTGCTATTGACTCTTTCGGCTCCTTACTGATTCTGTCGTGAGCAGCATTGCAGAGGTTTGGTTAGCTTCTGCTTGTCTTAATTAGCACCACAACACGAATTAAATGCAATTTGAACCATCGGTGTTTATTTCCTTTTTTGAAGCTGTCACTTGAAAGACAACTATTATGACTAGTATCATGACCTATCAGTAAATGAAAGAGAATTCCCAGAGTTTTGATTTGTACACGTTTATAATGGTGTCTTCGTTTACTACTAGGTACATCTTTGAAGGTTGGTTTAGAAGAAAACCAAAAATTTGTAAAAAATTTAAGGGGCTTCAAGTTTTAACAACTAAAAACTTTTACTTATTTACTGCTGTACAGGGAATCTCACTTTCGATAACTTTTTGACCTGTTTCCGTGTACTTATTCTGAAAGCGGCACTGAATTCTACAGAAATAGTCATATTAGGAACATTTTCAAAAACGACAGGGCTCAAAAACCATAACGGGCGCCATCTTAAATTTCACAAAAAAGTAGCACATGCCGCGAAAACAGCAACTGGAAAATAAAGGAGATATCCCGCAAAAGTGTCGAAAACGGGATACTCTGATGTACAATGCTATTTATCTGGCTTTATGTGTTGATGACGGACTTTTGTTAACAAAACCTTAGCATTCTCTGAACAAACTTATGGAACACATAAAATACTTTACATCAAAAACCGTACATCGAATAATTGCTAGAAAAGTATTACTTAAAACAAGCAAACTTTTTTAACACAACATAAATTGTGACAAGAGACAGCTCTACCGAGTAGCTATAGGATTACTGATTTTTCTAGCAACAATCAGTCGCCCTGACATTTGTTACGCGACAAAACTAGTATAATATGACGATCATTGGATAGCTGTAAAAATATTTTTTCGTTAAGTAACCATAGACTACAAGTAGTTCGAGAGGTCGGAGCCAAAAACTCCCTGAAATGACTCATTCTAACATATTAACAGCCCTTTATAGTAGTGGTAAACATGAACATACTATGGTCAGTCAAGCTCTCTTTAGGACAGCGGTCACTGGTGCACTGTTAGATATGTAGTGAATACCCATGTCTATTGTTAGGGCAGGGGTGGTCAGTCCGGTCCGACCTATGTACAGTGTGATCCAAATATCTTTGAAAGCGCTTTATATCTTCAATATACGTAAAGATAAGAAAAACTTTAAATGTGAAGTTTGTACATATTTTCGTGAGGTTTTTAAACATTTAAAAAAAATAACTTAATATAATATATTTTATGCACTTATTCAATTGTTTTTCAGATCTTATATATGAAAATGTCAATTTTAGATTTTGAGGGGCTGTTTTTTAAATGCATTTTTAAAAACATCTCTAAGTTATTTTGGGTCTAACGCACCACTCGCGACCTAACGTACAACTGACTGACTACCATAATTCTTCTTTATATGCAATATGTAATCGATATAAATAGCTTCATCTTTTATAAATTTATTGCATTACCTGGGTATTCAGAATATATTTCACAGCCCACCCATGAGCAGTATCCTAATAAGAGCTTGACTAACCATAGTGTGTTCGTATATACCATTACTCTGATCGACTCTTAAAATGCTAACCATTGTCATTTCAGAGACTTTTTTGACTCCGGTCTCTCCGACTAAAATAACATATAAAAAACCAACGGCATCAGTGAAACAAAGGTTTATGGCTTCACAGCCGCAAAGTTTGCAGGATGCCAAACACAGGAAAATCAATAATTGGCCCCATAATTATTATGGGGAATGAACCAGTAACATCAAAGAGCTAAAACAAAATGTTATTGCTCAATGTACTTCAGAAGTGAAATATCTAGCTTTATCCTTTGGAAGCAACAGGGCATTGTGGCTACAGTCCTTTCTTCGAGTGGAAGTATCAGCAATGCATCTTAACAAACAACAGTTTCATCCCAATAACTAAGCATATTGACGTTAATGTGTATTTTGTGCAAGATAAATATGAAAAGTGAGATATACAAGTGAGTTAGTTGAAAATAAAAAGTGGTCAAATTGCAGATATGCTTACATAAGCATTGACTAAAGCTACCGCAAAAACGTAATCGGTAAATTGAACTTTTGATGTTAACACACGGTGTGATTTTTTCAGTATTTTTTTTTAATTCAAATAAGTGTGAGTTTTTTAATCTGTAGATTTCGTACAGTTTGGCGGCTTACTATATCAATTACCATTTCATTTAAAAATATATTTCCAAATAAATCTTTTTGGTGAAAATGCATTTTTTTTCACCGCCTAAAAATGCCTTTAAAAGCGCGGAGTTGTGGCTTGTGGCACCATCTTGTTGCAGATAAACGGCAGTATAAAGTGTCAATAGAACATTTTCCATTAGTGGAGTGACTTCTTCAAGGACTTCTAGGTGCCGACGTGCTTTGAGACCTCCTTCAAAAATTCTATAGACTCTGCGTCTTCTAAAAATGAAATACGAGACCCCAACCTCAAAGCGTCCTTGTTGCGCACTCTCAAAAATTTAATGGTGGATAACTAGTCTGCCAAAAAATTCATCAGTATGGATTTATTGTATATAGCATTGTTATTGTTGTTGTTGAACAATGTGGAATTTATATGGGTGATACTTATATTTTTGCGAAATTCTTTGACCATCAGACTTGCTACCAGGTGCTTCCTCTATTTGCTGGCAAGAATATTTATTTCTTTTCTCTCTCTATCTTGTAAGGTTTATGCTTTAGGATGGGACTGGATAAATGATCCGTGCTCTACTAAATTTGATTTAAGGCGGGTAAATATGTTTCAGAAAGGCTGCCTTCTCTTTGGATACCTAATGTGAACAAGAATGTCTCCTAAGATGTTCTCCTAACCATAGCGCTCAAAATACGTTACCTTTAAATATAATTACAAAACTTCTTGGGGATATTCATTAGATTGTATGAAACAAATCAACATATCATTCTTTTCATAATTTTCGTAGGTGGCCATTATTTTAAAAAAAGTAAATTATATATAGTATGTAGTTAAATAGAAACACTAAAACAACAAAAATATTTCATTAATAATCAAAAACTGACAAAACCGCAAAGTTTTTCACGTTTGTCTATTTGTTCCAAACAAATTAGCCATAGCCTACTACCTACCAATTGGTCTCAAAAGAACATTTTAGAAAATCTCGAATTCTGAGCTTCTTTTTCAAAATAACGTCATCCGTGTATATATTTTTGGACAGCCCACATTAATCCTAATAAACATAATACACAGGGTGTTCCATTAAAAAAAAATAAAGTAAGGTCCGAAAATATACTATTTCTGAAAGAGGCACTGGATTCTACGGAAAAAATCATACCAGGAACATTTTCCGCCTTTTTGATAAGTTATCAGATAGCTGGGGTACGCGGGGTGCGTGAAAATGCAACATTTTCAAAAACGCCCTGTATGTCAAAACCAAAAAGACTATGAAAATTCTGCTAGCGCCATCTTTAATTTTACAAAAAAATGTAGCACACTGCCGTGAAAACAGCAAACTTTAAAAATAAGTGCCGAAAATGGGATATCTTTTACAATGCTATTTATCTTGCCTTATGTTGTTAACGGACTTGTGTTTACAACCTTAGCATTCTATAAACAAACTTACGGAACACATAAAATACTTTGCCTCAAAAACCTTACGTCATAAATTGTGACAAGAGACAGCTCTACAGAGAAGCTGTAGGATCTCTCGAATTTTCTAGCAACAGTCAGTTGTCCTGACATTTGTTACGCTGTAAAACAAGTAATCCGTTTCTCTGAAATGACAGCTTCTAACATATTAATAGCCGATTATAGTAGTGGTATACATGAACATCCTATAGTCTGTGAAGCTCTTTTTAGGACGGGGGTCGTTGGAGCGCTGTCAAATATGTAGTAAATACCCAAGAATAGGATAGTTACATCGGTGGTTAAATTCCGTCAGTTGAGAGCGAGCGAGTGTTGCTGCAGTGACGTCACCTGGCCCGCTCGAAACAAGTTTCATGTGTTATTTTAGGAGGATAATATGGTTTAGCTTTTTGATGCTGTTATTTTGGTTTTTATTGTCATAAATTTCGACAAATTTTATATCAAATTAATAGTGCAGCATTACCATATGAATTTCGGTCAATAAGCAATGGCCAATTGCTCATTAAAATGTTTTAGAAACTTATATTTCGACATAAAAATAAATTGGGAAAAAATTATGTTAAGACAAAAGTATATGTTATGAGTGCCTTATGAAATGTTCTTATATTATGTTCTTTTATTTATGACAGGATTCCCCAAATCGTTAAATACAAATAAACACCTTTCCGTAACTTGGGAATCTAAATGTATTAATTTAAAAAGCAAATAGATAAAGTGATTTTCAAATAGGAAAGTAAAAAGCATGGTATTACGTTTTTTTAATAATTGTTATTATTGTCATTTCTTTTTCAAAAAATTAAATAATAAATTATTCTAGAGATTACAAAAATACCTAAATATAGCCATTTTTACAACGAAAATGGAAATATAATAACTACAGGGCTTCTGATACCTATTCATAAATAACTTTCAGATTAATTAACAAGGTAGAGATTTGCAATAATACTAAAAAAGCAACAATCCACAGCAAATATCAAAATGAAAAGTGCCTGCTATATATTAAAAGACAACTTGCTTGAAAAATTAATAAATAAAATAATAAAGAATCGAAGGATATCAATAGCCTGGCAAGTGATTCTTGTAACTATTTTTGCAATATACACAACATACATATTCCTAGACATTGTTTTTTGTTATGTAGACTCCTGCAAAAGTAAATATATTAGTTATAATAGAAGTTTTACTTCTTTCATTGGGTAGTTCACTATGCACGAACAACACTTTAAAAGCCGACTTTCTATTACAGAGCAATGTAACTAATACTAAATCTTAAAACTGAGAAAGCCGTAGTACGTCACGCACCCGGTCATTGACCTTTATGGTCGGCTAGAAACTGGCGAACGTTACGCTTACGAGAAGTAACGATCCTGTGTGATTTACGGTTCTTGGTAAATATCCATGTAAAGCAAGGAAGTTATCAAGGCTGAAACCTTTAATGCAGGTTATATATTGCTTATAATGAAGAATCATGTTAGTAAGTTAGTTGTTTCTTAGAACAGGGCTGGCCAGTCAAGTCCGACATATGTATAGGGTGATTCAAATATCTTTAAACACACTTTATGTCTTAGACATACGTAAAGATAAGAAAAGCTTTCACTGTGAAGTTTGTGGAGATTTTTATGATGCTTTTAAAAATAATTGTAATACTTGATATAATATATTTTATGCCCATCTTCAGTTCTTTTTGAGATATTTATATATAAAAATTGACAATTTTAGATTTTGAGATGCTGTTAAAAAAAAAATCAAAACCTCTCTAAAGTTTCCACAAGTTGCTTATTTAAACTTTGACTACCATAATTCTTCTTTATAAGCAATACTTAATTGACATAAAAAGTTTCAGCTTTTGTAAATTTATAGTACGTTCATAAATATACCAGAACTATAATCGACTGTTAAAATTCTAACCTTTGTAATTTCAGAGACTTTTTTGGTTCCAGTTTCTCCGACCAAAATAACATATAAAAAACAATAACACTAGTAAAACAAAGGTTTATGGCTTCACAGCCCCAAAATTTTCAGGGTGTCAAGAAACAGGAAAATTAATAATTGGCTCCATTATTAATATGAAGAACGAACCATTCATATTAAAGAGCCAAAAACAAAATATCGTTGCTCAATCTACCACAGAAGTGGAATATCTAGTTTTAGCCCTTGGCTACAATACTTTTTTCGAGTGGAAGTATCAGCAATGCAGCTTAAAGGATATCAGTTTCATCCCAAAACGGCAACTGACGTTAAAGAGCATTTAGTGCGCGATAAATACGAAAAATCGGTAAATTCCTTTAACCGGAACTTCCCTCGTTATGAATTATTACTTTTATTGGGAAGAGTGAAGTCACAGTATATATATGTTACATACACTGTCTCTTCATTTTTATTGGGTGCCATTTTGTTCCATTATATTGAATTCCTACCAATATGCTTCCCATTTCTTTTCTACCTATGCGACACTTGACTTTTGGAAATGATTTAAAATAAAATCGATAAATATCCCATATTCACATTTAATTTTTCTGCAAAATTTAAAATCAATTGAACAAGATTTTTTCACTTTGATTTCTCAAAAAAATTATTTAGCCGTCATTTTGTTTACAGTCTTTACCTACTCCGTTGATCCGCAGATATCCCAGATATTAAGTTTCTGAATGGTTTTCATTAACGATCCTCTTGTTGTTATGTTAGAGTGGTGTATTATTTGATATTAGGATACAGTATGTTATTGTTGCATCTTCAAGACACATAGATTTTATATCTTGCATGAAACCCATATTAATCTTTGCCAACTCCATTGATCGGCAGATATTTCTTAACCCTAAATAATACACCACTCTAACATAACAACAAGAAGATCGTTAACGAAAAACATTTAGAAATTTAATATCCGGGAAATATCTGCGAACTAACGGAACAGGTAAAGACTGATAATATGGGTATCATGCAGGATATATTGTGTTCTGAGGATGCAACAATAAAGTTGCGAAACTTCGACCATTTAAAGTCTTTTACTTTCTACTGGATCCTAACTCCAAATAATACACCACTCTAACAGAAAAACAAGAGGATCGTTAACGAGAATCATTTCATTCATAATATCTGGGTAATATATGCGGAACAACGGAGTAAAAGTACTGATAATATGGGTTTCATGCAGGATATAACATCTATATACCTGTCCTGAGGATGCAACAATTAATTTGCGAAACGTCGACAATTTAAAAAATACTTGTTTTTTTTTACTGGATTTTAACCCCAAATAATACACCACCCAACAAAAAAATTTTAACATTGTTCCGCCATATTGGATTTTTACCAAAATATTATCAGGCATCCCCATATGACCCTTAATTTTTGGTCAAAATTTGAAGTCAATCAGGTAAGTAACATGTTTTTTGCATCTAGGGACGCTAAAACGTGAAGATATGTAAATCCTGAGAGGGTGATTTTCTTCACTATTACAAACATTTTATTTGGCCGCAATTTTGTTCCGCCATCTTGAATTCGTAACACAGTTTTAGGTACTAGTTGAGTCCTATACCACAATTAGTTATGGCACACAATTTGAAATCAATCCATTAATAATTAATAATTTTTGATACAAATTTGAAGTCAATCGGGTAAGTAGTCTTTAAACAATGCCGCGAACCGACAGACAGAAAGACAGACAAATAGACATACTGACAGGCGGACCGACGGAATTGTTAAAACATATTTTTTTTGCATCTAGGGACGCTGGGAATGTATAGACGTGTAAAATCTGAGAGGGTGATTTTTTCGCGATTACGTAGTTTTTATTTGGCCGCCACTTTGTTCGGCCACCTTGAATTACTACCAGAATTTTACTAGTTGTTCCCTATACCACAATTAGTTATGACACACAATTTGAAATCACACCATTAAGCAGTTTTTCAGGCTGAAATTTTAAATATTTTATTAAGCCGCCATTTTGTTCCTCAATCTTGGATTCGTACAAAATATTACCAGTTGATTCCGATATAATACTAGATCTTTTTTGCAAAATTTGAGATAAATTGAATGAGTAGTTTTTTAATAATATTTTTTTTAAGACTTCACCAGGCCGCCATTTTGTTTCGTCATATTGGATTTTTATCTAAATGTTACCAGGTCATCCCCATATAACCCTTAATTTTTGACCAAAAAAGTATATCGGGTAAATAGTCTTTAAGCTATGCCGCGAACTGACAGACAGACAGACAGAGCGACAGATGGACCGACGGAATTGATAAAACATATTTTTTGGCATCTAGCGACGCTAAAACGTAAAGATGTGTAAAACCTGAGAGGGTGATTTTTTAACCATTATAAAAATTTTATTTCGCGGCCATTTTGTTCAGCCATCTTGAATTAGAAATACTATTTTACTAGTTGATCCCTATAGGAAAGGTAGTTATGGCACACAATTTGAAATCCAACCAGACAGACAGACAGATCGACGGAATTGAGAAAACATGGTTTTCGTCATCTAGGGACCCTGAAACGTGTAGATCTGAAAAAATCTCGGAGAGTGATTTTTTCACGATTACAATACTTCCCTTTTACAAGGGAAGTAAAAAGGAGAAATACAAGTGAATTATGTAAAACTTTAGCAAGAACGTAATCGGTAAATTTTTTTGAATTAAACCTTTAATGTTAACACACAATGTGCATTTTTTCAGAATTTTTTTTCATTCAAATAAATAGAGGTGGTTTATATTAATGTTTGTATTAAAATATAAAAAATGCAAATGTAAGCAAATAGCCAGACGCACGAATGCCGATAAGATCGCGGCGTGTCAGAACTGTTTTTGTTTTTAAACTTATCTCTTAAGATGATATGGTCGACCATTATTGATATTGAATTTGACATGCATTTTTTTCTTTAAATATTAGCCGAAGTGCAAAAGGTTAAGCTTTATTAAATACACTGAATAAAACGTATATAACTTTAATTTCGGCTATATTACATTAAACCATGACACCCAGTGTCTTCTTAGGATAGAATTTACAGTTTAAGTTTTCCATCAAGTATCGGGTAACTCAATTGAATTCTTATCAAGTATCTTTCTCGTACCTGGAGTTGCCAACCGTACTATATTATTTAGTATTTTACTATATTTCAGGTCTGAGTACTATATTCTGTTGAAAAGATAAATAGTATGCAAAAATATTATATTTCAGCTGGATATGTCAATAGTTATTTTTGTAACACCGTAATTCTTAATTAACAAATTCCCGAGATTATGTCTTACTGTGTAGCATTTATGAACGGACCTTTTGTTGCCACTCATCCGGTGTATAGTGTATCCGATCGGACTATCAAACGCTCCTCGATTTTGACGGGTTACGATCTGTCAATTTTGTGAAAAATATGTTTGCTGTCATTGTCGTTTGTTTTGTTGTGATTGCGAATTATTAGTTTCACATAATTTTCACTGGGAAGTTGTTTTGTTACTCTTTCTTGAAAAGTTAAATAAAATTTAAAGTCATTGGTTGATTAAGCTGTTAAAGTTAGTGATAGCGATAGCAAAAGGGCGTTACTTACACCAACAAAGAAGCAAAAAATTCAAATAAAAAAACTACAAAAATACAAGAGTCATTAGCAAAAAGTATTTGACTGGATTAGTGAAGATTCACAAAGTCTGCACAATGCAAAATATTTACCATGCAACGTGATATTTTCTATAGGAAAAAGTGGAATTGATCAGGTAAGCTCTTGTAGGTCGTTTTGTTCTGGTTTATTTTTATTCGTCAAAATTGACTGATTTGCATAATTGCATGTGCATTTAGTATTTGAGTAATGGTGATGGTGTTTTATAATTTGTTGCAGATTAAACAACATGGGGAGACTAAACAGCATACACTTCTACATTAGATCGCTTTTTTGGTTCATAGTATTTATCTACTTCTGCTCCCCTTGTAGATACTTCCGATGATAAGATAGCAGACGGGAATTTGCTCTAACCTACCATATTGTGAAGAACAATCTTTAATATAACAGCATGGACTGCACGGTGAAACTTAACAAAACCATATATGTCGAATCTAAAACCGCTATGAATATACAATTAGGGTGCACTAAAATTCACTGGTTAATAAAGTTTTACAACCTTATGCTTTACAAATTTTACTGGATGATTTAAAAGCCCTTGATTTATATTTTTGTTTGCAAAATGATGCGAGTATCAGAAAAAAACATAAAATTATTTCCTTTAGTTGTTCAGTATTTTGATATTGAAAATGGGATTTTATGAAAATTGTGATGAGTCAGCAAATAGGATGTTTGATGCTATAAAAAAAATCACTAACTCTGCCCTAAGCACACACAATACCAATGCAAACTTTGGCATTCACCACTTTCTGTATAAAAATATAGAAAATGTGGTTCCTAATTTGGTAAAGGGCAACTGTAATGTACACATAGTTCATAACACAGTGAAGCATGCAATGCATTTTTTAAGAATTGATGTTGAAAATCTAATTTTAAAAATTTAGAGCAATTTCTCTGTATCTGTATGCCGAAGAGAACAACTTAAAAAAATTGTTTCTGCTATTGAAGGTGAATGGTATGAACTGAAACGACATGTTGATACAAGGTGGCTCTCATTGCTACCCCGCGTGGACAACATTCTTATGAATTGGAAGCCTTTGAGTCATTAATTTATTAATTTAAAGGAGAATTGTCCTACATACATTCATAATGTGATGTTGAATGATACTGATGAAGAGAGTAAAGTTCAAATTTTACAAGCCATTTTTTACACAACTTTCATAAAGCTGTAAATCAACTTGAAGGTAATAACATCACAGTCTTAGATGTGTATAATCTTATGTCAACTTTAAAATTGGCGCTAGAATACCGCAAAAAAGACTGTTTTGGTTATGAAACCAAAAAATGTTACAGTCTTTAGAAGGCAAGTAAGGCGACAGAAAGTAATGAAATTAAAAATAATTTTCTAGTATTCATTAATAAATGTCTGGAATATCTTAATAAATGGTTTGATTTTGACGAAAACAATTGGTTGTCTAAATCCAAAAATTAAATTGAAATCAGGCTGTTTCATTTGATGATTGTGACACGTTATTAGCAGTTCTAAATTTACAAGAAAAATTGTATGTCAAAAGGGATGAACTTTACTCTGGAAAAACAAAAGATACTATTGAGTTTACTGCTAAAACGGCCAAAAATGGCAACATATTTTTAAAAATGTGGGAAATAATTTACCAAATATGTTTAAAATTATGTCATTCTTGCTGTCTATTCCCGCCACTTCAGTATTCACAGAAAGAATATTTTCAATTAGAATTCGAAGTGGCGGGAAGAGAAAAATAGAGCAAACAACATGTATGATCACGTTGATAAAAAACGAGCTCTTGATCTATATTAATTCAAAACTCGAATGTGAAAATGCGTTTGATAATTTCACCCTAAAATAGCACTGCTATAAAAGGCACGAAGTTCAAAAAACTCTGTTTTTTATAAAAATAAAAGGTTTCAAAATATACCTTCGTCTTTCCGTACTCTTTCCGTAAAACACTATATTTTTTTGAAGTGTACTATATTTTTTATAGCTTATTTTAAAAAATACTATAATTAGTTGAAAAAATGTTGGCAACCCTACTTGTACCTTTAGTATAGTTAACATAAACCAAAGCAAAACTGTCCACTGATTTACTTTTATACAGTATGGGCATCTTCCATAAGAAAGGGAAAAATAAAGTGAGTTGTTTAATCTGCAGACTTCGTACAGTTTCGCGGCTTACTATACCATTTCATTTAAAAATTCCAAATATGTGTTTCTGGGTGAAAATGTATTTTTTTCATCGTATGTAATTCTTTAAATAAACCTTGCAGATAACATTAAGGATTAATAATTGTTAATAACTCCAGATGGTCCGGTGAAAACTGCGACACATCCTCTGCTTTGACGCCGTTTCGTCGCGCGTTGCCGCAATTTTAGCACCTCGGCTGCATTCAACTGTTTCACGCCACATCAAAGGCGGGAACGTTATCAAAACAAATGCTGGATATCGTGGACAGCGGCGGTTTCTTTGATTTCCGGATGGAGATCGGATGTCTCATTTAGCCGGAGCTAGGTGTGGAAGATGACAAGGCCGTAAGTCAATTCGACTTAATAATTACATTAATGATAGACTCAAATTTCTCTTAAAACCATTCAAGTCAAATAAACTAAAAATTGAATTGCCTTACTCTAATAAAAAATATGGTAATTGCTAAAGCAAAATAGCTAAGATGAAGCAAATATTTATAGAACATCTAAATTTTCTCAGAATAGTATATTTATTCAACATTTATATCTACAGAAAATAGTCCAGGTACCCATTTATTATCCGCAAGTGCGCTCAAATAATGCAGTTATTACATACCCGGGCTTACAGTTGAGGCTAAATTACGCCAAAAGGCGAATGCTCTGGAAAATTATTGCCAGTAGTGATTTTTTTTGCGGTCTTGTGGGTATTTGTGTAACCCACATAGAATAAAGATTTTCAGCATAATATCTTCCTACAAAATAGCATTGAGGTAAATGTGATACTATAATACATAACAGTATAAACCACAATAGAGTTAATGTAAATAAAAATATTATCTAAAAATTTACGTGATTTAACTACCTACTCCATGAAATCATTACTTAAGTGTAAATCTGATAGTGGTTTACTACGTATAGCTACCTAAATGAGGCCACAACTTTATAGCAAAAAATAGTGGTTGCTGTGACAACTAAAGGACGTCTTTAAACCAAGCGATACTAAGAGATTTCATTGAAGGAACCCACCACTACACAAGAACTTGAAAAATAACCTCACTGTATAGGAACTTAGTAGGCAGCAGATCGTAGGTACTTATATTACTACATTATTACATAAAGTAGTTGTATTTAATATTCGCCATGATTTCTATGAAAAATACATCGCCATGTTTTATCTTTTGGTCACCCTAGTGGTTGAGTATTACGAAAATATCATTTTTTGGCATATAAGTGACTTTCTAAGTAATATTAAGGTTTATTCTGTCATGTTTATATATAGTAACCTTGTAAAATCACTACTCTTCAAATATAAAATTTTTCATTTATTATTTTGCTCATTATAGGGGCTGTTTTTTTTTACAAAAAAAATTACTGTTGATTTTTGAGGCGCGTTGATTTTTTCGGCCTACATTTTCTGCTTATACAATAAAATTTCATTCGTTCATTTTTTAGCGAAGTAATAACTAATAAATATGTATATATTATTATTACTATTAGGACATCATAATCTGGGGACGTTCTAACTACAACAGATAACTTCACTTTGTTGTTAAAAGAAAACGGAGTCATATAATAATAATCGTAGTTGAAAGAGAAAGAAAATTGAACAGCATGGAAGTCTGTTATTGGTGAATATTACTTCATACTTTGGGTTCAATAACGTTCTTAAAACTAGTACCGGAACGTAATAATATCGGTTCCAATAAGGTAGGAGGTACATCAAAGGTACCATAAATCATTCCCCATTTTGGTAACAGCGTGATGTCTAAACTGCAGTCTAAATTGCAACTTTACTTCCGTAAGAGGAAAGCATTGTAAATGTAAAAAAATCACCCTCGAAAATTTTTGCAGATCATTGCATTTTAGAGTCCCTGGACCCCGAAAAATGGCGAAACAAAATAACGGCGTCACAAAATGTGAAAAAAATCATTATTAAGAAACAATCAAATGGACTTCAAAAATTGCTCAAAAATAATGTGATATAGGAATAAACTTGTAAAATGTTTATGTAAATCCATAATGTCGAAACAAAACCTAACCTAACCTAATAAAATGTTTCACTGCCAAGAAACTACTTACCTAATTGGCTTAAAATGTTGCACACAAGTAAAGTATTAAACATTGATAGACTGGTATATGTTTGGTGCAAATCCTACATGGAAAGACAAAATGGCGGCCTAATAGAATGTTTAAATATTCGTTAAAATTCCATTCATTGAAATCAAACCTTTTTCTTCATAAATAATTTTATGGAAATAAATTATTATACTAATAATAATAAATTAATTAAAATTTAAATCCGAAAATTGGTTTTATCAGAACTTTCCTCTTTATGAATCCCTCCTTTTATATATATATATATATATATATATATATATATATATATATATATATATATACAAATTACGTTATCTTTCATTGCTTTATTAAATGGAAGGATTTATTAGAAGAGGAATTCCGGGTAATTGGCTTAATTCAAGCTGTAAAGTACTCCTTTATAAATAGGATTCGTAATGAGGGAAGTTCTAAGTAAAACCAATTTACCGTTTTTTTATGTAATCACCATAACACCACAGTTTAAGAAAAGAAACAGTTCTGTCACTCCTTTGATGTGCTCCCAAAAGCCGGCTTTTTTTGCGATGGGTCGTAAATCACAGCGAACACCTGCTAGATGCGAGGTATATGAAACCGGGCGTTATTTTATCGCAATGAATACATCTACCGGGAACGATCAATAACTGTATTAATTACTTTAGGTGGTTATATTAATATTAAGAGTAGTAGATGTTCAACTTAATAAAAGATTAACTTATGGACTAAATTTGACAGGTATTAACAACAAATGTAAAATAAAAGTGTATTAATTAGTTTATTCTAATTTAAATTACAAAAATTATCCGAACGACAATCAATGCGTTTTCGACAGGATGTCAAAATCGATTTTACTTTAAAAACACTCTACCAAGTTCTTAGAAATAGAAAATGCGAATACATGTTCCCCAAAAAAAGCAATATCCTAATAGCATAACACTTAAATGGCTATGATTGCTCACATATAGGTAGAAAGTAGATTATTTCTAACAAAAATCAATGTTTTTAAAAAAACTGAAATTATCTACAATTAAACCGGTCTGCATTTAATTAGCCAAACCAAGAGCAAGTGTCTTCCCCTTTTCTCAAGACCGTCTCCACACTCTAGGTATCTTACATTGTCAAGAAAATATAATCTAATAAGAACTGAAAGGCCCTTGCGCGATAAATACTAGGAAATAAATATGTCAGTACGCACGCAGCTTACAGTACAGATTATTTTTAGCTCTATATAAACATTTTTTAAACGTCTTAAATGTATTCGTGATAACTTTATCGCAGTTTTGAGTCGGTAACTTTATAGGTGTCTTAATATAAGTCAAAAACACTACAAGAGCCATTGATCCAATGCAAGGGTTTTAACGCTCACACACATAAAACCAAACCACAACACTGTTAAGCATTTATATTAAATAAGTTTTTTATCAAAGCCGTATTGTTGCCATTAAATCCCTTTATTAAACAGTTTGCTCATAACAGCAAAACATTTTGGTTTTAATATTAACATCAAATAGTCATAAGTGCTTTAAAATATAAATTAAAATATTTTATAAAGCCTCTTAAAACTTTTTTGTTTGAATAAATACTGATTGATGCAGGGCAGTAAGAAAACCTATTACTATTCCATAGTAAAAAAACCGGATTTTCGTGAAAATAAGTGCTGAAATACGAGTTAAATGGTTACTTGAAATATCAGAAGCAAGGTAAATATCTTAAAATAAGGAATTGACAATTTACAACTTCACACCCGTCACTGTCCCAAAAATGAAGCAAATGGTTTTCCACTTCAAGTTGCATCGAACACTTAAGACAAAAAATCTTTCCCCGTTAAGACTGAGGCGTAAGAAAATTGTTTTTTTTATTTTTGAAATATACCACCCTTAATTTTGGCGATAGGTAAATAAACAAAAAAATATTGATATTTAAAAGAACTCAAATTGAACACAATTGGTTCATGCTAGGCTAGGCAGGAGTCATTTATAGTTTTGAAGGCTGCATGTAAATTTTTAAAGCAAAACTAGTAATGGTATGTTATTAACATATAACATTAAAATCGTTATAGTCGTTTTTGAGAAAATCTATTTTTCGTATTTTTCTTCAAGTAAACTACTCTATTTTATTGTTAAATTTTAGGGATAGGTAAAAACAAAAAAAAAGTTTTTACAAAAAAAACTTAACACAAAATTTTAAGGAAATCGGTTTATTGATTTTAGCGCTGTGTTTTTTACCATCAAGGGATCACATCCATCAACACTGCAGTAAGAAGAATGACTAGCTTGAGAAGCCATTTCCAAAACTATCTCAAAAAAGTTACATTTAAACCCACTCTTGTTCCGAATTCTATATGTTTGCTCACCGCGTACAACGCTCCCTAAACACGTAGCTTCAAAATCTTGAGACAAGTGAGTGAATTTATTGCAGAATAGCCTTGGATTATTTAGAATATATATATAGACTCTGATAACATTGACTAAAAATGCTGGTTGGGTAGCGTCAATGCCGTTATATCCAGCAAGCGGGGTAAGCGCTCCCTTGGGGCACGGACCTCAAATAGAAACCCGACTAGGATGCCTGTAACTGACCCGATTAACCTTTAATGTTGCACCACTGTCCACTATGTATTCTGTATTCCATATAGAAAATTCAAGCCTCGAAGAGTTGGGCTGTAGTGACTTATTAAACAACTGCAAAAGAAAAATCTAAAAAAAAAACATTTGATCATTGATTGACCTTTTGACCTTTTTTGGGCCAGTTTGATTCTATTAAGCCTCTTCCTTTCTATGTTTTTTTATGCATCAACAGTAGCGGCTTCCTCAGTCAATGTATACTAATTGTATGTGAACACAAGTGTATTTCTACAATATTACCATGATTAAGATTAAGATGGTTATATTATTTACTTTCACTTAATGTCAGTATAAAACAATAGGGGAATCTAATATATGCACAGAAAAAATTTGTTACACCTCAAATGCTCGTGCATGTAACTTCCGATTTGTAGTGCTTTTAACTTTAGAAAGACCAGCCAGCTGTCTAATGTTGAACAGTTCTGATTTAAACCGTTATATATAAATGTTTTCTTTTTACTTTAAATTGGAAAACATATTTACCATTACTATCAAAATATGCCGCAAGGAGTATAAGATTTTAAAACCGTTCCTGTACAGGGTGATTTCTCAAGAATTAACCGTGACATCAAAATGTGTTATAAAAAATAATTTAATAATTGGGGCAAAATGTAATTATTTACATTTTGGTTGCTGAGATATATGTTTCAATAAAATTCAGAACGTCGATTTCGCGCAAATTAAGAGGGATATCAAATATTAGTAAAGAGTCACTTTTTCAATAACGTAAATTAACATTATTAAGGGCTAAAACCAAGTTGATGCCGTCATAAGTATAGGTGTCGGAACACCAATGAAAAAAAAAAAAACAAAGTAATTGCAGAAAGAATCATTAAAAATTAAAATTTTAAATATACGTCTATTTCTAAGACTTTTTACTATTTGCATCAAATTTTTTTTCAATCACTTATTTATATTAAAAAATACGTCTAAAAACAATTATTTAAATAAAAAAACATGCAAGTGTCGTATAATTTATTATTGTAACTTTATTTTGTTAGCTAACAGTGTTCAGTCAGAATTTGTAACAAATTACAGGTGCCGCCTTGCTATAGCCAGATATTGTCATCTCCTTTCTAGAGTGTGTTAGGAACTCCTTTGCAATTTCTGTATTACTTTCATCTTGAAATTTTAAAATTAATTACGGGTATTTTCTTTAGTAATGCATCTTGGTTGGAAATATCAATAATTTAGGGTAGCAATATATCAATGTTGATATTATTTATTCTCCTGAAATGAATAAATTATGCATGAGGAAGGTTTACTTGCTTGAATACCCAAAATATTCGATCAAATTTTGCTTGAGGCATTTCTTAATGTTCTCCGCTAATATTTCCCCTTAACTTCTCTGCTTGGTTTATGAGTTTTCTTCCCAACTTTTCTCTTGTCCTTGTACCTAAAGTATGTCTTTATTGATTAATGGTAATTCGTCTAGTTTTCACAAATTCATCGCAGGCGTTTGGGTGACCAATCAAAATAGCCTAGAGAAGATAGCCCCAAGAAAGTAATCTCGACAAAATAATCAGCCGACGAAATATCCCAGACAAAACAGCCTAATTTTATTGCCGTAGATAAAATATTGTATATCCAAAAATAAATATATATATAGATAGTAGCAATTTATGTAATTGCCAGCGACCCGCCCCGGCTTCGCAGGGTTACGACCAAGCATCTACGGCCGGATGACCCCGCTGGCGAAATTGAATAAACAAAAAGAAACAACGTAAAAATGCAAGTGAAATCTCAAAGCTCTAGCGATATAACTGCTATAGCATTCTAAACAAATACGTTTGGCATGGCCACTCCCAATGATGTCTGCTCTCCCGTGTGTGCCCGATCGGGCCGGAATGGTTTCCCGTCTCGGTGTTATTAACATCGAGTTCGAATATACGTTCTCGATCGATGGCGCGCAAAAACACACTTGTAAAAACTAAATTACTACTCCAAAAGGTTTGGAATAGATGGTTTATAGTTAAAAATCTTCCTTAAACAATAGAATGTTAACATCAGTTGATGCTACTCTACCAGTTTTACTTTTGTCAGTTTCATTTAAGATTCCCACAGCCTTCAACTTCATCAGCAGTGCAATCAGAAATTTCATTACCCTCATCAACTTCATCAATATCGCAAGACAGAAAGATAAATATGTAACCAGCCTCTTTTTAGCAAAAGTAAAAAGTAGTTGTGCTTAGATTGATGTAAGCAAACATAACGGAGAAGTGCTGGCGACCAGCGAAGTTCCAAATATACTGGGGGAAGCGGAAGCAGAGATGAACAAAATAGGTCAGACAAGAAAGCCAAGTCAAAATATTAAAGAGTCAAAGTCAAAAAATCAAGCAGAAAAGTAAATAAGATAATGAAACGTCTGAGGAAGAAAATGATTTTCAACTAACTGAAAGTGACGATGACCTGCTGCAAGAAATAGAAGTGGAAAGCGAAGTTACAGATCCTAAGCAAGTCAAAATTAAAGATTTATCAAAAGACAGGTTAATTTTTGTTCAGTTTATGAGAAGTAAAGGAAATACAGCAATTTTTAAACATTCTTATTTGGTTGAGAAAATTGTGTATCAGGAAGTCAAAGTCACCAGTCTTAAATCTCGGGATACCTCAAAAATCTTATTTACCGGGGCTCCAGATTAGGGACGGGTTGGAAGGTTTAAACCCGTTATTCAAATGACATTTTTTTTCGATTGAACCAATAAAAGCCGTTGTGGTAATGGTTTTGTAAAAAATCAGAATGCTATTTTTTTCACTAAAGTATAAAAAAGTCGTGTATTGTAAAAATTCAACAAACATGTTTATACAAAAAAATCTGAAGGGGAGTTCCTTTTTTACGAAACTTTCTGATTAATACCACCAATGGTTAATTAAGAAATCATGCTTCTTGGGATTAGACCGTGTCAAATTGGGATTACTATCCGACGTTTCGCCTTCGATTGCACGAGTCATCTTCAGGGATCTTTACTCCACGAGATTCAGGCGGGCTTTTATACCCGACTTACGGTCGAAGTTTTTAGTATATTACAAATACAACTTTAATAGAGATACGGGTTACGGTCTAGATTACACCTGGAAATCAATCTTAATATAGGGTCAAGGTTTGGCGTGCAAAAGTCGGGTATAAAAGCCCGCCTGAATTTCTACGAGCTCATTTAGTGTTGAGATCCCGTGGAGTGAAGATCCCTGAAGATACCTCATAGAATCGAAGACGAACCTTCGGTTAGTAATTCCAATTTGACATGGTCTAATCCCAAGGACGATGATTTCTTAATTGACCAAAGCCTTAAAAGCTTCCGTTATATGTTACCACTAATGGTTTTCAGCAAAAATAATTAGAACTTTTTTGTTGAAAATTATATCGCCCTTGTACTGATTATGCCAATTTCAATCCCCCCTTTATCGCCAGATTCTAGTTATGGCCTGCAGTGTTTAATATTAAGGTCCCAAATGTAGTTACATTACCATGGATCAAATTTTAGGAATGCTTTCCGATCACGGGATAAAAAATGATAGGCGAGAGGCTAGGGTAATTTACAAGTTTTCTTCAGTGGTAACAGAGTATGAAGAATTTAAGTTGTGTTACTAATTTAAATTTATTTATATTAAATATTCTAAATTAACTTTATGTGCTTATTATTAATGTTTTAAGCACAACGCTTTTTTGTACCCCATTATAAGTAAAAGTATGTCTATTTATGTTTTTAGGACTTGCTTTAAAAAGTCCTCTCGAAAGCCCTTGAATTGTTATAAAATGGAGTAAAGGTAAATAAACATGGCATTATATGAAGCAAAATCTGATCAAAAGTAATACTGTGCACTTAATTCATATTTGTCCCACATTGCAGAGGGCGTGCATAATTTGCTGACCAGAATAAAAAACGTGCTACCATCGTAATTTATTAAAAAAACTTCACCAAATTTTAAACGTGTAATATGCTTCACTGGTAGTATACGCTACCATAAAAATAATTATTTACCTCAGCCCTTAAGTGCAAGTTTATTCTTAGCAAAATTTACTAAAACCGTGCGACCACCGCTATTTAGACACTTTACATGCGCTTCAAGTTACCGTAAAAATAATTGTTTAAATCAGCCCTTAAGTTTAAATCAGCCCTTAATAAAGCCCTTACTTTACTCTTAAGGATTTTTACTAAAACCGCGCGACCACCGTTATTTATAAATCAAACACAACGATAATATAGTCCTGAGAGACATTTTACAAGAGCTTTATGCTACCTCAAAAGTTATTATTTAATTCAGCCCTAAAGGGCTACTTTACTCTTCACAATTTTGACTAAACAGTGCGACCACCGTTATTTATAAATCAAACACAACGAAAATAGAGTCCTAAGAGGCTTTTTATTAGAGCTTTATGCTACTATAAAAATTGTTATTTAATTCAGCTTTAAAGGGCTACTTTACGCTTAAACATTTTTACTAAAACTGTGCGACCACCGTTATTTATAAATGAAACACAACGAAATTATAGTCCTGAGTGACAATTTACAAGAGCTGAATGCTACCTCAAAAATTATTGTTGAATTCGGCCCTAAAGCGCTATTTTACTGATGAACATTTTTACTAAAACAGTGCGACCACCGTTATTTATAAATCAAACACAACGAAAATATAGTCCTGAGAGACACATTACAAGAGCTTTATACTACCACAAAAATTATTATCTAATTCAGCTCAAAAGGGCTACTTTACTCTTAAACATTTTTACTAAAACAGTGCGACCACCGTTATTTATAAATCAAACACTGCGAAAATATAGTCTTAAGTGACAATTTACAAGAGCTTTATTTTACCATAAAAATTATTATTTAATTCAGCCCTAAAGGGCTACTTTACTCTTAAATATTTTTAATAAAACAGTGCGACCACCGTTATTTATATCTCATACTCAACCAAAATATAGTCCTGAGAGGCATTTTACAAGAGCTTTATGCTACCATAAAAATTATTATTTAATTCAGCGCCAATGGGCTATTTTACTCTTAAAGACTTTTACTGAAACCGTGCGACCATAGGTATTTATAAATCAAACACAACGAAAATATAGTCCTAAGAGGCATTTTGCAAGAGCTTTATGCTACCACAAAAATTATTATTTAATTCAGCCCCAAAGGGCTACTTTACTCTTAAACATCTTTACTAAAACAGTGCGACCACCGTTATTTATATCTCATACTCAACCAAAATATAGTCCTGAGAGGCATTTTACAAGAGCTTTATGCTACCATAAAAATTATTATTTAATTCAGCGCCAATGGGCTACTTTACTCTTAAAGACTTTTACTGAAACCGTGCGACCATAGGTATTTATAAATCAAACACAACGAAAATATAGTCCTAAGAGGCATTTTGCAAGAGCTTTATGCTACCACAAAAATTATTATTTAATTCAGCCCCAAAGGGCTACTTTACTCTTAAACATCTTTACTAAAACAGTGCGACCACTGTTATTTATAAATCAAACACAACGAAACTATAGTCCTGAGTGACGTTTTATAAGAGCTTTATGCTACCATAAAAATTATTACTTAGTTCAGCCCTAAAGGCCTACTTTACTCTTAAGCCTTTGTATTTACAATTTAAAATTAATAAACAAAATTTACGTATTTTAGCCTGATGATGGTGGTAAACGACCGCCGAAACGTTGCTGAATAAAAAAAATCGTAATAAAAGAAAAGTATATCACACTGTTTTGGTCTGATTTATTGGGAACCCTTTAAAACCCTGAACAGAAAAGACCGGAAACTATACAATTTGCTAAAAATTTTTAAGAGTAAAATAGCCCTTTAGAGCTGAATTAAATAATATTTTTTGTGGTAGCATAAAGTTCTTGTAAAATGCCTCTCAGGACTATATTTTCGTTGTGTTTGGTTTATAAATAACGGTGGTCGCACTGTTTTAGTAAAAATATTCATGAGTAAAGTAGCCCTTTAGGACTGAATTAAACAATAATTTTTGGGCTAGCATACAGCTCTTGTAAATTGTCACTCAAGGCTATATTTTCGTTGTGTTTGATTTAGAAATAACGGTGGTCGCACTGTTTTAGTAAAAAGTTTAAGAGTAAAGTAGCCCTTTAGGGCTGAATTAATTAACAATTTTTGTGGTAGCATAAAGCTCTTGTAAAATGTCTCTCAGGACTATATCTCCGTTGTTTTTGATATATAAATAATGGTGGCTGCACTGTTTTAGTAAAAATGTTTAAGAGTAAAGTATCCCTTTAGGGCTGAATTAAATAAGTATTTTTGTGGTATCATAAAGCTCTTGTAAATTGTCTCTCTGGCCTATATTTTCGTTGCGTTTTATGTATAAATAATGGTTGTCGCACTGTTTTAGTAAAAATGTTTAACAGTAAAGTAGCCCTATAGGGCTGAATTACATAATAATTTTTGTGGTAGCATAAAGCTCTTGTAAAATGTCTCTCAGGACAATATTTCCCTCGTTTTTGATATATAAATAACGGTGGTCGCACTGTTTTAGTAAAAATCTTTAAGAATAAATTATCCATTTATATATATATATATATATATATATATATATATATATATATATATATTTATAAATAATAATTTTTGTGGCAGCATGAAGCTCTTGTGAATTGTCACTCAGGACTATATTTTCGTTGTGTTTGATTTATAAATAACGGTTGTCGCACTGTTTTTTGTAAAAATATTTAGAAGTAAAAATAGCCCTTTAGGGCTGAATTAATTAACATTTTTTGTGGTAGCATAAAACTCTTGTAAAATGTCTCTCAGGACTATATTTTCGTTGTGTTTGATTTAAACATAACGGTGGTCGCACTGTTTTAGTAAAAATGTTTAAGAGTAAAATAGCCCTTTAGGGCTGAATTAAATAATATTTTTTGTGATAGCATAAAGTTCTTGTAAAATGCCTCTAAGAACTATATTTTCGTTGTGTTTCATTTATAAATAAGCTGGTCGCACTGTTTTAGTAAAAATGTTTAAGAGTAAGCCCTGTAGGGCTGAATTAAATGATAATTTTTATAGTAGCATAAAGCTCTTGTAAATTGTCACTCAGGACTATATTTTCGTTGTGTTTGGTTTAAAAATAACGGTGGTTGCACTGTTTTAGTAAAAATGTTTAAGAGCAACTAGCCCTTTAGGGCTGAATTAAATAATAATTTTTGTAATAGCATAAAGCTTGTGTAAAATGTCTCTCTGGCCTATATTTTCGTTGTGTTTTATGTATAAATAACGGTGGTGGCACGGTTTTAGTAAAAATCTTTAAGTATATAGTAATTAAATATTATTTTATAGTAGCGTAAAGCTCTTGTAAAATTTCTCTCAGAACTATGAGCTCGTTAAGTTTGAGTTATAAATAACGGTGGTCGCACGGTTTAAGTAAAAATCTTTAAGATCAAAGTAACCCTTAAGGTCTGATTTAAACAATTATTTTTACGGTAACTTAAAGCGCATGTAAAGTGTCTCTTAGGACTATATTTTCGCTAAAGTTGGTTTATAAATAGCGGTGGTCGCACGGTTTTAGTAAATTTTGCTAAGAATAAACTTGCTTTTAACGGCTGAATTAAATAATTATTTTTATGGTAGAGTATACTACTAGTGAAGCTTTATATATGTTTAAAATTTGCTAAAGTTTTATTAATAAATTACGATGGTAGCACGTTTTTTATTCTGGTCAGCAAATTATTTATTTCCTATTGCAGATTCTTACAATGCTTGGGTAAGCGTTTATCTATTTACTCACCCCTATATATCAGAGGTTATTGTTGGTGTTAGTTCATTTTCGGTAGTTCAAATGCAGCAAACATGAATTAATTATTAACATAAATTCAAGTTTTTTTCTTACAAGTCTAGTAGGCGTGGGATTGTGATCGACAATTGTCGATGATTTATAATTAAAATTTTGAGAAAATATAACATATTTACACAGTGCCAACACTGTGTTTCAGATTGTACGAAATAAATTTCCAGGAAAAAAACAGCTTTTGCAGCTACTGAAAGATTTACGCGCAACACAACATAAGCAAAGCACATCAATAGATCTGAAGACTTTATAACATAACGACCGGATCGTTTTAATAGTTCCTTTGAAAAAGTCGGAAAAAATTAAAGATCAAAGCAATTTGTCGATCGTTCCGTTATCTTTGACAAGTGGCGGGCTGTTTGTGGCGGACACATCAATTTTAGTCTCTTTATCATCGTATGGAAGTTACGACCTCTGTTTAACCGATGGCGGTTGATACTAAACGGTTTCCCATACGTCCAGCTGAAAGTTTCATTTATTGGACGGCTAATGACTAATTCGCCAGTCGTTTAAAATGTTTACTAACAATGGTGCAATTTGCTCCTGGGAAAGGGGAACGGTAAATGAAACATACAGAAGGAAACAATCTTTCTTATTTTTACTAAGCTTATCAGTGTGACTATACTTACCACAACCGGATCTAAGCACTGGGGATTTTTTGTTTTTTTTTTGATAATTAAATTATTTAACTTTAAAGTGTTTACAACTAGGGCCTATTCATAGGCCTGGTTGTTGGTTCTGACGACTATTTATAGATTCTTAGGTAGTGGGTTCGAATCTCACCGTAAACATATTTCTATGTCTGTTTATGCTACCTTTTAATGTAAAATATGTAATTCAGGAATTTAGAAAAATACCATTTTAAATCCAGTAAATGTTTATTGAAAATTTAAAGATTCATATTTTCAAAACGTAATATTGAGATATTGAGTCGTGGTTTTAGAAATTAAATTACTACTAATGATGAAAAAACAGAGTAATGGCATCATCACAAAAGTTTTATAGCAACGTACAAAACCCTTATATTTTTATAAAATCTTTTCAATTACAACTCTTGTTAAATATTTTTATATTTTATCTAATCAAAATAATCTGACAATGGAAAAATACATTATTAGCAATTGGGGTTCTGCCTAATTTACTAACCATTTCTTTTTACTAAAACATATTGAAGTAGCTGTTACTAAATCTAACTATTACCACCTAATATACCACCTAATATCCGTTACCACATGCATAATGTATCTACTGTCACTCTCTGTATATTCTACTACCACATTCCGTTAATTTCAACTACTAACAACTTCCGTTGATTACTACCACAAATCATTTATTTCATCATTTATATCACTCTATCTTATCTTCTTCAAGAAGAACATGTTCCAGATAAGCCCCAACTGATATAAGAAGAGAAGCGTCTGTATACTGTAGAACGCAAGTAGAAAGGACACGCTATAAAGGACCGGCTTTCACTACGGCGCACTGGGAGTACCTGTTATCATTAGCCACGGGAGAGATTGATGTGAGCTTGCTCTGCCGAGGCGTTAGCCGCAGTTTTAAATCAGGAACCAGCTACTTCGGGCTCTGATCGAAAAGAGCGTATTGAATATGGAAGTTGGGTTTTGCATTGCTCCGTGCGAGCTCCTGTCCGTTCGAGTATACCGGGATGGAAAAGAAAATGGCTGGGCCCCGGGGAAACTGGGTAGGGCTATAAATTCAAGGGCACACGTTCTCAGCTTTTTCAGTCCGTCCTGCAAAACATGCAATTGTAATAAAATACAAAGTAAGGAGACGAGACCAATCCTCGATGACTGAACTAGTCGGTACATAAACACAACGGACAGAAGATGTGTTTAGGTGCAGAGACATGATTTCAAGTACGACATTAAAAAAACCAACAGAAGTCATAAGGCTGCAAAAGCGACGCAGGACCAGTCATACCTTGAAACAGAAAATGCTTAAAACTATTCAGTCAATACCAAACACCAAGAAAGAAATCAAGGACGTTGTAGTCCGCCTAGACAGAATTATAACTCGAACAAAGAACACGGGATGGAACGGTGATTATTAACAGCACAGGAGTCTAAAATTATGACTCCGAATCAACACAAAGCTTAAATGAGAAGGCTACACAAACATATCCTTTGTAGGGCTAGATAGCAACCTAGACGAAATAAAACTCAACTATATATTAACCGCAAACCAGGAGACGGACGACAAAACTAAAGACATCATAAATGATAGAAGTCATAACGGAATTCATGTGGAAGACATGGCCAGAACCTGGATTCGAAAGAATTGCTTTGAAAGTGGGAAATCCGATATCGCTAAGCATGCGTTGCTGTTTTTGTAGAAGAAAATGAAATTGAAAAGGGATTAACAGGGGTTTTAGAGACAGATTCTCAGAGTTAGGAGAATTAAAAGGCCGTATTCAACTTAGTTAGTCAAAATACCGACGAAAGACGGAATATAAAAGAAACAACACATATAAGGTGACTGGAGGACTAGACAGACAAGAAAAACAAAATGAGAGAAAAAGGACACCGGAGAGTACAAAACAGAAAAATAGAGAACGGGAGATATGACTAACAAACGAACGGGACTTAAACGCAATAATAATCTAGCAGAAAGGAAGTAGCTATGCAGAATTTATAAAAAGGGATACGATGTCCTAAAGACGAGACGAGCAGACGTGATATTGTCAATAAAACGAGGAGCAAATAAAATTGAACTGCTAAAGAGAACTATATTTGACAGGGGATTACACGCTATGGATTTATTAAGTATAAAATGCAGAAGACCATGGAGGCGACATATTCGTAATGAGAACCATATCACTGGTTATTGCCACACATGTTTCATTTACTTTGGGAGACGTCAACAACACTTGAGATAAAACCTCGAGATTTGAGGAAAATATTCAAATTTTTAAATGTTCTGTCTTTATGTATGTCTAATTATTTTTTACCTTTCAGTTAAATAGTTTAAAAATAAAAGTTTCTTTTTAAAAACATTTTTTAATATTTATTTTATTTAAAAAATCTTTTGCAGCAAAAGAATGTGATTTAGTTAGAAAAAATCCAATATCAGTTATCTATTTTAGCCGATTTGACCAATATTTGAATGGCGTTAGCAGACACTGATTGTAAACAATGGATATTGTGGTTTTTGATTGTACATTTTTTGATGTTTTGAAAATTTTTTTCTTTATTTATATAAACATGAGAATTACCCTAAAACGAAAAAAATCTAGATAAATTGTGTTTATTTTAAACAGATAGGTAGAGCTTATCGATGGTAATAAAACATTCTTCTAGAATAAGGCAGAATTTTTGTTACGAACTAAATAATTGGAAGAATAATAATTCAGAACAACGATAAGAAAATGTTAAATTTCTAAATGTTGATGTGTTGACTAAAAATTCTTAATTTGGACTATTTAATTCCCTCAGATACCAATTTTTAATCAATTTCACAAATAAAATTTTGTCTAAAAAATCTATAGTTTGCAATACCCCAAAATATTGATATTCAGTGGAAATGAACCACAAATAGTAATAAATACTTGTGCAACAAACTGTATTGTCACGCGAACGGTATGTGCATGTCAGATTAATCGATTCTTGTGGAAGCAAATGAAAAATCTACTACAAGATTTGAACCAGAGAAACAGAGAAGCAAAGCTACAAGCAGGATACAAACCAGATGTAGTTAACCTAATATTAATTGACAAGATAATTATTATTGCCTTTAATCGAAAACCTTATATCAAAATACAAGAGTTCTAACCACACTACACCACAACTTGTTACGTTGTGGACGCCCGTTTCGCTAACCAAGTTAGCCTCATCAGCAGATGATATAAGCTAAAGTAACTTATCCTAGCAGAGACTATTTATAGGTAAATGTGATCACACTTGGTTTCACCCGACTGCACCGTTGTCAAGTAAGCAATAGAAGGGAAAATAGGGAATAGGCCCTCTGTCTTTATTTCGTGCTTTCTTACCACATTTAACTATTTCTATGCTCTCAAATGCATCGAATAATCTATTATTAGATATATTTTTAATTAAGCTTACATCAAAAGATATTAAAATTTCACCTTCTTTTAAGTGAACATTCTTAATTTTATCTAAGAATTTTAACGAGTTAGTAACTTCAAAGTTATCGTACAAGATATTTAATTTGTTGAATTCGTCTACTAATGATTTTGAAATATTATACGTTGGTGATCCAACAGCTGAAACAACAGGTCTCATGGACTTTCCAAGTTTATGGATTTTGGGAAGGCAATACAGTTTAGATAACTGTGGGTTACTGTGTGTTAGTTTGAATTTTGTTTTATCGGACACAAGGTTTTTACACTGTTTTAAGGTATTTTTTACTTCTGTTATCCTTTTTGATTAGGGTTTTTTTTCAATTAAATCGTAAGGACCAGTTTGAATCAAATTGTCTACTCTTTCAAAATTATCTGTTTTGTCTAGTATAACAACTTTATTTCCTTTGTCAGCTTTTAAATTAAAACATTCTTTTTTCCTCAGTCCCTGGATAACTTCAGTATTTTTGCGAGAAACATATTTTGACTTGTTAACAACGTTTTTTCAAATTTGATATCTGCAAATCTCTCTAATGAATCTCTTAGTTGACTCTGGTACGTATTGAATCGAACTTTCAAAATTCGCTATAATAGTTGGTAAACTATTTTTTACTGGAGGCTCTGCAAAATTTAAACTTTTATTCAAAAGGGCGATTTCTCTATTATCAAAGGACTGAGAAGAAAGGTTTTCTACAATGTTCTCGACTTCCAAAGATTTATTGTTGTGATTTCAACTTTTTCAGTTTTTTTTTAAGTGAACATTTTTTTTAAGTGAAACTGGCATCGATAACTACGAACATTTTTCTTTGGAAATCTAACCATTATCCAAATTCTAAATTACTTAGCTTATAAGTGAGTTTTTTAAATAATCCGTATCCTTCAATTCCAAGCATACTTCGTTTGCTATACAGATTTTTAATTTCTAAATCTAGCCACTTTTGTTTGACAAAATATTCAACTTTTCAGTAATGGGTGATTGTTTAGGGATCTTAACTGAAATGACTTTAGGGAAAACTAAAAAAGACTTGCATGATTTTCGAAACCAAACATCTGCTACTATTAACTTAATCTTAGGACAATACTTACAATAAAAGTTTTGTTCCGTTGACCGTGCAGCCATTTTAAGTCCTAACACCGGAACCTGTGGTGGAAGATAGATCAAAATATAAGAGTTCTAACCAAAATACACTACAATTTGTTACGTTTTGGACACGCGTTTCGCTAACCAAGTTAGCTCATCAGCAAATGATATAAACTAAAGTAACTTATCCTAACGGAGACTATTTATAGGTAAATGTGATCACACTTGGTTACACCCGACTGCACCGTTGTCAAGTAAGCAATAAAAGGGATTACAGGGAATAGGCCCTCTGTCTTTATTTAGTGCTTTTTTACCAAGGCCTGTTATCTCTATAGGTTACTCTACGCTTCCCCTTCCCGCAGTCCCCCCCAAAACTGGCATACGTCACCGGGCGACCGCGAACGCCAACGCGTACACTAGCCCTCTCTCTCGAACCAAATATTAATCGATAGCACTGTCTTTTTCGTTAGGTCAAGAAAGTAGGCAATCCTAACAAATTTCACTAATTTTTTCATTTTCTACTAATAGGTTTAAAAAAATAAAATAATAAAATATTGACAATTATAAATTAGTAAAAATGTTTGTGGAGAAAATTTTAATCCCCTATTTATTAGACACGGAACTAGATTCAGTGATGACCAAATGAAAAAAACAACAAATTAAACTATAGATAGGTAGTTAGGTATGCCTACAAAATCCTAATAAATAAAACAGATAAATATTTAAACACAAACGAAATTTACGAAGTTTAATTGAAATTAAATCTCTATCCGACATGTTTCGAATAAAGATAACTACATCTCCAGGTAGGTATATTTTTAAAAACAGTAAACGTCATATTAATTATATTTGTTGTTACAAAAATGTATTAAATATTTCTACAATTATGAGATCTCTTTTAGGTTGAATAGAAATTTAATTTCAATTAAACTTTGTGGAGGAAGACTTCATGTTTTATTTGTGTCTATAATATTTGAACTCCACTTTGAGAATGGAATATTTTGTGAAATAGATCTTTATTTAAAATATGCATTTTACATATTAAAACAATTAAAATTAAGTAATTATTTTCTTTATCCCTTTACTTTTTCGTCTATATCTTCGCTTGGTACTTCCTGTTCAATCTTCGCTTGGTCCTTCCTGTTGAAGTTTGGGGTGAAGCTGAATTTATGTCAGTTACTTTGCTTAACATAAGTGAAGGTACAGATGAAATAAAAAAAATATTAAAACACCTTAAACTTTAAATTTTAACAAAATACAGTACAAAACAACTATTTTGGGAGGTAACGTAAAACTGATATTACATATTTTTTTTTTATAAAAGGGCAAAGTTCTTTATACAAACACATGAGAACAACATAAACTTGCTTGGAATGTAATGGGTACCTGTGAATCTGGAGAATGATATAAAAAAAAAACTGTCTTGGCAGAACATTACGAAAATTTATATATCGTCAATTTTGATAAAACCATTATTTTAGCTAAACAAAACAACTTTCAAAAACGTCTGCTAAATGAAATGATCGAAAGAAAGAAGCACACAACTAATATTAATACTAAACAATATATATAGAGGGCTTGTGTGTGGAACCTACTATATTTTAAATTTTGTAGAACATCCTGTGCAGTTAATCAGTAAATATACCAATTTCCATCTTATTTGTATTACTGACTGCAAATAATCACACCAGAAAGTATAAAAAAGGATATTTTTATATCTCACACTGATAATATTCAAAACCTACCTGTTTATCAAACTCTTTCAACAACAGTAGTTTTATTGTTCTATATTAAATGGTACCAACATTACTCTAAAATAATTACCATCAAAATAATGTTCCCCAAAATGTGTATAGTTAAGTGTTACACCGTAAATGGCATTTGTATGTAAGTATGCTAATGCCTGCTAGTAAAACTTAATTTTAATCTTAATTTATTTTATCCCTATTTAAGTCATTGTGTTGTCCTAAGTACATTGTGACTTTTGTTTTTTTTATGTGCTTACGTGTTTTAATATGTATTTTAACTGCAGTAAAATACGCTATAGGTTTTTTACTTGTTCTCATATATGTTTTTAAAAAACAGTGCCTCTTTATATAAAAAAAATTGTAATACTAGTTCTTAAGTTTTAGAGTTCTGAAGATGACCTCTATGAGGTCGAAACGTCGACTAATCACATTAGACTTTCTAAGAGCGTTTTACTGATCATCATTATATTACTTATCTGTATTTTTTAATTTTCTTTTGGGTGGCAGACCAAGAAGTTCAGCTTACAAGTCATGCTCATAATTTTCGGGTTTAAAATGGTCCCAACAAACACGACAGCTCTCAAAATCCCATTTACCGTCCCTCTTGCATCTTTGAATCCATATTTCTCGAATAAGTTTTTCTTTGGGAAATCGATAAAATGAAATCTGTTTGAGATTTATTAGAATTTATTCTGCTATTATGGCAAACACCAACTGTACATCGCATTCAAGGCATACTTTTTGCCTAGATGTAGATCTAGAAACAAACCAAAGTATAATATCATTACATTTGCATCAATAAAAAATCTAGCAAGTATAACAATGTTAATAATAGGTTATAATATAGTCCTATCCTACCTATAATCTATCATAAAAAACAAAGATACCTTACCTAGTCATTAGTAAACCAAAATTCAACGAATTTATACTTTATTATTTAATAATTAATTATAAATATCGCTCTAAATCAACAAAACCCTTCGAAATCACATGCTATTCATACGAACTGGGGTTGATCGACGCCACTTACCTTTACCGCACCGCACGTTCCCCTTGCCCAAGACCCCGCGTAGTGTAACCTATTAGAGTTTAAAGGCCTTGCTTTCTTACCACATTTAACTATTTCTATACTCTCAAATTCATCCAATAATCTATTATTAGATACATTTTTAATTAACTTAAGATTATTTATTTATTTTGAAGAAAGAAATTATTGATGAATATTTGCTTCTCACAAAATTATGTATGAATCAAAATTTTTTTCAGTTCAACAATAAATATTATAATGAACTTGAGGGAACTGCGATGTGCAATTGCTTATCTCCGTTCCTTGCAAATTTGTTTATGGGTAGATTAGAAACCCAATTCAAACAAGAACTCAATTATTTCCCAAGGGTGTGGTATAGATACGTAGACGAGATATTTGCTAATTTTTATAATAAAACAGAAATTTGGACACTTTCTTAAGTGTAAACAATAAATGGCCTTGGATTAACTTTACGTATGAAAAGGAGAACAATGGGCAATTGCCTTTTTTCGACACGTTAGTTATTAGAAATAACCATAAATTAGAATTTGATATTTATCTCATTTATCAACACACAATGGCAGCTTTTCATTTTTTAACCCACAGGTTAGTCAATTTTCCATTAAGTATAAAAAACGTTTAAATAATGAAATGAATCGAATTAAAAATACAGCTAAAAGTAATGGATATAATGATAATTTTGTATATAAATTAGTAAATAGATATAAGAATAAGAAAATGTTAAAAAATTCCAATACTCTTCAATCATCTGAGGCTCCCAATAAGTTCAGAGTAATCCCATATGAGCCCGGATATACGAGAGGTCTAGAAAAAGTATTCAAAAACATAGGTTTTAGAGTAAAGACAAAGTCGACTTGAAGGAGAGGGGTGCATCTATGAAATTAGCTGTAATGACTGCGATCGAAAATATGTTGGCAAAACTAAACGCTCCATAAACATTCACATGGCACATGGCAGATACGGAAGAACAGAAAAGTCAAGCGTTGCCCAACATGATTTGGAAAATAATCACAAAGTAGGAATAAATAATCCTAAGTTAATTAAAAATGTATCTAATAATAGGTATCTGACAACGGTGCAGTCCGGTGCAACCAAGTGTGACCACATTTCCCTATATAGTCTCGGTTAGAATAAGTTACTTTAGTTTATATCATCTGATGATGATGCTAACATGGTTAGCGAAACGCGCGTCCATAACGTAACAAGTTGTGGTGTAGTATGGTTAGAACTCTTGTATTTTGATCTATCTTCCACCACAGGTTCCAGCGTTAGGAAAACCTTGTAGATATGTAAATGGAGAACAACGTGTCAACATAATGGTTGTTACTGGTTTTTGCGCTATTTTTTTTGCCCGTCTTAGAACCTTCGTACTGTCCGTCGTATCTGTACCATTTAAGTCAAAAATGACTGGGCAGATAGAAAACTCTATCTTTTTGCTATTAGAGACAGATTTATATTTTTTGCACGAGGGTCAAAAATTGCGTAGAATAGAGTTTAGAACAAAAGTGTCTAATTTATTAAAAACTCCAGAATAATGGCTAGCATAGACTAGGGACGGGAATAGGTAAATTTGGAAAATATCAATATATCGATATTTTGATAGGTTATCAATTTATCAGTTACAATAAAACTTAAAGGCTAACTTAAAATCTCTAAACGCCGGCAAAGTTCCTTTTTAAAAATTTCCGGGGGATCGCTTATAGTTTTCCGGCTTCACTCGTTGCATTAAGTCTGTAATAGAGTGCATAAGTAATAAGCATATATTTATTTTACCGAATTAATATTATGGATTATGGACTCAATGTTTAGCCTTAAAAAAACTGCGAAACACAACAAATTATGTTAATTTTTCACTGACATACATTTAGATCTGTATACCGATTATTCCGTGACAGTTTGACAAATTTGAATTATTTTTACTTCCCCCGGAAAAAATGTTCTCCCATTTCCGTCAGTCTGCCGGTCTGTCCCTCTATACGCGTCATAGCTCAATAACTACTTATCTAATTGACTTCAAATGTTGGTAAACAATCAAGTGACATAAGGGGATGAAATAGTTACATTATCAATTCAATGGGGCGGAACAAAATAGCAGCGTCATAAATTGTAAAATCGTTGATAAGAAACTACTTATCGAAGGACGCAGTAAGTAAAATGCGATAAAGTGATAAATTGAGAAAATTTTGTGTAAATCTATTATAGCGAAACTAAATACCAGTACCAAAAACTACTTATCCAAATTCTACAAAAAATGAAGTGTTAGATATGGACAGACTGGTAAATGTTTGGTGCGAATCCTATATGGCAAAAGAAAATGGCGGCCTAATAAAAAGTTTAAATATTCGTTTAAATTCACTTTCCTGGAAGGAAACCTTCTTTTTATGGAGGGAAATAATTTAGGCACTAGAATACGCAAATAATGTTATGAAATAAAAATAATAATATTAATAATAATAATAATAAATAGAAACCTTTACACTGGTTAGATAGATTATTATGAAGCCTTTGATTTGATACCTCACAGTTGGCTAACCAGAGTGCTAGAATTATACAAAGTCAATAAAAATATCAGGCAATTTCTTACGCAACTCATGATTACGTGGAAAACTAGAATCAACTTGAGAACAAATCGAAACAGAAGAGATATACATCAGACGAGGTATATTCCAGGGAGATTCACTCAGCGCTTTGTAGTTTTGCCTCTGTCTCAATCCACTCTCAAACACACTGAATAACACAAAGTTCGGACTCCACATTAAATACCAAAAAAATAACGTACACAAAATAAACCATCTCTTGTACATAGATGACATAAAATTATACGCAAACACCAAGGCACAGCTAAAAGAACTCCTTAAAATCATAGAAACGTTTACCCTGGACATCAACGTGGAATTTGGTATAAGCAAATGCAAGCTACTTAATATCAACAAGGGCAGTGGAAAGACCACCCTACGACGGAAACAATCAACAATGAAACTATAAATAACATGCCTAAAGAAGAAACATACTAGGCTTCAAAGCACCAAAATTAACCACACTCATATCAAATCAGAGCTCAAGACGGAATTTAAAACCAAACAAAACTAAACTCCAGAAATCTAACGAAAGCTATTAATACCTTCGCCATACCTACTCTTCCGTATTCGTTTGGTATCATTAAATGGTCACACACAGACATAGAAAACGTTCACATTCTCATACGCTCTGAATTCACTAAACACAGGAAGTTACATCCCAACGCGTGCAAGGAAAGACTCACCATCGAGAGAAAAGAAGGAGGGAGGGGAATTATAGATATACAATCGCTAAATAAAAAACAAATTCACGTACTCCGAAAATTTTTCCACAACAAACAAACTAACCTCCACATATCAATAGTGAAGACAGACAAGAATTATACACGGCTCGACCTGTCTCAAATGAGCCAGCAGCAGACGCACACAGTCACATCCAATCACGACTAGAAAAGATGAACACCTGGTCTGAAAAAACACTCCACGGAAGACACAGATACAACATAAGGCAAGACCACGTACATAAATTGCTTTTATATGCGTGGTTACAAAAAGGGCAGCTGTTCTCCGAAACAGGAGGCTTCCTGCTTGCCATCCAGGACAAAGTCATAACAACCAGAAACTACCAAAAGCACATTATCAAGGACACAACCATTGAAGACCACAGGTGCAGGAGATGTCACCAGCAGAGAGAAACGATCGATCACATAACGAGTGGATGTATAATAATAGCCGGAACTAAACCGCGAGACACGACTCAGCAGCGAGGGTCGTTAATCAAGCATTAGCCACAACATACAAACTAAGGGACAACACAGACCCTTATTACCATTATATACCAATATCCATACTTTAAGAGGAAGTCTACAAGCTCTACTGGGATATTAACATCCACATAAATAAAACAATCCACGCAAACAGACCCGATATGACCTTTCATTCCAAAAAAAGAAACCGACTTGGCATGGAAATAAAAAGAGTCGTCATATAAGTAACAGGCCTCACCCCAACAGCTTTTTCATCGGATTTGGCTCAATTAGGACTTAATACAGATATTCACAGGAACATCCAAAATTTTGAAAACATGTAGCATCGTTAGATCATTTCTTAATACACAATGGTTGATTTTTTCCTTTTTTTTGTTTTTTTTTGTACTGACTAAGTATAATCCCGTCAGTATAAAATACAACCACAGGAATACTGATAATAGTAATAATAATAATAATAACAATTATAATATATAAATTAAAAACTAAACAAATTTAAATAAACTACAACTTATACAATTCGTAAAAAGTTATAAACAAATAATTATATGCATATATAGACTGTTTATAGTAAGTACTGAAATATGTACGAGGAAAGCTGTGGGTACAGGTGAATTCACCGAATTTTTTAAAAAGTATTTGGGGTGGTAACTGTTTGGTCCCATCTGCAATGTACGTTTAGGTACTTAATGTTTTTTCTCATTTTAATAATAATAATAATTAATATTATTATTATTAATAATTAAAATGCAAAATATTATTATTATTATTGTTAATAAATTGAGGAAAAACGATGTATCTAAATGCTTTATGACTTAATATTGTTGAAACCATTAAAATTGATGACTCCTACAATTTGCCTTAAATAGTCTCGACACTGTCAACATATAATATTTAAAAAAAACCATAATAATCTTTCAACTATTAATTCCTTGAAAATATATACTAGCATATTCTAGGAAGTAAAAGACGTCGTCATAACTTATATTTTTCGAAAAAATTTACTATGAGAAATACCACAGTAGTACCCCATACAATGGCGAAATAATGTTTATATTGTATTAATATAGAACGGAAGCTTTCACGGCTTTGGTCAATTAAGAAATCATGGTTCTTGGGATTGGACCGTGTCAAATTGGAGTTACTATCCCACGTTTCGCCTTCGATTGCACGAGGCATCTTCAGGGATCTTTACGCCACGAGATCTGAACACTGAATGAGTGGAGTAAAGATCCCTGAAGATGCCTCTCGCAATCGAAGGCAAAACGTCGGATAGTAATTTCAATTTGACACGGTCTGTATTAATATGTTGTGTTTCGTAACAGTGCCGTTAAATGTTCAAATTCGAATTATAACCTGCCGTCTTTCTAATATTTCTTCGATAAACTATTTTTTTCTGGATGCATTATAGCAATAGAGAAATAAAAAAACTGTAAATTTTCTTTACCCGGAACTTCCCTCGTTATGATTTTTTTGTTTATTTGTTAGGAATAGTGAAGTGTGACCCCAGGGAAATATCTGCGCAGGGCCGGGCTGCCACACGTCTTACTTTACTACTTACTCTATGTCCATATAAATATGCATCACACATCTCTATATCTAATGTCAGGTGGGTCAGGATGCTGATGCTACGCCGCTGAACTCAGCATAGGTGCTGCACAGTGCGCAGGTCTTTCTACGGCACCACTATTTTGTATGACAAAGTACCTAGGCTTTTTGTGATTGCTCTTATTTACATTTTAAGTACAGTTTGATGTTTAAGAACTCTATTTGTTCATTTTTGGGTCTAATTAAGCTGTAGGTGAGTTATATGATATGTGCTTATCGAGATAACTTCTTATTAAATAATAGATACTTAATGCATAATTTAAATTTGTGATTCTAATAGAATAACAGTATTTTTATGCCTGATCTGAAATCTTCGCGCAGCGCTAGACCTAAACATTTTGCATGCGATTGTAGAAAATGCAGAATAAAATACATATTACCAGTGGCGTATATAAGGGGGAAGGTTGGGGAATAAACCCCCCAGAGCCATTATTAATGATAAAATGATAGAAACAAGTATAAAGTAAGGACCTTTTTTCGGAATCAGACTAAGGGATTAACAATATGATCACAAAAGCTTTTTGAACATGACAACAGTATTTATCAAAAATGTTTTTTTTTGATATTGGATTTTTTTTAATTTATATTTTTGAAATCCATGTCTTTTTCATAACAAAGCTAGTTTCAGATTTGATGCTAGTGCATAGTATATTGTGGAACAAGTGAGTGAACTAAAATTTTTAATACAAGTGTGGTGTTCGGCGGTTAGAGTAAGAAAAAAGGCTTCACGCATCTGTTCCACATTACAGACTTAATGCGCACCTGGGCTGACAAGTGTATGGGCTCTTAGGAAATTGCACTTTTCAAATGTGTGTTTTAAAAACCAGACTTCACTTACAATGATCAAGGTATTAAATACTTACTTCACCCAGGGGAGTAGAAAAACAATTTTTTTCTCATACACAAACTTTTAACACAAAGAACATATTTTGACAAATGAGAAATAAAAAATTTTCCATTTGATATGATATGATATTGTGAAATCGAAATAAATAACAAACTGGACAAAAAAAAAGAGAAAATTAATGATTATGTCAGCCAACACTCGGTGAAAATCCATAATAATATCATGTATCACATAAAAACACAACTACTTTTTTAGAAATAGTATTGACGGAAAAAGGAAAAACATGACAAACATTTTTGAGAAAAAACTGCTGAAAAAAGAAATTAAATTAAAAGCTTTGTTAGAAAATTACCCAAAAGTTTCCAAATTTTATCCCTACGTAAGTATAAGTATAACTCAATAATATAACATTATAAAAATATTTTTAAAAAATTCTAGTGATCTAATACTTGTACATTACAATGTTTAATCGGCAAAAATATCTCATATTCTTTCTAAATAAGGTGTTTTAAGCTAATTCAATTTATCATTATTTTTTGGTTGACTGTACCATTATAGATACTCCCAAAAATTGTTTTCTTTTAAGCTCTAATATTTTCATTTGCAAATATTTTAAAGTTCGAATGGGCCGGTATTTGTTTATTACCCAGGCCGATTCGAAGCTCCTGCCCGGCCCTGTATCTGCGGACCAAGGGAGTAGGTAAACACTAATAATATGGGTTTCATGCTGGTTACAGAATCTATTGTGTCCTTGTTGTTTTGTTAGAGTGGTGTATTATTTGGGATTAGGATGCAGTAAAAAAGGAAAAGGCTTTTTTAAATTGTCGACGTTTTGCAACTATATTGTTGCATCCTCAGGATATAGATTTTTATATCCCACATGAAACACATATTATCAGTCTTTACCTACTCCGTTGGTGCGCAGATATTTCCTAAGCCTAAATAATACACTACTCTAACATAACAACAAGAACATCGCTAACGAAAGCCATTTAGAAATTTTATATCTGGGAAATATCTTCGAACCAACGGTGTAGGTAAAGACTGATAATATGGGTCTCGTGCAGGATATAAAATCTCTCTCTCTCTCTCTCTCTCTCTCTATATATATATATATATATATATATATATATATATATATATATGTATAGAAAGCAAAACCGGTAACACGTATAAAGAGAGCTCCGTATAAAAATCAAAAAATTTACGTCTTAAAGTGCAAATTAATTTGTGAAATTTCGCATATAGTGAATTAGTGTATTGTGCGTTCCTACTAGCTATAAATTATGGCCCCACCTAAAAATGCTGATATGAAAAATGTTATAAAAGAGGCACTTAAAGAACTGCTATGCGACGATGATCTCGTACAGAAATTTTTTGCGAAGGTCAATACCAAAATCATAGAGATAGAAAAAACTGTTTACACTCAGGAACAACACATTCGTGAACTAGAAGGTCGTCTTGAAAATATGCAGCAGACGATAAAAGTAAACAATATTTGTGTTTACAATTTGGAAAAAGGCGGAAACGAGAACCTACCCGGTCAAATTATAAAAATGTTCACCGAAAAAATGAAATTGCAAATTACCAAGCAAGACATTGTGAAATGTTACCGCATTGGAGAAAATAAGGGTAAACTGCGACCAATAGTTGTGCAATTTGAACAGTTTCGTAATAAAATTATTGTGTTAAAAAATGCAAATAAACTCAAGGGTACAAAAATAGGAATCTCTGAGGACTTAAATAAAAAGAGACTAGAACTATATAAAGCGGCATTTAAGAAATACGTTTACGCGTAATGGTAACGTTTTCATTAAGTTGCATAACAATATTAAAAAAATTACTAGTATTAATGATATTTAAACATACAACACTTTAAGTATCAATGTAGAATATTTGAAAATTGCTTTACGTTTGTAATTTAGTATTAAAAAAATATATATATAGATATTTTTCAGTAAAAAACAAAATTAGCCTTATGGAGTCTCAATATAAATAATTTTATCTCATTTGCAATCGCATTTCATTGAATACATTTTTATTAGTTATATATGTCGTATTAATTAATATTTGTTTAGATATAGGTATAAATATCTGAAATACATAAATTTAAATATAATTTTTCTTAATTTACGTCTTGGCTTAGGGAACGCAATGCTTGAGTATTTCGATATGATGGACGTGTACTGCGGGTTGGACACGTTGGTGATGGACAGCAGCACAGAGGTAAAAACAATATTTTCAGGACAAAATAAATTTAATATATTACATCTCAATATCCGTAGTCTCCAAAAAAATTTTGATGAATTACTTATTTATTTAAACTTGTTTGATTTGAACAACTTTGACATAATGGTGTTTTCAGAAACTTTCAAAATAGACGTTTCCGCTTTTCATATAAAAGGATTTAAGTCTATATACACTCCGCCAAGAAAGTATCGCATCACTACAATTTCTTAACATTAAAAAGAAACTAATTTTTTTTTTCGGTAGATATCCATTTTTTAGAAATATTTCAATCTATTTTTGTGAAAAAATGTAATAAAGAACATAAAACAACTTCTAATTTTTAGATTTTTGAACTAAATGTAAATTAAGGAAAATTCGAAATTTAACATTACGAAAGAAAAAACCATTTAACATAACAAAATATCATTTTAGAATCTTGTATTGCCTCCTCTGGCTCTTATAACATCCCGACAACGTTCTGGCATGCTCCCAATCAAGGCCTCCAAATACCCGTGGTCCAGATTCTCCCATTCTGCAGTTAAGAGTTGTTGGAGATGTTGGAGATCGGTTGCAGGGATGTTTCCAGCTCTAACCCTTCTGTACAGATAGTCCCAAACATGTTCAATTGGGTTTAAGTCTGGACTGCACGCGGGCCAGTCCAAAACTCTGATATTTACCTCCTGAAGGTATTCAGTAACTATCCTAGCTACATGGGGACGTGCATTATCATGCATTAGGATAGCATTGTCACCGATAAATGGCATATAAGGGACAACATGTGGCTCCAAAATGTCTCTTATATACCTATCAGCAGTGATGGAACCCCCGTCAAGCAGTACCAATTCTGTGTGACCCCTCAAAGATATTCCTCCCCAAAGCATAATGGACCCTCCATCGAAATTGGTTGAAGGTCTTATGTTAAATTGGGCGTAGCGCTCCCCATCTCGTCTATACACAGGTATTCGGCGATCTGATGTGTATAAGCAAAATCTTGACTCATCTGTAAAGAGTACGTTGCCCCAGTCATCAATGTTCCACTCAACATGTTCCCTTGCAAATTCTAATCGTGCTACACGGTGGTCCCTGGTGAGACGAGGGGCAGTGGCAGCCACTCTAGCTCTTATTCCAGACTGTCTTAAGATTTCTCTAACAGTTTCCGAAGATACCCGCACATTTCGAGTTGCAACTAACTCTTGCTGGAGTTGTGTTGCAGTAACATGTCTTCGACGTAGCGCTTGGAGAGTCAAAAATCGACGGTCCACTGGCGTAATTGCTTGCGGCCGGCCTGGTACTGGTCGTCTCTCATACCCTCCTGTTTCATGGTACCTAGCAACAACTCGAGATACTGTCGACTGGTTGACTCCAACTAAGGCAGCGACATATCGCTGACTCCGCCCATCCTCAACTAAAGAAATAATTCTAACCACTAGATCTCTTGGCAAATTTAAGTTTACGTTCGCACGACCTTCCATATTCAATAGGATTCTCAAAATTCACTTAGACAAAATAAATAGCGTAGTTTTGAACGAAACAAAATATCGACTTACAAGACACTAAATGCAATGAATGTAGATAAAGATGTTTATATGCCTTTTTTGAACACAAAGCGTACCTTTTTTACTTGCGTTAATGGAATTTTAATCTTTTAGATCAAGAAATACCAGTCGATGTTTGAAGATAAAATAAAAATATTTCCGTTTTTTCGAGTGATGCGATACTTTCTTGGCGGAGTGTATAATAAATCGTACTTCAATAAAAATGATGGGCTTATTGTATACATAAAGGAAACTTATCAGATCAACTCTAAAATATTTAAATTCAGTGAAATTAATATTGTACGTTGTATGCTGCAGTTTAATGGCGCATCTTTGGGTCTAACTTCTTGTTATAGACCACCTTCTAGCCAAATAAATACATTTTTATGATCTTGAAAACTATTTTTTAAATATAAAAACTAATGATACGGAAATCTTTGTAGGAGATATAAACATAAATTTATTAAATTCAGACGGGGAGGAAGTTAATAAATACTCAAATATTTTATCACAAAACTCATATTTCTCCTGTATTAATAAACCTACCAGAGAAACAGAAACATCATCCACAATTATAGACCATTTATTTATTAAAACTAAAGATTTAAATGATCAAAAAGATAACGTAACCCCACTAATCTTACATGCTAATTTAACTGACCATTAGATTATAGGCTTATCTTTGAAGAATATGTTTGTAAATAAAATAAAACACGATGAACGAAAGTTTAAAAAAGTTACAGATTATAATAAAATTAGGAACCTGTTAGGGACCGAAACCTGGATGAATGTATTAGAAACTAAAAACGTACATCAAGCTTATCAACTTTTTATAAATAAAATTCAAAGCTGTATTGAACAATCAACTCGGAGTATAAAACTAAATAGTCTAAACAGAAAGAACTGGGTTACAGAGGGAATAATTAAATCTATACAAAAAATGGATTTATTGAAAAAAGCCCTCAATAAAAATTATACATTAGAGCAGTTTAATCAATATAAACACTTTAGAAATACACTAAATAAAACAATAAAATTAGCAAAAAATTTATATTACAAAAACAAACTAACAGAATCCAAAAATAATTACAAAAAAATATGGGAAACTATAAATGAAGCTACACGAACTCAGAAACAAATTAGACAAAATAAATTTGAAATCGAACACGAGCAAAAACTCGTCACAGACGATGAAAGTGTGGCTAATCTTTTTAATAACTTTTTTGTTACAATTGGCTCTGATATTCAAATACAAAATCCACAAATTGAATATCTTCGTAGTAATAATAGAATAGCTGAATCCTTTTTCTTACAACCTGTAATGAAAAATGAACTAATTCAACATATCCATTCACTTAAAAACAATTTCTGTCCAGGAGACGACCAAATTACTTCCGAACTTATCAAAAATATTCATTTAAATATTTTGAATCCACTTAAATATATAATTAACCTTTGTTTTTCATCTTGCGTCATACCACAAGATTGGAAGGTCTCTATTGTTACTCCTGTGTTTAAAGCCGGAGACCCAGGTTTGCTCACAAACTACAGACCAATCTCAGTAATAAATTGCTTCAGTAAAATATTTGAAAAATGTCTTAAAAAACGTATAGTAGAATTTCTAGAAAAAAATAATCTTATGTATATAAGGCAGTATGGATTTAGAAACAATAAAAATACAGAGGATGCAGTTTTTAACTTTGTAAAAGACATATATAATAATATCCAAAAGAAAAAGAAAAATTTAGCAATATTCCTAGACCTCAAAAAAGCTTTCGATACGGATTCTCATGGGATATTATTTAACAGATTAGAAGATATTGGAATAAGAGGCGGTCCACTGAAATTATTGCTTAATTATTTACAAAACAGAAAACAAAAAACAAAAATAAATAATTCGTTTAGCGCCTATGAAACAATTACGACTGGAGTGCCCCAAGGTACAGTTTTAGGCCCAATACTTTTTCTAATTTACATGAACAACATGAAATCTGCAGTTAATAATTGTAACGTAATATCTTATGCTGACGACACCGTATTACTAATTAGTAGTGACTCTTGAAAAAAGGTTTTTGAAGAGACGCAAAATGGATTCAGGGCAATACATAATTGGCTTAATAATAGTCTTCTAAGCTTGAACTTTAGTAAGACATCTTTTATTACTTTTTCTGCAACAAAGACTGATCAACCTACTAAAAATCGAATTTTTCTGCATTTACAAAATTGCCAGAATCTTGTTCAAAACTGTAATTGCTTAAGTATTACAAAAGTGGAACATACGAAATATTTGGGAATTATGATTGATCGGCACTTAAAATGGAATCAACATATCCCATATCTATGCAGCAAAATTAGAAAGACATATTATAAACTATACCAACTACGAGATATATTATCTACGAAACTACTCATTTTATTCTATAAATCGTTAATTGAATCTATACTTAGATACTGCATTGTTATTTGGGGAGGGGCATATGATAGTATTTTACATATATTACAAACTTGCCAAAATACTGTGCTTAAAATATTACTACGCAGGCCGCGATTATATTCAACATCTGAATTATATTCTAACAGCGAATTGTTTAATTTGAGGAATTTATATGTGTATTCCAGTTTATCGTATTTTTCAAAGATCAGGGATTTATTCCCAGCTGTAGCACATAACCATCTTACTAGAGCAAATCAGATAGATAATTTAGAAATACCTCTGTTACATAATTCTCTCTGTCAAAGATTTTCAACTTATTTGATATCAAAAATGTACAATATCTTACCCATTCATATAAGAAATGCGATCGAAAGTAAAAAATCATTTAAAAAAGAACTAAAATCCTTTATTTTAATAAATTCATCATCATTTTCCAATTTATTTTAGATTTTACATTTAAATCCAGATTTAAATAATATAACATAACCTTTTGTATTATATCAGATAAACTAAATTATTTCATATTAATAAGCTGTTAGGCAAATGTTGACTTTTTGCCCTGTCTGTCATTTCGCTCTCCCATCTGCCCGCGCGATCGATATGTGGTGTCCTTGAGCCGAAACGTAGGTGAATATTAAAAACATTTTTTTTTTTTTTTATTACTTTAAGATGGGGAAAAGTAGCACGCAACCTGTTATTATACAGATTAGGCAAAATTCCTCATCCAATTCATATATATTTTTGAAAGGGAATTAATAATAATTGCAATTATAAACTGTTGTACCTATATGTGAATTGTATTACCTAAAAATTGTAATCTAGGGATGCCAAAAAGTAAACATTTGTAAAACCGGAGAGAGTAATTTTTTCACGATTACGAACATATTATTTGGCCGCCATTTCGTTCGGTCACCTTGAAGTAGTACCACAATTTTACTAGTTGATTCCAATACCACAATTAGTTATGGCACATAATTAAAAATCAAACCAATAAACATTTTTCGCAGGCTGAATTTTTAAATAATATATTAAGCCGCCATTTTGTTCCGTCATCTTAAATTCGTACTAAACAGTCACCAGTTGATTTCAATATATATCTAGACGTTTTTGCAAAATCTGAGATACATTGGATGAGTAGTTTCTTGGTAATAATTTTTTTAACACTTCTCTAGGCCGCCATTTTGTTTCGCTATACTGGATCATCTTTAAGTTATGCCGCGAACTAACAGACAGACGGACAGACCGACAGACGGACCGAAGGAATTGATGAAACATATTTTTTTGCATCTACGGATGCTAAAACGTAAAGATGTGTAAAACCTGAGAGAGTTATTTTTTACGATTATAAACATTTTATTTGGCCGCCATCTTGAATTAGTTTGATTTTTGTACCGCAATTAGTTGTGGCACACAATTTGAAATCAAACCATTAAGCAGTTGTCAAACTGAATTTTTAAATATTTTATTAAGCCGCCATTTGGATCCGCCATCTTGGATTCGTACCAAAATATTATCAGTTGATTCCACCAATATTTGATGTTTTGATAAATAGTTTTTTAATAATAATTTCTTGAACATTTCACTAGGCCGTCATATTGGATTTTTACCAAAATTTTATCAGGTCATCCCCATATGACCTTTAACATTTGACCAAAATTTGAGTAAACATGTTTTTCGTCATATAGGCACCCTGAAACGTGAAGATCTGAAAAAATCTCGGAGGGTGATTTCTTCCCGATTACAATACTTTCCTTTTACGAGAGAAGTAAAATTATCGGTACTTATCGGTAACTATCGGTATTAAATAAAATGTGTCGTGCTATCGCCTGTCGATAGGTAAAATCTAATATCGTCCATTCCTATCACAAACAACGGAATAGCATAAGCGCGTAATGATATCAACCAATCACAAACACTTTAGGAGACGCCGTATTGTTTATCTGACATACGTAATTTTCATAAGAATGAATCGTTATTCTATACGTTATGCCTCATGTATCCCGACAAGGGCCTAGAAAGTTGCATAAATGTTGTAAAGTTCTAGGAGGTATTTCATGTCGAAGTTCGTGTACCAAATGAACGTAAGTTTAGTAATAAGTATAAATACATTTCAACGTGACATTAGTGTTTTATATTTTGCATTATACGGAGGTATACAATGTAGTGTCGCTGATTTTCGTGCATAAAACGGCTTGTACTACATATATTAATACAGGGTGTAAAACAATTCGGTGCAGTAATAAAAGTCAGATGTATTTAGCCTCAATTAGCCCGTCTCGTAGGTTTTGGAAATATCTACATTTAAACAAATAATTTTTTCTCGGTAGGACAATTATTGTCAGTATTTAAATGCACTGAAATAACTTGCTCAGTTAGAATCCTCATAAATCGCTATAACAGATTCTACTATTTTCTTGGTCTATAACGCATATAACATTTTTCCTTACTCACAAAAAAACACTGATTTCATTTTAAAAGGGTAAAATTGGAATTATTAATATAAGAAAAATATTAGTACAACAAAAAAAGCGTTTAATTTTTAAAACCGTTTAACATGTGTGAAATTTGTATTATATTTCTAGTTTAAATCAGGTCCAGGACCGTCGCGTTGAGCGCATTCTCTGAGATCGTCGATAATTCTGTGAAGATCTTCGGAATATTGTTGTTCATCTAATCGTTGTTCATCTAAATCCAGTGGCAATTGGATCAAAGCCGCACTTGTGGCGCGTGTAACAGCTTCATCAATTTCTCCGATAACTCTTTGATAGAAATCAACCACTTCAACCTCTAGACCAGTAGCACATTCTACGTCGTCACATCGCCCAATTTCTTCTCGAAGTCGGTTAAGTTCTTCCAAAGCGTCTTGGGTGACTCTGGCTGCTTGATTTACTTGTTCTTCTGCTTCTTGGGCCAGTCTGTCGCAGTTTTCGTTCTGAGAGGAGGCCAGCTCTTCGTTCAGTCTTTCCACTTCTTCGTCAGATTGTTCTATACAACGGCGAACGTCCTCACCTACAAACAAAAATATTATTTTTTTTGTAAATTAAATTTATATTATTTATTAATAATATAAATTGCAATATAATATATATATATATATATATATATATATATATATATATATATATATATATATATATATATATATATATATATATATATATATATATATATATATATATATATATATATATATATATATATATATATATATATATATATATATATATATATATATATATATATATATATATATATATATATATATATATATATATATATATATATATATATATATATATATATATATATATATATATATATATATATATATATATATATATATATATATATATATATATATATATATATATATATATATATATATATATATATATATATATATATATATATATATATATATATATATATTTAGCTAAAATAAATATTAAAGGGTCATCCAACCTCCAATGTGGATTAGACAAGCCACGGGCGTCTTCATTTCGAAAACCAAAATAGCCAGAAATATATTCTTCACGTCGAATTAGAAAATGTGTGAAAAATAACTTAACAGAAAAAATCGGCACTTTCCTCCTTATAAATTTTTCCTTTTAATTGGAATAGTGAAAGTTAGTTCCGCACATAGTCATTTAACAATGCGTACTGCAATAATGTCCTTTCAAATATTTTTATCGGACGCCAATTCGTTTCAGCTTATTGGATTCGTACCAATATTTTACCAGTTTTTACTTATACTACACTTAATTTTTGGGTATAATTTAAAATAAATTAAATACGTAGTTTTTTCTTTGATTTTTTTAAGACCGTCATGGCGAATTCATATTAGTTTTATCTCTTATATTACCTTCATTCTTTAAACATTTTATTTGGTCGCAATTTTGTTTCGCCATCTTGAATCCGTACCATAATTTTACCATTTTTTTCTCTATGTCAGACGTAATCCCTTCACAAAAATTTGTAATTAATATAATAAGAAGTTTTTCAGGCTGATTTTTTTAACAATTTATTAGGCCACCAATTTGTTTTGCTATCTTGGATTCGCACCAAAATGTTTCCAGTTCATTCTTATGTAAAACATGAATTTTGTGCAAAATTTGAGGTAAATTGGTTAATTAATTTTTTAGTAATATTAAAATTAAAATATTACCAGTCATATGACCCTTAATTTTTATCAAAATTGGATTAGTAGCTCTTTAGCTACGCAGCTTACTGACAGATCGATGAAATTGAGAAAACATATTTTTGGCATCTAGGGACATTAAACCATATTATGTAAAACAATCAATTTATTAGGAAGCTTTTTCTGGCTAAATTGTTAAACATTTTATTAAGCTGCAATTTTGTTTCGCCATCTTCCATTCGTACCAATATTTTACCAGTTGATTTCTGCTTAATATTTGATTTCTCTGCAATATTTTAAGTAAATTGGATAAATAGGCCGTCGTTTTATTTCGCCATATTGTTTTTTTTTCAAAATGTTAACAAGGCAACTCCATGTAACCCTTGTTTTTTGATCAAAATCTGAACTCAATCCAGTAAGTAGCGTTTTAGCTACATCTTGTAGAGGCAGGCATCGAGAAAACATGTTTTTTCGGCATCAAGGGGCCTTCAAACGTAAAGGTCTGAAAAAATCTCGGTAGGTTAAGTGAAGAAATCTTCGTATTCAATAGACTTCAAATTTTGCAGAAAAATCAAATGTGATATAGGAACTGGTATGAATTCAACAAGGCGGAACAAAATAGCGGTCTTAAAAAAAGCAGTGTAAAAACTGCTTATTAAATTTATTTTCAATTATGCCCAAAAATTAAGTATGGCATAGGTAGAAACTGATAAAATATTGGTACGTCTACAATATGGTGGAACAAAATGGTACCCAAAACACATGTTTAAAAAACAGTACGTATTTGTTACTAAATGACTACGCGTGGAACTAAATGGGGTCTTACTTCACTATTCTTAATAAAAAGTAAGATTCCTATCGATTTTTTATATAATTTTGCGATTGCTGCTATATTTTTTGATCTAAAGTGATATATTTTGTTTTAACAAAGTCGATTTTTGGACTTCTAAATTAGGAAAATGTCCGTTTACCGCGATATTTCCCGTTAACCCCCCTGAAATTAGAATTAGTATTGATACCGCTACCAGTTCTATTTTTGAGGGGACTTAACTTCTAAATTCAAAATTGTCAATGAATTTATCTCGTTAGATCACCTCTACGCCGAAATAAGGCCTCGACATACTTCGCTGCCCAGTCTGTGGCCATCATTCTTGAATTGCTTTAGAAAGTTCGTCACAGTTATGGTGACTTTGCGGTCATACTGCACTTGTTTTATCCTGCAGTTTATTTAAAACAATTTTTTCGTAAATAAAATTATAAAACAAATATTACTTTTCTTAATACAAAAGAGATGAGGTAATTGTGAATAAATTACTCCTTTCGTTAGACATTTTACCACACTTGTCGAATAAAAAACTGACCCTTAGTTGACTCTTTCTATAAATAAAGCGCTTGCACTTCATGCATTTTAGTTTATCCTATATATTTAAGACTTTTGTTTTGTTATTTAATTGTATTTTTTCGGCAGCTCTCTGAATAAAACAGATATAGTTACGTTACCTTCAGATTGTTCTTCAATATCTCTGACTGCATCGTTGTATTCCTGGCTTGCTTGGTCCAAGTCATTACGGAACCTCTCTTTGGCGCTATCTACGAATTCATGAAGGGGGACCAGTGTGGCTTGAATTTCTTCTTCACCAGTGCGTTGACGTTCTATGACTTCTTCTTCAATTTTAACCCAAACCAATTGTAGCTCATCTGGGGTTATTCTTAGGCGCTGAAAAAGTTAATCAAATTAGTTAAACATGATCTGATAAGTTTGTTGGCTTAATAAGAAAATATTAACCTCCAGGTAAAGAACCTTCATGCACCAGATCACGCTGAATCCATTATGAGTAAAAGAAAAAGAATTAATGGTTTCACAACATCATCGAATCATATTATTGGCCTTGAGTCAGCTCAGAAAATTCACGAAGACACATTCTATTAAACCGGGACAAGAATGCATTCGAATACTTATGGAGGGAGAGGCGTTCTACTTGATGCATTTTATTGTTAATTAGTAGATAAGTAGCTGGTAAATACGATAGAAAACACAATGAATTATGAATGGTTGTTAACATACAGATACCTGAAGGAGGCGTTTTGTGATATGGTATCTGAATGAATGGTGTTATATTTTAAGTAAAAATCTGTGAACTTACAATCAGTGGCGTATTTACAATTTCGGGGGCCCTACCCATATACTTTTTTAAGGATGCTAAAATTTTTACTTCCCTACAGTCTATGCAATGTATAATAAATTAGACAGACACTTTTATAAATGTATACCTTTAATTAGATATACGATACGATATACCGCGTCGGATCCAAAGGGAAGTCAAGACAAGAGAGAAGACCAGCGCGAAATTATTTTCTATGCTACTCGTTTTCCGTGTTAAATCAACATCTGTTAGAATCAATAGATAAATATACTTCAAACTAATAATATGTATACATATGTACGTATTTAAAGCACACTTATTTATTAAGTTTTTTATCTCACAATTATCGATATTCACAAACTGACGCGGGGCTTGGGGCCCTACGCTTAAGCGTATAGTAAGCGTAATGGTAAATCCGCCGCTGCTTACAATTGATTAAGATATGTACTACAAGTTTAAATAATATAGTGTTTGTGAAATCTCAGTGTTTAAGTTTTGTTCTATTTTTTCTGCATTTTATTGCTTATTGAGCATTTAATTATGTTTCATATTCATAGTGTGATTCTTCTATTACAATGAGAGGACTTGGGATTCGTAGCAATACTTCACTCTGCTACACGACTTTTTAGGTTTTGTTAATAACATTTTTAAATTAGTGCAAAAACTTTAATCTTAGCCTGACAAATTGTAGAAACATGCCCTTACTTAATGGTCTTCATTAAGTACTTTTATAATAGTATGTAATTAGTTACCTATAAATATGAAAGAATTTGACGAGAAATTGAGCTTTGCGAATTTCAATGGTTTTATCTAGTAGTAGAATGGATGGAGACAAAATTCGTCTCCTGGCACTTTAAGAAAAGGAAGCCTGGCTTAACGCAATTCCATCCGTCACACCAGGAATTACTTTAGTTTATTACACTTTTCATATTTGCAAAACACGTTTGCGCAGGCCGCAAAACTGCAAATTTCTAAAGTCTCCACGGGCTTATAAATCAAGAAAGCACTGATTTCGGTTGAAATTTCATTAATTCTTGAGCATCCTTTTTTTGTAGAGGCGATGGAAAACGAGCAGATGGAATGTCACCTGTTCCCTGGAAAACTGGCAAGGCTCTAATATGGGATGCGAAGTGCAGATATACCTTGGCACACTCACACTAACATCTAACTTTACAAAAGACCGGTTTGTCTGCATCACTAGCAGCGAAGCCAAAGATAGTAAAAATAAAATGAACTAGAAGACCGTTTTGTCTTTATTCCATTTGCATTCGAAACATTTGATATCTGGGATGGCGAAGGCAAAAAACTTATTTAGTTGTAAGTAACAAAATTCCAAGAGCTTCATTAACGTTTTCGTTTCGTTTTGGTATACTGATTCAGGTTTAGTTGAAATTTTGTAAATATATATATATATATATATATATATATATATATATATATATATATATATATATATATATATATATATATATATATATATATATATATATTGCTATAATTTAAAAATGATTTCTTATTAATAATTAATCTTAATAATAAATGATTGGTACTTACAGCAGCAAAAGCCAAAGCTGCAAGAGCTGAAAGGAAGACTACAAATTTGAACATGGTTTTATGCACTTTTTACTAACTCACAATATACAAGCGATGAATGCAACGGATTGATACCAATGATGAATGCAGATTCCTTGTCGGCTTTTATATTTAGTTTTTGTGACGGTACTTCTGATAACGGAAATAGTTTAAGGGGGTCTAATATTGTTTGTTTAGTCAACATTCCAATGTCAAGGATCTTCCTGATATCTGGAAAATAATTCGTTTTTCTGCATGTTAATTTATAATGCATTATGCTTTTGAATATTCGACAATTATCGTTCAGTAATATGAAACTACCAACACATTATTTAAGGGCATAACCTGTCGACGAAATACCACCCAGGGGCGTAGGAAAAGGATGTTTGGGGCAAAAATTATTATGTTTTCAGAGAATAGACGAATGTATATATCAGTGAGAGAGAAAGAATTTACATATTGCACATTACTCCTGCACATGTTACTACATAATTGTTGTAAATGTTATAAAAATGAGACTGAGTACTAATAACTTCTATTAATAAGTTTCTTCAACATTTAAATAAATAGCTTAATTAACACAGGTAACACTTTTTTAACCAGGCTAATTTTGCTGAATTCACTATTACGTAACTATAAGAAGTGTTGCAGGATTCCATTAAAATGTTAAGGTAGATCATAATTTAGCATTTTTTCTAAAATAAAATTGAAATGAAAAATCACCTTCCCGGGTTACGGATCTTCACGTTTTAGGGCCAAAAAAACATGTTTTCTCAAATCCGTCGATCTGTCCGTATGTTTGTCTTTTCAAGGTATCGCTAAAGAACTATTAACCCGATTGACTTAAAATTTTGGTTAAAAAAGAAGGGTCATATAGGGATGACTTGGTAATATTTCGGTAACACTCCAATATGACCCCACAAAATGGCGGCCTAGTGAAATGTTAAAAAAATTATTACTAAAAAACTAATTACCTATCCAATGTATCTCAAATTTTGAACAAAAATCAAGTATTACGTAGAGATCAACCAGTTTCTCTCAAATTTTGCACAAGAATCAAGCACTATGTAGGCAAGTAAAGTAAAATTTTGGTGCGAATCTAAGATGGCTTAATAAATTTTGTGCATTAATTAATTGTGCTACAGACATGAACTAATATATTTTTGGTAGGAATTCAAGATGGCGGAATAAAATGGCAGCAAAATAAAATGTTTGTAATCGTGAAAAAATCACCCTCTAACATATCTTCGTGTTTTAACCTTCCTTAATGCCAAATATTATGTTTTACCAAATCCGTCGGACTGTCTGTCAGTTCGCGGCATACCTTAAAAACTACTTATCCGATCGACTTGTAATTTTGGTCAAAAATGAACGGTCATATGGGGATGGACTGGTTATATTTTGGCAGAAATCCAATATGGCCTAACAAGATGGCGGCCTAGTGAAACGTTAAAATTTATTAAAAATTATTATCCAATTTACCTCAAATTTTGCACAATAATCAAGTGTTATATAGGAATGAACAGTGGCGGGACTCCGTGTCATATAGAATTTTACTAGTCGACGCGACCGGCACTCCGTGTGTGAAATTAGTCGTCCGAAAGCAACTAAAAGTGTCGCGTGGTGAAATCATAACCTAAAATAGAAAAATATCATTTCTACTCATTGTTGTTATTTTGTACTGGTGTTTGTTTCTGTAAATAAAATATACCTTTCAATATCAGAGTCCGATCAGAGCACTGGGAAGCCCTGTTAGAGATTTGCGAGTAACACCCAGAAACGTTGACTAATAAATTTAATGGACCTGACCGCAAAGCTAAAATCCACATTGTATGGGAAACTATAGCCCGCAAACTAAATTCTTTAGGGTTCGGCGAGAAATCCAAAGATGAATGGAGAAGGGTAAGTATTTCCTAAACTAATGTACTTGGACATTTATAAAAAAAAATATTTACATACCTACTTAATATAGAACGAAACTAAAGAAGTGGAGATTGAAATACTAGCCCTTAGTTTCTCACTATGATTGGCATTGATCGACTGGAAGTCAAAGACAAAGGCTAAAGCTGCCAAAATTAAAATTGAAAGGGAAAAAACTGGAGGTGAACCACCTAATTATATTTCTTTGTCTACTCAGGAAAAAAAAACTCTTAGACTTAATTGGGAATCGTGCGATTGATGGTGAAAATATTGAACACTCTTGTCTTGTAAAATACTCTTTTCGTAATCATCTGAACAGGGCATTTTTCGATTTTTATATGAAGACATATACGCTTGAACAAATTGCTATATTTATAAATACATGCCATTTCTAATTTAAAATGATTAATACGAGGCATGCAACTTTAAAATTATTTGTTTTTTTTTGGGAATCGCAGCAATATTTAGAACCAGCATTAACTACTTGGTTTTAAAAATCTGTTTTTTGAAAAAGTATGTACTTAAAATAGTAAGTATTATACATAAATTTTTTTTAAGTTTAATCGCTGAATACCTTACACCTACTAAGGACTACAGCCTACAGTAGTATTTTTAGTACTGCAATCACAATCAAGTAATTTTTTTATATATTCACAACTAAATTTTGATAAACATGATTATGTGTATAATATTTAAATTATCAATAATAGTGTTTCACTCATAAGTCAACTTAAATAATTGCTAATTTTATAGGTAAAGATAAATGTTCCAGAACCTGAAGAAATAACCTCGTGGACTAAATAAGGGGAATAGCACTCAGACGTCTTCTCAGAAAACGAAGAGACCACCCCAGAGAGGAGTCAGATATATAGAAATTCAGAGGATATCAAAAAGACTTATTGAAGTTAATGAAGAAGCTCTTGAGCTACTTCGCACTATAAGTACCAATACATCATCAATGGCAGAATCACAAAAAATGATGGCTGAAAGTTTTCAAAATGTTCTTCTAAATATTCATACTTCATAAAGTATGATTCAAATTTCTTTAAGCTACTAAAAGTACCTGTTTTATTATTTAGATATATCTACAATATGTCCCAGGGGTAAGAGGACAAATAGACTAAAAATTAAAAGATATGAAAAGCCATTGTTGATAAAATGTTTTGCTTATTTAGAAAAGTAACTTTTTTGTGGCTTTCGAAATAAACACGCAATATTCTTAAGGTTTCCGTTTGCAATGTAAGAAATAAGCATAAGTCGTAAGAATATGTAATATTTTCACTGATATCCACCATAAGCCATGAATTTCAGCCACCCAAAATTGAATTTAAGAATATATAATGTACACTCATAGAAAAAAACATAAATTTAGTTACCTCGGTATAAGATATTTTTTACTAACCTCTTAGATAACACGCTTCTAGCTCTGCACGCACCATGGATTGCCTCCAAATAAACGCATCATGATTTGCCCCACCATACTGTGCATTAACATTTAAAAGCTTCAGATCATGGTCACAAACCTAGAACAATAATCTATTACGTTATTTTGAATATCATTTGCAAACAAAGAAACTTACAATTTGTATGTAGCCACTGGGTTATTGCACAAAAAAGCTGTGGAAGAATTCCGTTTAGGATAAACTGGGCCATATCCTTATTAATCCTAAATAACTCTACAAATCGCGTGTTGTCTATGGCGAATGGGTCACTATTCTCCTTCATTTGCCTCCGTTAAGATTTTCCTCGCGTAATTGTTCCAATCTGTCTTTATCATCAGCAGTTAATATATTCGCTGCGGTTGAAAGGTAACATTTTTTTATTGATAAAATTGAACTAGGTAACAGTATAAAAATTTACTACAATACTCTTAAGGTTTCCGTTTGTAATGTAAGAAATAAGCATAAGTCGTAAGAATATGTAATATCTTCACTGATATCCACACTATTTCGTTTCTGTCAAATGTCAGTGCATTATTAATAACTTAAAATAACACTTTTTGTTCCTAACTACTCATTTTAAAAAATTAAAAAACTTTACCACAAAATTGTAAACAAATAAAAATTAACCAAACACCATTGGTAGTTGCTCATGGAATTATCCGAACATCCCGTACTTTGCCTATTCCGTAATGTAATAAATGAAATTGAACCATTTCTTATATCTTACGACAAACCATATTTGTTTTCGTATGTTGATTTCTCTTACGGCTTATGCTTATTTCTTACGTTACGAAAACTATAAATCCACCTTTACACAAAGCCACCTTTTTTGCTCGCCCTGTACGATAAAATTAGTTTTGTTTATGGTGATTCGTATTTTCTAAAAAATCAAAACATTTTATCAAGAATGGTTTTTTTTTGTATTTTTCAATTTCAAGTCCATTTCCTCTTGTAAAGTACATCCGAAGACATACTGTATAAAATGTAGTTGGTTTGTTCCTGTTTAAAGATTTAACTTTATTAATATGTAGTAATTGTTTGAGAGTACTTGTTATTTATAAAATGAAGAATTTAGTTAATGTTGTTCATGTTTAAATAATTCAAATTTATTAATATTTAGTTGTTCTATCAAGAGATATTTAAAAGTACTTATTTATAATATATAAGATGTAGGATTTAGTTATTCTGTTCATGTTCGAAGACTGACTTGAGAGTAATGTTGGCTGTGATTGGGCTGATCGATAATAATGTTATTCTCCAATAAATGCTGCTTTTCGTGCATGTTTGGTTGTTTTAATAAAAGAGTAAATATAAAAGTGTAAGAAAATATTTTAATTCTTTGCAAACTACATTTACGATATGCAAACTTATAAAGAAAAAGAAAGGTGCTAAGTTATATTATCCTTAAAATATATAAAATGCTAAACAATGGTTTGAATATTTAAACAAAAAAAACTTTGTTTAATTATTGAAGTATAATTGAAATGTGAAAAAGTGAAAATCTAAAACTGTTTAAAGTGTTTTATTTACATTGCTGATAATGGATTTTCATCAAGTAACGATCCGTCAATCAAATTTTCTTATGAGTGGTAAATATAACACAACCCTATCTATCTATCTTAATGTTTTTGCAATTTTTGCAATAAAAATTAACTTTGAACTCGAACAAATATAGGCCTCCAGATGCTTAACATGTGTGAAATAAAAAAAAAATTTAGGTAACTACTTTCTAAAATTTTACTGACGTTTTCTTTAAAAGCATTTATTTAAGTTCACTTGTTATGTTAGTTAGTTAGAATCTATGTTTTGGGTCAAATCTTGAAAGTAACTTTTGAAGCAGTTCCCCGTGAATGTCTTATACACGGTGTGCAGTGGCGGCTCGTGGTGAATTATATTGGGAGGTCAATAACAAATTTAAAAGTAGGCATACTTAAAATAAAAATAAATATCTTATCTTTAAATTGAGCTTTAAATTCTCTTCAAGTTCAGGTCTGCTCTTCGTCCATTAGAATTGGAAAAATGCTGAATGACACGTTCGTTAAAATTGCACGCACATTCCTTTTATACACGGTTTCTCGATACTTAACATTGCTATAATTTTGTTTAAAATATAACGATTTTTACATACATTTTTATTAAAATCTCTAAGGGATTTTCTATAAGCTGTGTCTAGCTGAGTGCAAATATCAACACTTCCGACCGTAGCATAGTTCACCTAACATTTCATGTAATCTGCAGAAAACGCATGTTTTTTCTTTTAAGTGTTTTAAGTCTTTAACACCGGTTTTGCATCATAATAAGTCCGACGAGTCCTTAGAAAACAACAAACAAACATAACAGTGAAATGAGATAGAGACTTCACAACCACATATACAGTTAGCTAAATCGTACATGCTTTTGCGAAAGTTTCGATGAACCTGTTTATTTTTGTCTTTACTAGTTTGTCGTATGCTAAGTTCTGGCAAATTGCGACTACTTACCTTGAATTCGGTTATTTTCTCAAAATTAAGTTCGTTAGCACTATTTAGTTGTTTAATTTTTTGCACTACCGACATTTTATTTCATCTACATTCACAACTCAAACATAGACCACCTTGAAATTGGTTATTTTTGCAAAATTAAGTTCGTAAGCACTTTTAGTTGTAACGTTGATTGAAGGAAAAAGGTTGTATATTTTATTTTTTTTTCTGTATATTTCCAACTCACACATGGATCATAAAAATAAAAAAATATATATTACAAAAAACAGTATATAAATCAATTTTTATCGATTAAAAACGTCCGAAACAATATCGAGTTAGAATATCGACCGCGCGACCTCTGAACAATTGAACTTACACATGCCGACGTGATGCCACGGTTGATCGATAGAATTATGAAAAGAGGCCGGCTGATGACCCAAATTGCGATTTCATATTCAGTTTGCTATCACGTTCGGCTGCCGCTCGGTAGCTGTGAAACCTTCGGGTACTTTCGCCAAGCTTCATCAGAGTAATTCGAACTGCCCAGCCTAACTTAGGCTGGGCAGGAACGAACTATTAGAAGGGACGGTCAAACGAAAAATTTATTTTCTGAAATATTTTTGGTCATTGACCAAATGACCCTATGGAAGAGCACCGACGGCGTGTAAAAAGTAAGGCTAAACAATATAAAACAGTTCACGTTATCACAATTGACGGAAATTTGATATACATACATAAACTAAACACGATGATAATACAATATCATAGTGTCCATTCGTCAATGACTTGTATAGGGTGCATAAAAAAGAATGCCAAAAACTTCAAAATAATATAAATGCAAAGAAATATTTAAAAAAAAAGTTTTAATTTATAAACTATTGAACTGAAAATTAAAAAATAATTAAACATTCATAAACACAGAAGATGTAAAATTTTAACATCTTCTTAAAAGCTTGAGGCGTCACACTTGAAATAAAGCTTTCCATAGAAAAATGTCTATTGGATCCGCTAAAAATGTCATTTTGAACTAAAAATGGAATTAACAAGGTTTATTTAATCTTACACGCCTCATTTGTCAACGGGTTATGACTATTAGTTGATTCCGCAAGTCAATGATTTAGTAATAATTTTGTTAAAAATGAGCATTTCTTCATTTTGTTTTAATTTTTTTGTTGTGAATAATGCTACTATACTCAATTGTTTACGGAATGAATATTTAGAAAATAAATCGTCAAAAAACGTATTAATTTGTACGTAACTTCAGTAGATAACAACAAAACCTCTATAACGTTTATAAGTAAATCTTCGAGTATCTGGTATTTTTCCGCGTATTTAAAAACAAATATGTGCATTGGGGGCTGAGATTTTCATTTGTTTTCAATTTACTAGTGTCGTACTGATTATTGCTCACATTTAAAGCTTAATAGTTATACATTAAATACAAAAAGTTTGAGCCCTTCTTAGAATCTCCATACCGTCGAATCGGTATTGGGCATACGAAAAGCCTTGATATAAGAGATAGATTTATATTTTTTCACGAAGTTCAAAAATTGCCTAGAATAGAATTTAGAATAAAAAGTGTCCAATTTTTTAAAAATTTCAACGAAAATTGTCACTTTTTCAAGACTGGACTTGCCAGATATTGCTCTGGCTAACGTCAGAATAACGGATCTTATAGCCTAGGGACGGGAATAGGTAAATTTGGCAACTAGTGATATATCAATATATCGATTGTTATCGATATATCCATAGTGATCGATATTTTGATAGTTATCTATTTATCAGTCACAATAAAATTTTACTGATAAATTCCCTCAAGGCTGGCAAAGTTCCTTTCTAAAATTTCCTGGGAGATCGTTTAGGGTTATCCGGTTTCACTCTCTAAAATTGTCTATATTTATTTTACCGAATGAATACTGTGGGCTATGAACTCAACGTTTTACCTTCAAAATAATCAATAAACAGTGAAATACAACAAATTATAATAACTAGCAGGCCCGGTAGACCTTGTTTTGTCATTTTCGTTAGAATATGGGGCGCATTCACCACATTGCCCAGAAATGGTACTGGAGAAAAACATTGGTTTAGCATTGAAAGGCCTCGGTAACCAGACAATTATTTAAAAAAAAACATGTAAATAGATGCAGTCCAACTCTCTTACGAACTTGCTGAAAAGTATTTCAAATATATAAACTGCTGGCCACTTGAAACAGTTCACCTGCATTTTTTGGTAAAATTTAAGTTAGAATATTTTTAAAACGAAACGAGATACTGAGGTGCGGTTTTCAGCTGTATCTTGCAAATTTTATTACACATAATCGATGCTAGGCGTAAAACTTACCTTAGGTAAAAAGTTATTTATACAGGGTGTTAAACAAGACTAGAAATTCTTCAATTTTTTGGTTGTTCGGAAAACCTACAAAAACTATTTTTTAGTTCTAATTGTTAGATTAGCGTAATCTTTGATGAAATTGTAAAAAACCATTTTAAACTTTTAAATTTTTTTAAAATTTTTAATATTTTTCGACATGATTTTTTTTGTCAAAAAATTTAATTTTTCTACACAATAAGCTGTAACTTTTTATTAGCCATTTGATGTAATATTTTTTTGCTAGAGGGCCCTTGAGTCATATTTTTTTTATAATGTGCATTGTCTGCACTACCCAGAAAATATACAGGGTGTGAAAAAAATTTGACAAGGTTAGATAAAAACCTAGCAATCCTAAAGATCATGTACGCATATTTCATTAACCTGTAGCATAAAAAGAGTTTAAATTTAAAAGTTTTTACTTAAGTTTTATGGGGTACCGAGTATTTTCTCCGAACGATTTTTTAATTTTCTCTCTAACTTTATTATTTTAAAAAATACAGGTGTTGATTTCACAGCGAAAGTTATCAATATCGGGTGACACAAGAGACATGTAACAGGCTGCCACCTTTTTAGTTTTAAAAATATCAAAAAAATTAAAATTAAGGCGTTTCTATAATTCTATAAAAATTACTTCAGGTTTTACCGTAGGTGACTCCTACTTTTATATTTTAAATAGAACCCTGTATATTTTTATTAATTATCGTATTCGGCTTAAAATTAGTTATCAACGATATATCACAAGGTAAGTTTTGTTTTCAAAATGGCGGCTGGACAGTCTTGTTTATGAAAAAGAAACTTTGACGTTTCATGATAAAATTACAGTAGCTTTTTACAAAATACTTCTTTTAAACAGTCCAAAATACGCTTAGTTTTTATTTTTTTAGACACTTCAACGTTTCATGATAAAAATACAGTAGCTTTTTACAAAATACTTCTTTTAAACAGTCCAAAATATGCTTAGTTTTTATTTTTTTAGACACTTCAACTTACACATCGTTTAGGAAAATAATAGAATTTTTCAATTTTTTTTCACTTTTTGTTTTAATTACCGAATGAGCAATTTACTCTGATATTTTTTATTGACACCTTGTATAATTTTTCACATTAATTCTCTTCGCAAAAAACTTTTTTAAAATGTAATGCATAGTAACCTGAATTATCAAAATAGCAAAAACGAATATACATACAGGCTGTCAAGGAATCAGTTTAAATCGAAGTGTTCTAAAAATATTAAAACTAAGCTTATTTTGGGCTGCTCAAAACAAGTATTTTGTAAAAGATGACTGCATTTTTATCATGACAGGCCAAAGTTGAATTTTGAAGAAATGGCTGCTCAGCCGCCATTTTGAAAACAAAACTGACGAATACAATGGTTCGTTGAATATACAGGATCCTATTTGAAATAAAAAAGTAGGGGTACTTTCCGGTTAAAGCCGAAGTAACTTAATTATTTTTTTTTAAAAAATTTTTTTTCTTTTATGGAGATATAGAGGCATTTCCAATTTCAAGTTGATATTTTTAAAACTAAAAAGGTGGCAGCCTGTTACGTGTCTTTTATGTTAAAATTTGGCTGTAAAATCAACACCTGTATTTGTTAAAATCATAAAGTTAGAGAGAAAACCAAGAAACCGTTTGGAGAAAATATTTACTATCACTTAAAACTTAAGTAAAAACTTTTAAATTTCAATTCTTTTTTATGCTACAGAGTGTTGAAATATAGGTACATGATATTTAGGATTGCTAGGTTTTAACTAAACTTGCCACATTTGTTTCACACCCTGTATATGTTCTGCGTAGTGCACACTGTGCACATTATTAAAAAAATATGACTTAAGAGCCCTCTAGCAAGAAAACTTTACATCAAATGGCTAATAAATAGTTACAGCATATTATGTAGAAAAATTAAATTTTTGGACAAAATAAATCATATCTCAAAAAATATTAAAAATTTAAAAAAAAACGTTTGAAATTGTTTTTTGTAATTTCACCAAGGATTACGTTAATCTAACAATTAGAACTAAGACATTGTTTTTGTAGATTTTCGGAACAACAAAAAATTGAAAAATTTTTGTTTAACTCCCTGTATAAATCACTTTTTAACTTAGGTAAGTTTTACGCCTAACATCAGTTATATATAATACATTTTGCAAGATGCAACTTAAAACCGTATCTCAGTGTCTCGTCTCGTTTTAAAAATATTCGAACTTAAATTTTACCAAAAAATGAAGGTGAACTGTTTCAAGTGGACAGTTTAGATTTTTCACCGACATGTATATTTATATATATATATATATATATATATATATATATATATATATATATATACCGATTTTTACGTGAAAGTTTAACAAATTTGAATTAATTTTACTTCCCTCGTAAGATGAAAGTATTGTAATAGTGAAAAAATCACCCTCCGAGATTTTTAAAAATCTTTGCGTTTTTGAGTTCGCGGACGGCGACCTCTCTGTAAGAGTTTATTTTATTTTATTTATTTTTGTTGCGACAGAGAAAAACATGTACTTCTATTTCCCTCAGTCTGGCGGTCTGTCTGTCTATCCGTCTACACGCATCATAGCTCAAAAACTACTTATCCGATTGACTTTAAATGTTGATCAAAAATCAAGTGTAACAAGGAGATGAAATAGTTAATTTTCCTGAAAATTCAATACGGCGGAACAAAATTGCTACGTTACAAATTGTAAAATCGTTACTGGGAAAACTATTCATCGAATGGACTTGAAAATTTACGCAAAAATAAAATGCTATATAGGGATAAACTTGTAAAATTTTTATGTAAATCTGTTATGTAAAGTAAATACTTCAATGAAATGTAAAAAAATACCAAAAACTACTTATACAATTGACTTGAAATTTTGCAAAAAAATCAAGTGATAGATATGGACAGACTGGTAAATTTTTAGTGCGATTTCTATATGACAAAAGAAAATGACGGCCTAATAAAATGTTTAAATATTCGTTAAAATGCCATTTCCTGGAATAGAACCTTCTTTTCATGGAGGAAAATAATAAAGGGCAGAATTAATTTTTCCTAGATTACGAAAATAATGTTATGAAGTATAAATAAAAATAACAATAATAATAATAATACTAATAATAATAATAGTGACTACTATTATTATTAATAACTAGTAGCAGAGTAATATTTTTATTGTTATTATTATTATTAATACATTGAGAACAAACAATGTATCTAAATGATTTATGATATTGCAGGAATTATTAATATTAATCCAACAATTTGTCTTGCATGGTCTCAAAATGAAATGTTAAAAAAAATCAAAATAGTCTTTCAACTTTTGACTCTTTGTGAATATAAAAAAACTCCATACACACTCGCATATTCTAGGAAGTAAAAGACGTCGAAAATTATATATTAAATTTTTCGAAAAGTTTTACTATGACAAATATCACAGTAGAACCCCATATAATAGTGAATGTTTATTCACTTATTATTATATTAATATAATTATATTATATTACTATATTAACTGTTATACGAGGAAACAAACTATGCAGACACCTTTAAAATGTCTCCTGCCTGACTACACTCGTACCGAAAATAACGTGTGTATTTCGTAACTGTTTCGTGAAATGCTAAAATATGAATTATAAGCTGTAGTCTTGCCAATATTTTTTTTCGATAAACTTTTTTTTTCTGCATGCATAACAGCAATAGAGAAATGAAAAATACCAATAACTGGACAATAAATATCAAAAACTATCAATACTTATCGGTAACTATCGGTAAATAAAGTGAATCGATAGATCATGTGCTATCGCCTATGGATAGGTAAAATCTAATATGGTCCATCCCTATTACAGACAACGGAAGAGCATAAGCGCGTAATGATATCAACCAATCACAAACACTTTTGGAGACGCCATATTGTTTGTTATCATTTAACATCTGTGTAATTTCCGTAAGAATGAACCGTTGAGCTATTCGTAATTATGTAAATCTGTGTTTGTCAAAATTTTTTATCCCGACAGGGACCACCACTTTACTTTATTCTACAAGGAAAAAACGAGTTTTCGGTACTTAAAACAATCATTTATAAAAGTTTCCCAATTATTTTGGATTGTTTGATGAAAAATGTCAGTATTTAAATGAACTGAAATAACTGACTCAGTCATAATCCTTGTCTATAACGCATATAACATTTTTCCTTACTCACGAAAAAAACACTGATTTCATTTTAAAAGGGTAAAATTGGAATTATTAAGAAAAGAAAAACATTAGTACATTAAAAAAAGGCGTTTAATTTTTAAAACCGTTTAACATCTGTGAAATTTGTATCGTATTTCTAGTTGGAATCAGGTCCAGGACCGTCGCGTTGAGCGCATTCTCTGAGATCGTCGATAATTCTGTGAAGATCTTCGGAATATTGTTGTTCATCTAATCGTTGTTCATCTAAATTCAGTGGCAATTGGATCAAAGCCGCACTGGTGGCGCGTGTAACAGCTTCATCAATTTCTCTGATAACTCTTTGATAAAAATCAACCACTTCAACTTCTAGACCGGTAGCACATTCCACGTCGTCACATCGCTCAATTTCTTCTCGAAGTCGGTTAAGTTCGTCCAAAGCGTCTTGGGTGACACTGGCCGCTTGATTTACTTGTTCTTCAGCTTCTTGGGCCAGTCTGTCGAAGTTTTCGTTCTGGGAGGAGGCCAGTTCTTCGTTCAGTCTTTCCACTTCTTCGTCAGATTGTTCTATACAACGGCGAACGTCCTCGCCTACAAAAAAAGATAAATTGCAATATAATATATATGTCTTTATTTAGCTAAAATAAATATTAGGAATATCCAACCACCAATGTGGATTAGACAAGCCACGGGCGTTTTGATTTCGAAAATCAAAATAGCCAAAAATATATTCTTCACGTCGAATTAGAAAATGTGTGACAAATAACTTAACATAAAAAATCAGCACTTTCCTCCTTATAGATTTCTCCTTTTACGTGGAATAGTGAAGTGTGACTCCAATTTAGTTCCGCACATAGTAATTTAGCAATGTGTACTGCAATACTGTCTTTTCAAATATTTTTATCGGACGCCAATTCGTTTCAGCGTATTTGATTCGTACCAATATTTTACCAGTTTTTACTTATACTACACTTAATTTTTGGGTATAATTTAAAATAAATTAAATACGTAATTGTTTTTCTGATTTCTTTAAGACCGTCATGGTGAATTCATATTAGTTTTATCCCCTATATTACGTTGATTTTTTAAACATTTGAATTCTACCATAATTTTACCATTTTCACACGTAATCCTTTCACAAAATGCGAAATTAATATAATAAGTAGTTTTTCAGGCTGATTTATTAGGCCGCCAATTTGTTTTGCTATCTTGGGTTCGCATCAAAATGTTGCCAGTTCATTCTTATGTAACATGACTTTTGTGCAAAATTTAAAAAAAATTGCTTAATTAATTTTTTAATAATATTTTTTTAACATTTCGTTATCCGTCATTTTGTTTCGCCATATTGGATTTTTGCGATAATATTACCAGATCACCCCCATGTAACCCTTAAATTTTACCAAATTTGGATAAATAGCTCTTTAGCTACACCACGAACTCAAAGATAGACAGACAGATCGATGGAATTGAGAAAACATATTTTTGGCATCTAGGGTCATTAGATTGTAGTATGGAGTTGCATCACCCTGTATATTATAACTATTGAACAATAAAGTGTATTGAACTAACAACATAATGTAGGTCAGCTGTGTCAGCAATTGCTGGCAAAGCAATGAACTTGTCTATTGCATGATTTTGTGATGTATAATATTAATTAGAATTGAACCAATTGATAGAACGAACAAGTCGTATCATTGACGTAACCTTAAGGGTTGAACCTAAATTACTACATGGCGACCCTGCCAGGATTGTAGTATGGAGTTGCATCACCCTGTATATTATAACTATTGAACAATAAAGTGTATTGAACTAACAACATAATGTAGGTCATCTGTGTCAGCAATTGCTGGCAAAGCAATAAACTTGTCTATTGCATGATTTTGTGATGTATAATATTAATTAGAATTAAACCAATTGATAGAACGAACAAATCGTATCATTGACGTAACCTTAAGGGTTGAACCTAAATTACTACATGGCGATCCTGCCAGCCCTCTGGGTTACTATTTTACCACTATAACAACCGACAAGCGATGGGAAAGGCCAATTCTAAAGAAGAAATTGTTATAAACCAGGCGTCGAATGGAGATTCAAGGGGAGAAATAACCAATGAAAATAAGGGATTTTCTCTTTCCGAGTACCTTTTAATTATATTGATCTCAGCGTTACTGGCAAGTGTAACATATCTAGCAATAAAACGATGCAAAAAAGGGTTGAAAAAGACAATTAGGCGAGAAGTAAACAAAGAAGTTTTGCGCAGATCCACTGAAGACTTGAACCAAGAGGAAAATGATTAAATTTTAGGGTTCTCTTTTAGGTATACACAAGGTAATGTATGGATATGGAAAATAATGGAAAAAGCAGTAATTGCATATGGAATAATATGACTAAAGATACGAAGAAACAATAATTATGCATACATAATATAAACTAAATTAACGCTAAGTTCTACATGTAAGTGGTGATATTATTCTGTTATTTTGTAGGATTTTTTTTTATTAGATAAATAGTTAAACTTAGTAATCGTTATCAGGAAGTAAGGACTCGTTATACGCATTTTATTAATAAAAAATGATAATAATAAGTTCTAATATAGTTTCTTATGGGAGATAAGCTTAAAGAAATTCTCAGCTTCTTAACTGTAATTAAGAATAAATTAGTAAAATCAAGTTACGAAAGGCGAAAATTGCCTATAACAGAAAAAAAAATCGATGAAGCTAAAATTATTTATAGCAAGCTAGAAGGGGAAATTTATGTTATAAATAAGAAAATTAACGATTCAGAATTAGATGACAGCGATATTTTAGTTCTTAAGAATATTGTTTCAAAAATAAAGATAGTATATAAGGAAATCTTAGCGTTTAGTCAACAAAAAAGTGTTAATTCCAGTGAAAATATGACGTCTTTTGATTTAAAAGTAGCATCTAGCCTTTTACCTGTATTAAACGGATCGGAAGAAACTATAAAAAATTTGATTGAATCAGCGGAATTTTATAATTCTATTCTTAAAGATGACGATAAACCACATTTAATAAAATTTATTTTGAAAACTAGGCTCTCAGGTAACGCGAAATTAAGGCTAAAATCTACTTATGCGTCTCTTGCAACCCTTATAACAGACATAAAAACTTATCTTTTGACCCAAAAAACAAGTACTGCCCTTCAAACAAAATTATTTTCTATCAGACAAAATAATAAATCTGTCGAAGAATTTGGCAAAGAGCTTGAGGACATTTTTGTCGATTTAACAATTTCACAAGCAAACGACGACCCTGAAGTCTATGACATTTTAAGGCCTATTAATGAAAAAACAGCAATAAAAAGGTTTGCAAATGGCCTTAAAAATCAAAGACTCAGTACAATTATATCGTCAAGAAATTTCGAGTTTTTAAAAGATGCCATAAGAGAGGCACAAGATGAATCAAATTCTTTTCAACCATCAGATAATCCCCAAATTTTTAATTTAAATCATAGGGGGAGAGCAAATTATAGCAGAAATTTTCATAGGAGTTTTAATAATAGGGCACAAACATTTTCAAGACAGCATAATAATAACAGCTTTAATAATAGAATGAATTTTAGTAATCGTAATAATCAGCGTTTTCCAAGATATAATAACAATTTTAACCGAGGTAACAACAATAATTTTCGTGGTCAGCAAGGCCGGTCGTTTACGCAACACGGGTCTAGAGGAATTCGACGGAATAACAACATTAATTTTGCTGAGCAAGTGTTAAATGTAGGTGAAGGAGATAACTCGCCGTCAAGCGGGGAAACCTTTTTTCGTCCCTAAAAATGAAAAATGTAGTAAACAAATATTTACATATTCGGACACTTGCTCTAATGCGGTATCTTTTTATGTAAATAGTAAAAAAGTGAACTTTACCGTAGATTCCGGAGCTACTTTAAGCGCAATTAAACTGTCAGATTTAGACTCAACCATACCCTTGTTCAAAGAAAAATTAGAAATAAATGGCATAGGAGGTAAATTAATTTCCATAGGTTATAGTTTTTTAAACCTGTATGTAGGAAGTGTACAGTTTAGAGTAAAATGTTATATATTCGAGACATTACCATGTCATACCAGTGGAATAATTGGAGAAGATTTTTTAAGGTCATACAAAGCTAAATTAAATTACGAAAAAAATACTTTAACTCTTTTAAACAATAAAAAAGAAGTAATCTTAAATTTGAATGCTACAGATAATCACATTTTGGTGATTCCTCCCAGGTGTGAAATTATTCAATACATTAAAACGGGGCTAAAAGATGAGTGTATGGTTTTACCGAATGAAATATGCCAGGGTGTATTTGTGGCAGGTGTAATAACACGACCAGAAAAGGGCGAAGTACCGGTTAGAATTTTGAACACGCGTGAAAGTGAGGTTTGTTTAAAAAATTGTTTGCCTAAAGCCGAAAGCTTGAATGACTATGAGTGTTGCCAATTTGGTACTAATAGTAATTCGGTCGAAAGAGTAAAAAAGTTGTTCAGTATTCTAAAATTAAATTATTTAAATCACGAAGAAAGAAGCTCCATAGAAGGGCTTACTGCTAAATTTGCGGATATATTTCATATGCCGGGGGATAAACTATCTGTTACAAATATTTATAAACAATCAATTCAAGTCAAACCAGGTACACAACCGGTATACGTGAAACCTTATAGGCTGGCACAAACCCAAAAAGAGGAAATAAATAGGCAAATTTCGCAAATGTGTGAAGATGACATTATTGAAAGAGCTCAGAGCGAATGGTCCTCTCCAGTGTTGCTAGTACCAAAGAAGAGTGATTCATCGGGACAGAAACGTACAAGACTCGTGTTAGATTACAGATTTTTAAACCGTAATTTAGTTGATATTAAGTTCCAGATAGCACGTGTAGATGATATTTTAGATTCTCTTGCAGGTGCTCTTTATTTCTCTCATTTAGATTTAAGTCAAGGTTACTATCAAGTAGAGTTAGACGAACAAAGTAGGAAGGTAACAGCTTTTATGACTGACCGAGGTCAATGGCAAATGAAAAGACTGCCAATGGGGTTGAAAATTAGTCCTAGTGCTTTTTCTAGGCTAATGACAGTCGCAATGGCAGGTCTCAACTACGAAAAATGTTTTGTTTACCTAGACGATTTAATTGTTTTTGGGAGAAATTTAGAGGATCATAATAAAAATCTTATGGATGTTTTTTTAAGGTTAAGACAAGTAAATTTAAAATTAAACCCCTTAAAATGCGACTTTTTAAGGAAGGAGATACTTTATCTAGGGCACATTGTCAGCGATAAAGGTATATCACCTGATCCGGACAAAGTAAAAGCCTTGAAAGAATACCCTGTTCCTAAAAACGCTGACGAGGCAAAACGGTTTGTAGCTTTTGCAAACTACTACCGAAAATTCATTCCAAATTTTGCGGAAATATCTGTACCGTTAAACAAACTATGTAGAAAGTATGCAAGATTTGAGTGGACGATTGAATGTAACAAAAGCTTTGAAACCTTAAAAAATGCTCTTATAAATTATCCAATTTTAGATTATCCTGATTTTTCAGAGCAAAATGAGTTTATTCTTCAAACGGACTCGTCCAATTTTGCTATCGGGGCCGTGTTATCAAATAAAAATAATAAACCTGTAGCATATACGAGCAGAACTTTGAATAAAGCGGAAATTAATTATCCCATTATGCATAAAGAATTACTAGCAATCTTTTGGGCAGTGAGGCAATTTAGGCCGTATTTATATGGACGTCGATTTAAAATACGAACAGACCATAAACCACTTTTATACTTATTTAGTTTAGCTGACCCTTCAAGCAGATTAACAAAATTTCGTTTGGGGCTCGAAGAATATGATTTTTATGTAGAATATGTAAAAGGTAGTGAAAATGTCACTGCCGATGCTTTATCGAGAATAAAATTAACTTCAGACGAGTTAAAAAATATAAACAATAACTTAGTGGCCGTTATGACTAGGAATCAGTGCAGGAATGTAAAAGAACAAAAATTAGAGGTAACTAAGAATAATACACATGTTGGGATTGATCAACCGAACATTGTAACAATTCTTAAAAAACCAAAACATTGTACTGAGCTAGTCATAACGACATACTCAAACATAATATCTATGCAAAAAGACGTGACAGAACACGTGGGGAACTTTTATTATGTACCATTACACTCTACTTTATTTTATTGTCAGAATACCGGATCAATGTTGGTGCGAGACGAAATGTTGAGGGATTTGACTGAAATAAGTAATAAAACAAAAGTAGAGGAGTTATATATTTTATAAGATGAGACTAGTAAGGAATTTATTAAATGCGTAGGTAATGGCATAAAAAATATGTTAAATTGGAGGGGCCCCCGTATACATATTATAAAAGGAGTAAAAAGAATAATGGATGTGGATGAAAGAAAAATTATATTAAATGATTTTCACTTACTCCCCACTAGTGGTCACGCAGGTATAAATAGAATGTTAAATAATATAAAAAAGCATTATTTTTGGTCAGGTTTAGATAAGGACGTTAGAGACTTTGTTAAAAAATGTGATAAATGTCAAAAACAGAAGCATTCTAGTCACTATACCCGAGAACCTATGGTAATTACTTCTACTGCTGACTTCTCTTTTCAAAAGGTATATTTAGACATTGTAGGACCTTTGCCCACTGATATAAAGGGTTTTACATATATTTTAACGATTCAGTGCGAAATTTCAAAATTTGTTGAGGCATACCCTTTAAAAAATAAAGATGCTGTATCGGTCGCAAGATCTTTTGTGGAAAACTTTATTTTGAGATATGGGATAGCACAGGAGATTGCTTCGGATAGAGGATCGGAATTTATCTCTTCCACAATGAAGGAAGTATGTGTTCTCTTAAAGATAAATCAGATTTACGCCTCTAGCTATAGACACCAGAGCGTCGGCTCCTTAGAAAATTCCCACAAGGTTTTAGGGGCATATCTAAGAATGCAAACCGAAAATCTAAGCGACACTTGGAGTATGTGGATTCCCTATTGGTGTTTTTCGTATAATACAACGGTTCACACTGAAACTAAATATACCCCTTTTGAACTAGTTTTTGGTAGAGAGTGTAACATACCAAGTAATTTAAGTAATCCTGTGGAACCTCTTTATAATTTTGAAAGTTACCCTCTTGAACTAAAGTATCGATTACAACGAGCACACGAAGATGCTAAAACCAATTTATTGAAATCAAAAATTAAAAGAAAACAAACTTTTGATAACAGAGCCAATCCGATTGAATACAAAAAGGGTGATTTGATTTTGGTAAAAAATGAGGTAGGTAATAAATCAACGAGTCCTTGTTTCCTAGGTCCATATTTAGTTGTTAAAAATGACACAATGGACACCCCAAATGTTACTAATAAGGAAACTGTAATTCATAAAAATAGAACTAAATTGTATTTTCAGTAAGAAACTAGATAGTAAGCAGTACTAGGGATACTAATTATACTATACTATATTTAAGGTATTATGGCGCCGCTTTTCTATACGTCTATTTCTCTACTCTTTTACTTCCTTGTTTTCCTTTCTTCTGTTCTTTCTTTCACCATCTCTAAATTATAATATTAACCATTATTTTATTAATTATCCAATAGACATGTGAAAGAATTTCCATTAAAATAAAATGTAAATTCTTTCAATGTCTCAGGGGAGATGTAGTATGGAGTTGCATCACCCTGTATATTATAACTATTGAACAATAAAGTGTATTGAACTAACAACATAATGTAGGTCAGCTGTGTCAGCAATTGCTGGCAAAGCAATGAACTTGTCTATTGCATGATTTTGTGATGTATAATATTAATTAGAATTAAACCAATTGATAGAACGAACAAGTCGTGTCATTGACGTAACCTTAAGGGTTGAACCTAAATTACTACAAGATTATGTTATGTAAACCTATGAATCTATTAAGTAGCTTTTTCTGGCTGAATTGTTAAAAATTTTATTAAGCTGTCATTTTGTTTCTCCATCTTCGATTCGTACCAAAATTTTACCAGTTACTTCCTGTTTAATATTTGATTTTTATGCAAAATTTTAAGTAAGTTGGATAAATAGGCAGTTATTTTATTTTGCCATATTGTTTTTTCTTCCAAAATGTCATGAAAGCATTTCCATGTAACCCTTGTTTTTTTTTATCAAAATTTGGACTCAATCGAGTAAGTAGCTTTTTAGCTACGCCTCGTAGAAGCAGACAGGCCGACGCAATCGAGAAAATATGTTTTTCGGCATCAAGGGGCCTTAAAACGTAAAGATCTGAAAAAATCTCGGCAGGTGAACTGAAGTGAGAAAACTACTGTGATATACTTTTAAATGGAATATCATATTACTTGCCTCGTAAAAAGGAAGTATTGTAATTGTGAAACAATCACCCTCCGAGATTTTTTCAGATCTTTGCGTTTCAGTGTACTTAGATGCCTAAAACCGTGTTTTACCAATTCTGTCATTATGTCAGTGTGTCTCTTTACGGCATAGTTAAGAAACTAATTACCCGATTGACTAAAATTAAAAAAACTGCTTAAAAGGTTGATTTCAAATTTGTGCAGCAAATTAATTGTGGTATAGAAATGAACTTGTAAATTACGGTACGAATTCCAAATGGCGCAACAAGATGGCGGCCAAATAAAGTTATTGTAATCCTGAAACAAATTATCCTTTCAGGTTTTACATATGTAACCAACAAAATATGTTTTCTCAATTCCGTCGGTTTGTCTGTTCGATCGCGACATAGCCATAAAACTCCTTAACCGATTGACTTCAAACTTTGATCAAAAATTAAGAGTAGCATCTAGTAATATTTTAGGAAAAATCCAGTATGGCGGCATAGTGAAATGTTGTTAAAACATATTGCTGCAAAACTAATAGTCCAATTTACCTAGTGTTACATAGGGTTAAACTAGTAATATTTTGGTATGATTACCAGATAGGAAGACAAAATGGCGTTCTAATAAAATAGTTAAAAAATCAGCGTGAAAACACAAGATAGTACTAGGTTAATTTCAAATTTTGTGTAAATATTAAATGTGATATAAAAACAAACTGGTAAATTTGTGGTACGAATTCAAGATTGCGAAACAAAATGGCAACCAAATAAAATGTTTAAAAAACCAGCTTAGAAAAATCTTCTTATTTAATGGACTTCAAATGCCCAAAAATTAAGTATGGCATAGGTAGAAACTAATAAAATATTGGTACGACTCTAATATGGTGAAACAAAATGGTACCCAATACACATGTTTAAAAAACAGTATATATGTGTTACTAAATGACTACGTGTAAAACTAAATTGGGTCTTACTTCACTATTCCTAATAAAAGGCAAGATTCCTAACGAGTGAACTTCCTGGTAAATGAAATTTATCGATTTTTTTTATGTAATTTTGCGATTGCTGGTATATTTTTTGATCTAAAGTGATATATTTTGTTTTAACAAAGTCAATTTTACGGACTTCTACAATACTTCTTAAATTTACCGTAATAATATTTCTCGATAACCCCTGAAATCACAATTGGTATTGATACCGCTACCAGTTCAATCTTTGTCGGAACTCAACTTTTAAATTTAAAATTGTCAATGAATTTATCTCGTTAGATCAGCTCTAGGCCGAAATAAAGCCTCGACGTCCTTCGCTGTCCAGTCTGTGGCCATTCTTTTTAAATTGCTTTAACAAGTTCGTCACAGTCCATTTATGGTGACTTTGCGGTCACACTGCACTTGTTTTTTCCTGCAGTTTATTTGAAACATTTTTCTGGTAAATAAAATTATAAAACAAATATTACTCTTATTAATACAAAAGAAATGATGTAACTGTGAATAAACCACTCCTTTCATTAGACATTTTACCACACTTGCCCAATAAAAAACTGACCCTTACTTGACTCTATCTATAAATAAAACCCTTGTACTTCATGCATTTTAGTTTATCCTCTATATTTTAGACTTCTCTTTTGTTATTTAATTGTATTTTTTCGGCAAATCTTTGAATGAAACAGATTTAGTTACGTTACCTTCAAATTGTTCTTCAATATCTCTGACTGCATCGTTGTATTCCTGGCTTGCTTGGTCCAAGTCATTACGGAACCTCTCTTTGGCGCTATCTACGAATTCATGAAGGGGGACCAGTGTGGCTTGAATTTCTTCTTCACCAGTGCGTTGACGTTCCATGACTTCTTCTTCAATTTTAACCCAAACCAATTGTAGCTCATCTGGAGTTATTCTTAGGCGCTGAAAAAGTTAATCAAATTAGTTAAACATGATCTGAGAAGTTTGTTGGCCTAATAAGAAAATTGGCCTTGAGTCAGCTCTGAAAGTTCACGAAGACACATTCTATTAAACCAGAAGAAGAATGCATTCGGCACGGTGTCCTGTGGTTTGTCCTAAGTGCTCTTAATATTTATGCAGGGAGAGGCGTTGTACTTGATGCATTTTAATATTAATTAGTAAATAAGTAACTGGTAAATACGATAGAAAACACAATCAATTACACAGGGTAACAAAATGAAAACAAAAATTTGGTGCCGGAAATCTAACATCTGATTTTAGATGTTTTTAATGTGCTGATTCCAAAAATGCCACCAGATTTTTTCTATCAGCTCTAGTTTTTGAGATACAGGTTACAGGTTAATTGATGTTTTTTTCTGATAAAGGACAGCAAATAAAGAGATAAATATGTACTTAATCGGCAAAATAGAAATTTCCCAGAATCTAATTAACCAAATGGATACCTGGAATTGTCCCTGACCCAATGTTCCTATATTAGGAACTACTCAATACACTGCTCTTAATTCCTTTTATACCTGTAATTGCCTATGACCCGATCCTTCTATACCTGCTTGACTGTACTCGATTTAGTATATTACTGAGTTTTCCCAAGTAAAGTTGTGCCATTATTTTGTGTAAATTTTGGTCGTTTTGTAGTATCAAGAAAGTGAATTGAAACAATGGCATCCACAAGCAGACGTACCTGTCCCTGTACCGTACCCCGATGTTTTTTGTTATGTGTGTGGTGAATACACTTTGAAAGAGATCAGAAAAACGATTTCTAACTTTGTGAAAAGAGCTTATCTTGCCTATTTTGGCGTTCATTTAGAAGATCAAGATAAATCTTGGGCCCCACATTTCATATGTAAAAATGTGTTGAACATTTGCAACAGTGGAAAACTGGAAAGAGGAAGTACCTAAAGTTTGGTGTACCAATGGTTTGGAGAGAACCGCGAAACCAACTGCTATTTTTGTCTCGTTAATATTAAAGGCATAAATAGAAACAATAGACACAAATGGACATATCCTGATCTAGATTCTGCAGGAAGGCCTGTAGCGCATTCGGAAGAAATACCCGTTTTATCATTCAGCAGTCTACCCGAACTGACAGAAGATGATACAGAAACATCAACGTCTGACGAAGTTCAAAGAATTCAATCAGAAAACGACAGCGAATTTGAAGCAGATTTAGCAACTCCGCAGTGTTTCAATCAAGAAGAACTAAACGATCTTATCAGAGGCCTGAATCTCTCAAAGGAATCCGCTGAATTACTTGCATCCAGATTAATTGTCCAGGTACTAATTATACATTTTATCGTAAAAGAGATAAGGATCTGCTGCCTTTTTTCGCTCAGGAAAATGACTTGGTATTCTGTAACAATATAAAAGGTATCTTAGAAAAAATGGGTTTGCCTGAATACACTCCAGATGATTGGCGCCTTTTTATTGACAGTTCAAAACGTAGTTTAAAATGTGTTCTTTTACATAATGGTAACAAATATGGCTCAATTCCTATTGGTCATTCTACTACCATGAAGGAAGAATATGAAACAATTGCATTAGTTTTGATAAAAATTAAATACGAAGAACATCAGTGAGCAATTTGTGTTGATTTAAAAATGGTTAACTTCCTCCTTGGACAGCAGAGTGGTTATACAAAATATGCTTGTTTTATGTGCCTTTGGGACAGCAGAGCTAAAAATGAACACTGGGTTAACAAAAATTGGCCTTCAAGAGATGTCATGATTCAAGAAAAAAAAACGTGATCAACGAACCTTTGGTTTCACGAGAAAAAATCTTACTTTCGCCCTTGCTTATCAAGCTAGGCCTAATGAAGCAATTTGTGAAGGCTTTAAATCGAGATGGAAATTGTTTTGGGTATTTGTCACGTAAATTTCCTGGCATTAGCACGGAAAAACTAAAAGCTGGCATATTTCATGGTCCCCAAATAAGGCAACTTGTTAAAGATCCGCAATTCACCACATCATTGAACGAGACTGAATCGAACGCTTGGTGTTCATTTGTTCAAGTAGTACAAAATTTTCTTGGCAATCATAAAACATAGAATTACGTGGAATTAGTGGAAACTATGCTTTCAAATTTTAATATACACGGCTGTAACATGAGTATAAAAGTTCACTACCTCCACATCCACCTAGATCGTTTTCCAGAAAACTTAGGTGATTGTAGTGAAGAACAGGGGGAAAGATTCCATCAGGATATTAAAACTATGGAAGATCGTTATCAAGGACGATGGGATAGCCACATGATGGCGGACTACTGCTGGAGCTTTCAGCAAGACTGCCCTAGTAAACTCCATTCTAGAAATTCGTATAAAAGAAAATTTTTATGTGATTAGTGACTAATGTAATTATGTAAATTAAGTTTTTGCAATAAATACTTAAATCCATGTATCTTTGTTTTTTTGACTGGCAATAGTAATATTATATATTATAACAGTTATAACGTAAAATATATACACAATTTTTTTTTTTTTAAGAAAACTTGACCTGATAGACAAAATCTGAGAACTTTTTTACATTCTGCATCCAAAAATTACCCAGGAACAGTTATAAAATCACAGGCACCAAAATGTGTGTTGGCCTGTGTTATGAATGATTGTTAAGAAACAGATACCTGAAGGAGGCGTTCTGTGATATGGCATCTGAATGAAACAAGTGTTATATTTCAAGTAAAAATCTGTGAACTTATAATCAGTGGCGGATTTACAATTTCGGGGGCCCTACGCATATACTTTTTTGAGGCCCCTAAAATGTTAACTTACATACAGTCTATGTATCATAAACTAGACAGACACTTTTATAAATATATACCTTTAATTAGATATATGATACGATATACCGCGTTGGATCCAAAGCGAAGTTAAGACAAGAGAGAAGACCAGCGCGAATCGCGATGAGAAATAAAACGCGTTGGGCCGTTGCCATGTTTATTTTCTATGCTACTCGTTTTGCGTGTTAAATCAACATCAGTTAGAATCAATAGTTAAATGTACTTCAAACTAATAATATGTATACATATGTACGTATTTAAAGCACACTTAGTTATTAAGTTTTTTATCTCACAATTATCGATATCCACAAACTGACGAGGGGGCCCTTTCCAGCTTGGGGGCCCTACGCTTAAGCGTAGTAAGCGTAATGGTAAATCCGTCGCTGCTTATAATTGATTAAGATATGTACTACAAGTTTAAATAATAGAGTGTTTGTAAAATTTCAGTATTTAAGTTTTGTTCTATTTTTTTTCTGCATTTTATTCCTTATTGAGCATTTAATTATGTTTCATATTCATAGTGTGATCCTTTTATTAGAATGAGAGCTTCGCGAATTTCAATAGTTTTATCTATAGTAGTAGAATGATGGAGACAAAACTCGTTTCCTGGTACTTCAAGGAAAGAAAGCCTGGTTTAACACAATTCCATCCATCACACCAGGAATTACTTTAGGTTATTAGACTTTTCGTATTTGCAAAACACATTTGCGCTGGCCGCAAAACTGCCGATTTATATAGTCTCCACGGGCTTATAAATCATGAAAGCACTGATTTCGATTGAAATTTCATTAATTCTTGAGCCTCCTTTTTTTGTAGAAGCGTTGGAAAACGAGCAGATGGAATGTCACCTGTTCCCTGGCAAACTAGCAAGGCTCTAATATGGGATGCGAAGTGCAGACGTATCTTGGCACACTCACACTTACATCTGACTTTAAAAAAGACCGGTAGCCTGCATGATTAGCAGCGAAGCCAAAGATAGTAAAAATATAATGAACTTGAAGACCATTTTGTCTTTATTCCATTTACATTCGAAACATTTGTTTTCTGGGATGGCGAAGACAAAAAACTTATTTTAGTTATAAGTAACAAAATTAAAAACAAAATGCCAAAAGCTTCATCACCGTTTTCGTTTTGGTATACTGATTCAGGTTGAGTTGAAATTTTGTAAATGTATGTATATATATATATATATATATATATATATATATATATATATATATATATATATATATATATATATATATATATATATATTGCTATAATTTAAAAAATGATTTCTTATTAATAATTAACCTTAATATTAATAAAGGAATGGTACTTACAGCAGCAAAAGCCAAAGCTGCAAGAGCTGAAAGGAAGACTACAAATTTGAACATGGTTCTGTGCACTTTTTACTAACTCACAATATACAAGTGATGAATGCAACGGATTGATACCAATGATAAATGCAGATTCCTCGTCGGCTTTTATATTTAGTTTTTGTGACGGTACTTTTGATAACGGAAATATTTTAAGGGGGTCTAATATTATTTGTTTAGTCAACATTCCAATGTCAAGGATTTTCCTTATATCTGGAAAATATTTTGTTTAATTTGTTTGTCTACATGTTAATTTATAAGGCATTATGCTTTTGAATATTGGACATCTACCGTTCAGTAATATGAAACTACCACTACATTATTTAAGGGCATAATTTGTCGACGAATGTTTGGGGCAAAAATTATTACGTTTTCAGAGAAAAGACGAATGTATATATTATTAAAAAGAGCATAATCAAGTCTTCACAAAAAATTGTGCAAGTGTGCAAATTTTGAGTTAAAACAGTGAAAGAGAAAGAATTTACATATTGCATATTACTTCTGCACATGTTACTACATAATTGTTGTAAATGTTATAAAAATGAGACAAATAGAAGTACTTATAACTTTTATTAATAACTTTCTTCAACATTCAAATAAATAGCCTAATTAACCCTGTGTTAACACTTTTTTAACCAGGCTAATTTTATAGAAATTAAAAGAAATTGCTGAATTCAATATTACGTGTCTATAAAAAGTGTTGCAGGATTCAAATAAAATGTTAAGGTAAATCATAATTTACCATTTTTTCTAAAACAAAATTTCATAAACTATTTTTTGTTTAAAATTCCTTTGAAATAGTTACATATCGAACACATCGACATCCTTCAATTTCCATCAAATTATTTCTTATTAAAATATTTTTAATATTAAGTCCTTCGTAAGAAGGAAGTATTGTAAACCTGAAAAACCACCCACCCGGGTTACGGGTCACGTTTAGAGCCAAAAAAACATGTCTTCTCAAACCCGATTGACTTTAAATTTTGGTTAAAAAAGAAGAGTCATATAGGGATACTAAAAAACTAATTACTTATCCAACGTATCTTAAATTTCGAACAAAAATCAAGTATTACGTAGGAATCAACCAATTTCTCTCAAATTTTGCACAAGGATCAAGCACTATGTAGGCAAGTAAAGTAAAATTTTGGTGCGAATCCAAGATGGCTTGATAAAATATTTAAATATTCTGCCTGAAGAAACTACATAATTGGTTGATTTCAAATTTTATGCATTAATTAAGTGTGCTACAGACATGAACTGATATAATTTTGGTACGAATTCAAGATGGCGGAATAAAATGTTCGCGGCATAGCTTAAAAACTACTTATCCGATCGACTTGTAATTTTGGTCAAAAATGAACGGGGACGGTCTGGTTATATTTTGGTAGAAATTCAATATGGCCTAACAAGATGGCGGCCTAGTAAAACGTTAAAATTTATAAAACATTATTATCCAATATACCTCAAATTTTGCACAATAATCAAGTGTTATATAGGAATGAACGGTAGCGGGACTCCGTGTCATATAGAATTTTACTAGTCGACGCGACCGGCACTCCGGGTGTGAAATTAGTCGTCCGAAAGCAATTAAAAGTGTCGCGTGGTGAAAGCATAACCTAAAATAGAAAAATATCATTTTCACTTATTGTTGTTATTTTGGTCTGGTGTTTGTTTCTGTAAATAAAATATACCTTTCAATATGAGAGTCCGATCAGAGCACTGGGAAGCCTTGTTAGAGATTTGCGAGCAACACCCAAAAACGTTGACTAATAAATTTAATGGACCTGGCCGCAAAGCCAAAGGCCACATTCTATGGGAAACTATAGCCAGCAAACTAAATTCTTTAGGGTTCGGCGAGAAATCCAAAGATGAATGGAGAAGGGTAAGTATTTCCTAAACAAATGTACTTGGACATTTATAAAAAAAATATTTACATACCTACTTAATATTTAAAGAAGTGGAGATTGAAATACTAGCCTTTAGTTTCTCACTATGATTTCAGGCATTGATCGACTGGAAGCCAAAGACAAAGGCTAAAGCTGCCAAAATTAAAATTTAATGGGAAAAAACTGGAGGTGGACCACTTAATTATATTTTTTTGTCTACTCAAGAAAAAAACTCTTAGATTTAGTTAGGAATCGTGCGATTGATGGTGACAATGTTTGCGAAATGGGTTTTGGCCAAGTAAATTTTTATCACAAATATATATTCAACACTCTTGTCTTGTAAAATACTCTTTTCTTAATCATCTGAACACGACATTTTTCGATTTTTATATGAAGACATATACGCTTGAACAAATTGCTATATTTATTAATACATGCCATTTCTAATTTAAAATGATTAACATGAGGTATGCTTGAATTAAAATTATTTGTTTTTTTTTGGAATCGTGGCAATATTTGGAACCATAATTAACTACTTAATATTAAAAATCTGCTTTTTGAAAAAGTATGTACTTAAAATAGTAAGTATCATACATACATTTTTTTTAAGTATAATCGCTTAATACCTACTAAGGACTATAGTCTACAGTATTTTTGGTACTGCAATCACAATCAAGTTATTTTTTTATATATTAACAACTAAATTTTGATAAACCTGATTATGTGTATAATTTAAATAAGCCATCAACAATAGTGATTCAGTCATAAGTCAACTTAAATAATTGCTAATTTTATAGGTAAAGACAAATGTTCCAGAACATGAAGAAGTAACCTCGGAAATAACCCTAGCTTCAGAATCAGACCATAACTATGTTAGTATTGACACTCCAAGTACAAGTGGACTAAATAGGGGGAATAGCACTCAGACTTTCTCTCAGAAAAGGAAGAGACCACCCCAGACAGGAGTCAGATATATAGAAACTCAGAGGATATCAAAAAGACTTATTGAAGTTAATGAAGAAGCTCTTGAGGTTCTTCGCACTATAAGTACCAATACATCATCATTGGCAGAATCATAAAAAATTATGGCTGAAAGTTTTCAAAATGTTCTTCTAAATATTCATACTTCATAAATATAGACTAAAAATTAAAAGATATGAAAAGCCACTGTTGATAAAATGTTTTGCTTGTTTAGAAAAGTAACTTTTTTGTGGTTTTCGAAATAAACACGCAATACTCTTAAGGTGCATATATAGTTTCCGTAATGTAAGAAATAAGCATAAGTCGTAAGAATATGTAATATTTCACTAATATCCACACTATTTCGTTTCTGTCAAATGTCAGTGCATTATTATTAACTTAAAATAACACTTTTTGATCCTAACTACTCATTTTGAAAAAAAAAAATTACCACAAAATTGTAAACAAATAAAAATTAACCAAAGACCATTGATAGTTGCTCATGGAATTATCCGAATATCCCGTACTTTGCCTATTTTGTAATGTAATACATGAAATCGAACCATTTCTTATGTCTTACGTTAAACTATATTTGTTTTCGTATGTTTATTTCTCTTACGGCTTATGCTTATTTCTTACGTTACGAAAACTATAAATCCACCTTACACAAAGCCACATTTTTGCTCGCCCTGTACAATAGAATTAATTTTGTTTATGGTGATTCGTATTTTCTAAAAAATCAAAACATTTTATCAAGAATGGTTTTTTTTGTATCTTTCAATTTCAAGTCCATTTCCTCTTGAAAAGTACATTCGAAGACATACTGTATAAAATGTAGTTGGTTTGTTCCTGTTTAAAGATTTAACTTTATTAATATGTAGTAGTTGTTTGAGAGTACTTGTCATTTATAAAATGAAGAGTTTAGCTGATGTTGTTCATGTTTAAATAATTCAAATTTATTAATATTTAGTTGTTCTATTAAGAGATATTTAATAGTGCTTACGTATTATACATAAGATGTAGGATCAGGGGCATGCGGTGAAATTTTAGGAAAGGGAAGCAATTTTTGGAAACTTACCTATTTGTAATGTAATTCGATGCTTCGATCATTTTTTGCAAATTTGTCAAAAACGTCATCATAAAAACGTCGATGCTCCGACATATTTTGGAGAAGTTTATTTTCAATGGACAACAGCGATGTATGCGAAAGTCTCTCCTGACCCGTTGAATTTCTCACAAAATTTTTTATACGTTTAAGTGTTGAAAAATTGCGTTCTACTGATGAAGTTATGGCAGGTATTGTCAATACTAATTCACACATTTTCGACACTTCGGTGTAGGCATCTTCCAGTTCCTTGTCTTTTAAAAATTGCATTAGTTCCTTAGCGTTATTTTTTGCGCTAATGTCATCAGTTTCGTAAATCACTTTTAGTTCAGATCGCAGTAACACTCGGTCGAAGAACTGGCCATAATGAAGAAGAAGAGATTTAAACGCATCTTCTGGAGAAGTTTTTCTTTTAAATGCATCAAAATTGCAAAGCTCGAGGACTTTAAAATCATTTAAACCGTTAAATATATAGTTTATTTGTTGCTGAATTTGATCGATTATTTCATAAAAGAGGCATCTGTATGATGTTTGAACATCTATCACCTTGTCTGTTCGAAGACGCTTGGCTTGTGGCTCTACATTTAACGTCATCGTTTTCTCCCAAAATAGGTCAAAGTCATCTCTTTTTTGGCTTAACATGGACTTAAAATCATCCACTTTTTTTAGGCAAAAAGCAATATCATTTGTTTTAGTTTGTAATATATTAAAAATATTGTCCGAGAATGGAAATATTTCTGAAAATATGTTCAACAAATAATCAAAAATTAAAATCTCGTTTCAAACAGTCCAAAAACCCCCTCGAACTATTTATTGCTTCTGAGTCCCACGTGTCATTATTTTCTATTATATTCTCAAATAGTTCAATCAGTGATTCACAATTTTCAGAGACTGTTAACACAAGTCTTCCATTATAGTTCCACCTAGTAGGAGCTACTTTGGGCGATTGTTTGTGGACAATGGAGTCCAAAGCTTGTGTACGTTTTATTGACTTGGAAAAAAAGCAGCCTTGCCACTTAAAGTAACGGAAAATACTTTACACTCTTTAATGTGATCAATAGACTGGAATAAAACTAAATTTCATTTATGAGCAAAACAATGGACAAACACAACACTTGGGAAAGTTTCTCGAACTTTAGCTTGCAGACCCCCTAATTGTCGTGCCATCACTGCAGCTCCATCATAGCTTTGAGCAACTAATTTTTTCTCTCCACTAATTTCTTTAGTAACGTTATAAACTACGATATATAATTCCTAACACTGGAACCTGTGGTGGAAGATGGATCAAAATACAAGAGTTCTAACCACACTTGTTACGTTCTGGACGCGCGTTTCGCTAACCAAGTTAGCATCATCAGCAGGTGATATAAACTGGTTTATATCATCTGCTGATGATGTAGTCTGGCACATATTGCTCCGAGAATGTTGTTTCTATCGCCCTTGTCACCTTATGAATAGCTACTCACAAACTTTGCTGTGATATGGATATATCGTACCCACAATTTTAGTGTTCTAAAAAATTTTTATTGCAGGAATGGCCACTCGGTTATTGTCCTGCTCAAGCTGTGGAAGAATTCCATTTAGGATAAACTGAGCCATATCCTTATTAATCCTAAATAACTCTACAAATCGCGTGTTGTCTATGGCGAATGAGTCACTATTTTCCTTAATTTGTCTCCGTTCAAGATTTTCCTCGCGTAATTGTTCCAATCTGTCTTCATAGTCAGCAGCTAATATATTCGCTGAGTTGAAAGGTAACATTTTTTTTATTGATAAAATTGAACTAGGTAACACTATAAAAAACTTAGTAGTCGTGTTTCCGTTGCCTCAAACTCAAAGTTCTCAAACAATAAACAAAATAAAAAATTCTAAGATCTAACCCAAGAATTCATTTTAATACCAACATAGTCTAATAAACTAAAAATGTTCCTAAGTTTTCGATCAATATTTTTCTAATGAATGGTTCAAGAGTAGAATTTTACCGAAGCTACCTGAAACGTAGTCCACTGTGACACAGAGTACCAATGAAAGCGACTCTTGCTATGAGAATTGATATCGATAGCAGAAATCCAGGTGTAGAATTCGATATTACACGGAGTCCCGCCACTGGTGACATTTTGGTATAAATCCAAGAGAGAAAAACAAAATGGCGGTCTAATAAAATATTAAAAAAATCAGCCAGAAAATGCTACTTACTAGATTCATTTCAAATTTTGTGCATGCATTCACTGTGGAAAAGAGATTAACTGGTAAGTTTGTGGTACGAATTCAAGATGGTGGAACAAAATGGTAGCCTAATGAAATGTTTAAAAAATCGACGTAAAAAATCTTTTTATTTAATCGACTATTTAAATACCGTTTGTCTGACGAAGCTACAGTGTTAGCGAAAGATATGTCACAAGTTGTGAATAAAAGTGAAAATCTAAAACAGTTTAAAGTGTTTTACTTACATTGCTGATAATAGATTTTCATTAAGTAACGATCCGTCAACGAAATTTTTTTATGAGTTGTAAATATAACACAACTCGATCTATCGATAGAGAAGCGTCGATAGTTTCTAAGAAAATCAAGAAAAACCCTTAAAAAGCAGTAGCAAATGTTTTTGCAATTTGCTACATAAAAATTAACTTTGAACTCGAACAAATATAGCCCTCCAGATGCTTAACATGTGTGCAAAAGTTCGGTGCTTCATTTGAGGAGTGTAGAATTAATCCCCGCTGACTCCAAACTGCAAAAAAGTTTAGAGGACATTAAAAAAAAACGCTTTAGGTAACTACTTTCTAAAATTTTACTGTCGTTTTCTTTAAAAGCATTTATTTAAGTTCACTTGTTATGTTAGTTAGTTAGAATCTATATTTTGGGTCAAATCTTGAAAGCAACTTTTGAAGCAGTTCCTCGTGAATGTCTTATACACGGCAGTGGCGGCTCGTGGTGAATTATATTGGGAGGTCAATAACAAATTAAAAAATAGGCATACTTAAAATAAAAATAATTGTCTTATCTTTAAATTGAGCTTTAAATTCTCTTGAAGTTCAGGTCTACCCTTCGTTCATTAGAATTGGAAAAATGCTGAATGACACGTTCGTTAAAATTGCACGCACATTCCTTTTATAAATGATTTCTCGATACGTAACATTGCTATAATTGTGTTTAAAATATAACGATTTTTTGATACATTTTCATTAAAATCTCTAAGGGATTTTTTTCTATAAGCTGTGTCTAGCTGAGTGCGAATATCAACACTTCCGACCGTAGCACAGTTCACCGAACATTTCATGTAATCTGCAGAAAACGCATGTTTTTTCTTTCAAGTGTTTTAAATCTTTAACACCGGTTTTGCACCATAATGAGCCCGACAAGAAAACAACAAACAAAGATAACAGTAAAATGAGTTAGAGACTTCACAACCACATATACAGTTAGATAAATCGTACAAAAGTTTCGATGAACCTGTTTATTTTTGTCTTTACTAGTTTGTAGTATACTAAGTTCCGGCAAATTGCGACCACTTACCTTGAATTTGGTTGTTTAATTTTTTAATGTTTAATTTTTTGCACTACCACCATTTTATTTCATCTACATTCACAACTCAAACATAGACCACCGTGAAATTTGTTATTTTTGTAAAATTAAGTTTGTAAGCACTTTCTAGTTGTATATTTTGTTTGATTTCCTGTATATTTTCAACTCACACATGGATCATAAAAATAAAAATATATATGACAAAAAACAGAATATAAATCAATTTTCATCGATTAAAAACGTCCGAAACAATATCGAGTTAGAATATCGACCTGTGAACAATTGAACTTCCGCATGCCGACGTGATGCCGCGGCCGATCGATCAAATTATGAGAAGAGGCCGGCTGATGACCCAAATCGCGATTTCATATTCCATTTTGCTATCATGTTCGGCTGCCGCTTGGTAGCTGTGAAATCTTCGGGTACTTTCGTCAAGCTTTAAGGCAATCAGGGCAATTCGGACTGCCCAGCCTAGCTTAGTATAGCGTATTTATACGCAACGAGATCATTCGAACCGCCGACCCCCGCGGCTAATAGCAATAGTGTCCATTCGTCAATGTCTTATATAAGGTGCGTAAAAAATAATGCCAAAAACTTCAAAGTAATATGAATGTAAAGAAATATCTTTTAAAAAAAGCTTTAATTTATAAACTATTGAACTGAAAATAAAAAAATAATTAAACTTTCGTAAACACAGAAGATATAAAATTTTAACATTTTCTTAAAAGCTTGAGGCATCACACTTGAAATAAAGCTTTATATGGAAAAATTTCTATTGGATCCGCTAAAAATGTCATTTTGAACGAAAAATGGACTTAACAAGGTTTAATCTTACACGCCTCTTTTGTCAACAGGTTATGACTATTTGTTTATTCCGGCAATGTTTTAATAATAATTTTGTTAAAAATGAGCAAATTGTTCATTTTGTTTTAATTTTTTTGTTGTGACTAATGCTGCAGTACTCAATTGTTTACGGAATGAATATTTAGAAAATAAATCGTCATATTAATTTGTATATAACTTTAGTAGATAACAACAAAATCTCTATAATGTTTATAAGTAAATCTTCGAGTATCTGGTATTTTTCTGCGTATTTAAAAACAAATAATGCATAAGTGCATTGGAGGCTGAGATTTTTATTTGTTTTCAATTTACTAGTGTCGTACTGATTATTGCGTACATTTAAAGCTTAAAGTGCGCAAATATAACACTAAATAGTTATACATTAAATACAAAAAGTTTTCGAATTTATAAGTCGTGCAATAATTTTTAAAATGGACCGTGCACGAATTCGTTTTGCCCTTTTTAGAATCTTCGTACCGTCGAATCTGTACCTGGCAAAAATGATTGGGCAGACTAAAAACCCCATCTTTTTGCTATTAGAGATAGATTTCTATTTTTTCACGAAGTTCAGAAATTGCCTAGAATAGAATTTAGAATAAAAAGTATCCAATTTTTTAAAAATGTCAACGAAAATTGTCACTTTTTCAAGATTCGGCGTCAGAATAACGGATCTTATAGACTAGGGGACGGGTAAATTTGGCAAATAGTGATATATCAATATATCGATTATTATCGATATATCCATAGTGATCGATTTCGATAGTTATTTATTTATCAGTCACAATAAAATTTTACTGACAAATTCCCTGAAGGCTGACAAAGTTCCTTTCTAACTCACTCAATGTTTTGCCTTCAAAAAAATCAATAAATAGTGAAACACAACAAATTACTACTACTACTACCGAGTTTTTTTTCCGAACGATTTTTTAATTTTCTCTCTAACTTTATTATTTTAAAAAATACAGTCGTTGATTTTACAGCCGAAGTTACCAACATGGGGTAACACAAGAGACATGTAACAGGCTGCCACCTTTTTAGTTTTAAAAATATCAAAAAATTAAACTTTAAACGTTTCTATAACTCGAGAAGGGGTAAGTTTTCTATAAAAATTACTTCAGGTTTTACCGTAGGTGACCCCTACTTTTATATTTTAAATAGAACCCTGTATATTTTTATTAATTATCGTAATCAGCTTAAAATTAGCTTATCAACGATATATGACAAGGTAAGTTTTGATTTCAAAATGGCGGCTGGACAGTCTTGTTTATGAAAATGCAACTTTGACTTTTCGTGATAAAAATGCATTCAGTTTTTACAAAATAATTCTTTTAAACAGTCCAAAATATGCTTAGTTTTTATTTTTTTAGACACTTCAGCTTAAACATCGTTTTGAGAAATAATAGAATTTTTCATTTTTTTTTCACTTTTTTTTTTAATTACCGAATGAGCAATTTACAATTACAATTTATTGCAATTTAAAATTACAATATTTTTTATTGACACCTTGTATAATTTTACATATTCATTTTCTTCGCAAAAAACTTTTTTAAAATGTAATGCATGCACCTAACCTAACCTAACCTAACCTGAATTACCAAAATAGCAAAAACGAATATACATACAGGCTGTCAAAGAATCTGTTTAAATCAAAGTGTTCTAAAAAAATTAAATAAGCCTATTTTGGACTGCTTAAAACAAGTATTTTATAAAAAGTTACTGCATTTTTATCATAACAGGCCAATGTTGAATTTTGAAGAAATGGCTGCCCAGCCGCCAACAAAACTGACGAATACGATAATGGTATATACAGGATCCTATTTAAAATAAAAAAGTAGGGGTACCTTCTGGTTAAAGCGGAAGTAACTTAATTATTTATTTATAGATTTTTTTCTTTCATGGAGATATAGAGGCATTTCAAATTTCAAGTTGATATTTTTAAAACTAAAAAGGTGGCTGTTACATGTCTCTTGCGTTAAAATTTGGCTGTAAAATCGACACCTATTTTTGTAAAATAAAGTTAGAGAGAAAACTAAGAAACCGTTTGGAGAAAATATTCACTACCACTTAAAACTTAAGTAAAAACTTTGAAATTTGAATTCTTTTTTATGCTACAGGCTGTTGAAACATAGGTACATGATATTTAGGATTGCTAGATTTTTAACTAAACTTGCCACATTTTTTTCACACACACCTGTCCGTCTACACGCATCATAGCTCAAAAACTACTTATCCGATTGACTTTAAATGTTGATCAAAAATCAAGTGTAACAAGGGGATGAAATAGTTAATTTTCCTGAAAATTCAATACGGCGGAACAAAATTGCTACGTTACAAATTGTAAAATCGTTATTGGGAAAACTATTCATCGAATGGATTTGAAAATTTACGCAAAAATAAAATGCTATATAGGGATAAACTTCTAAAAATTTTTATGTAAATCTATTATGGCGGAAGTAAATACTTTAATGAAATATAAAAAAATACCAAAAACTACTTCCAATTGACTTGAAATTTTGCAAAAAAATCAAGTGTTAGATATGGACAGACTGGTAAATTTTTAGTGCGAATCCTATATGACATAAGAAAATGACGACCTAATAAAATGTTTAAATATTCGTTAAAATGCCATTTCCTGGAATAGAACCTTCTTTTTATGGAGAAAAATAATAAAGGGCAGAATTAATTTTTTTTAGATTACGAAAATAATGTTATGAAGTATAAATAAAAATAACAATAATAATAATAATATTAATACAAATAATTAACCTGGACATCAACATGAAATTTGGTATAAGTAAATGCAAGCTACTTCATATCAACAAGGGACAGTGGAAAGACCACCCTACGGGGGAAACAATCAACAATGAAACTATAGATAACATGCTCAAAGAAGAAACGTACAGATACCTAGGCTTCCATCAAAGCACCAAAATTAACCACACTCATATCAAATCAGAGCTCAAGACGGAAGTTAAAATTAGACTCACAAAGCTATTAAAAAAAACTGAATTCCAGAAATCTAACGAAAGCTATTAACACCTTCGCCATACCTATTCTTACGTATTCGTTCGGTATCATTAAATGGTCACACACAGACATAGAAAACATTCACATTCTCATACGCACTGAATTCACTAAACACAGGAAGTTACATCCCAACGCATGCAAGGAAAGACTCACCATCGAGACAAAAGAAGGAGGAAGGGGAATTATAGATATACAATCGCTAAATAAAAAACAAATTTACGAACTCAGAAAATTCTTCCACAACAAACAAACCTCCACAAGGCAATAGTGAAGGCAGACAAGAATTATACACCGCTCGACCTGTCTCAAACGAGCCACGTAGCAGACGCACACAGTCACATCCAATCACGACTAGAAAAGATGAAAAAACACTTCACGGAAGACACAGATACCACATAAAGCAAGACCATATACATAAAAAGCTTTCATATACGTGGTTAGAAGAAGGGCAGCTGTTCTCTGAAACAGAAGGCTTCCTGCTTGCCATCCAGGACAAAGTCATAGCAACCAGAAACTACCGAAAGCTCATCATCAAAGACACAACCATTGAAGACGAGAGGTGTAGGAGATGTCACCAGCAGAGAGAAACGATCGATCACATAACAAGTGGATGTAGAAAAATGGCCGGAACTGAATACACCGCGAGACACAACTCAGCAGCGAAGGTTGTTCATCAAGCATTAGCCACAACATATAAACTAACGTAGAACACAGACACTTACTACCATTATACACCAACATCTATACTTGAAAACGAAGACTACAAGCTCTACTGGGACATTGACATCCGTACAGATAAAACAATCCCCGCAAATAGACCCGATATCACCTTTCAATCCAAAAAAGAGAAAATCACTTATTTAATTGACATGGCTGTCCCCAAGATCGCCAAATACACCGACTTGGCAATGGAAGTAAAAAGGCTGTGGAAACAGGAAAGAGTCATCATTGTTCCTCTCGTCATATCAGTAACAGGTGTCACCCCAACCACTTTTACACCACATTTGGCTTAATTAGGACTTAATACAGACATTCACAGGAACATCCAGAAATCGGTCATTTTGAAAACATGTAGCATAATTAGATCATTTCTTAATATACAATAGTTGTTTTTTTTTCATTTCCTTTTTTTATTTTTATTTTTTGTACTGACTTGGTGTAATCCCGTCAGTATAAAATACAACCACAGGAATACTGTGAGACAACAAGTCATAAAAACAATAATAATAATAGTGACTACTATTATTATTAATAATCAAAAGCAGAGTAATATTATTATTGTTATTATTATTAATACAGTGAGAACAAACAATGTATCTAAATTATCTATGTTATTATATTGTAGGAATTATTAATATTAATCCAACAATTTGTCTTGAATGGTCTCAAATAAAATGTTAAAAAATAATCATAATAGTCTTTCAACTTTTAACTCTTTGTAAATATAGAAAAACTCCATACACACTCGCATATTCTAGGAAGTAAAAGACGTCGAAAATTATATATTACATTTTTTTACATGTTTATTCAATTATTATTATATTATTATATTAATATAATTATATTATATTAATATATTAATATAATAGTAAATGTTTATTCACTTATTATTATATTATTATATTATTATATTATTATATTATTATATCAATATAATTATATTATATTAATATATTAACTGTTATACGAGGAAACAAACTATGCAGACCCCTTTAAAATGTCTCCTGCATGACTACACTCGTAGTCTTGCCAATATTTGTTTTCGATAACCTATTTTTTTCTGCATGCATAACAGCAATAGAGAAATGAAAAATACCAATAACTGGACAATAAATATCAAAAACTATCAATACTTATCGGTAACTATCGGTAAATAAAGTGAATCGTTAGGTCATGTGCTATCGCCTATGGATAGGTAAAATCTAATATGGTCCATCCCTATTACAGACAACGGAAGAGCATAAGCGCGTAATGATATCAACCAATCACAAACACTTTAGGAGACGCCCTATTGTTTGTTATCATTTAACATCTGTGTAATTTCCATAAGAATGAACCGTTAAGCTATTCGTAATTATGTAAATCTGTGTTTAATGACCTTAACTACTCTGAAATGTCAAAATTTTTTATCCCGACAGGGACTACCACTTTACTTTATTCTACAAGGGAAAAACGAGTTTTCGGTACTTAAAACAATCATTTATAAAAGTCTCCCAATTATTTTGGATTGTTTGATGAAAAATGTCAGTATTTAAATGAACTGAAATAACTCGCTCAGTCGTAATCCTTGTCTATAACGCATATAACATACTCACGAAAAAAAAAACACTGATTTCATTTTAAAAGGGTAAAATTGGAATTATTAAGAAAAGAAAAACATTAGTACATCAAAAAGAGGCGTTTAATTTTTAAAACCGTTTAACATCTGTGAAATTTGTATTGTATTTCTATTTGGAATCAGGTTCAGGACCGTCGCGTTGAGCGCATTCTCTGAGATCGTCGATAATTCTGTGAAGATCTTCGGAATATTGTTGTTCATCTAATCGTTGTTCATCTAAATCCAGTGGCAATTGGATTAAAGCCGCACTGGTAGCGCGTGTAACAGCTTCATCAATTTCTCTGATAACTCTTTGATAAAAATCAACCACTTCAACCTCTAGACCGGTAGCACATTCCACGTCGTCACATCGCTCAATTTCTTCTCGAAGTCGGTTAAGTTCGTCCAAAGCGTCTTGGGTGACACTGGCCGCTTGATTTACTTGTTCTTCTGCTTCTTGGGCCAGTCTGTCGAAGTTTTCGTTCTGGGAGGAGGCCAGTTCTTCGTTCAGTCTTTCCACTTCTTCGTCAGATTGTTCTATACAACGGCGAACGTTCTCGCCTACCAAAAAAGATAAATTGCAATATAATATATATGTCTTTATTTAGCTAAAATAAATATTAGGAATATCCAACCACCAATGTGGATTAGACAAGCCACGGGCGTCTTGATTTCGAAAATCAAAATAGCCAAAAATATATTCTTCACGTCGAATTAGAAAATGTGTGACAAATAACTTAACATAAAAAATCAGCTCTCTCCTCCTTATAAATTTCTCCTTTTATGTGGAATGTGAAGTGTGACTCCAATTTAGTTCCGCACATAGTAATTTAGCAATGTGTACTGCTATACTGTCGTTTCAAATATTTTTATCGGACGCCAATTCGTTTCAGCGTATTGGATTCGTACCAATATTTTACCAGTTTTTACTTATGCTACACTTAATTTTTGGGTATAATTTAAAATAAATTAAATGCGTAGTTTTTTTCTGATTTCTTTAAGACTATCATGGTGAATTCATATTAGTTTTATCCCCTATATTACGTTGATTTTTTAAACATTTGAATGCGTACCATAATTTCACCATTTTCATCCTTTCACAAAATGCGAAATTAATATAATAAGTAGTTTTTCAGGCTGTTTTATTAGGCCGCCAATTTGTTTTGCTATCTTGAGTTCGCATCAAAATGTTGCCAGTTCATTCATATGTAACATGACTTTCGTGCAAAATTTGAGGAAAATGGCTTAATTAATTTTTTAGTAATAGTTTTTTAACATTTCGTTATCCGCCATTTTGTTTCGCCATATCGGATTTTTGCGATAATATTACCAGTTCACCCCCATATAACCCTTAAATTTTACCAAAACTGGATAAGTAGCTCTTTAGCTACACCGCGAACTCAAAGATAGACAGACAGATCGATGGAATTCAGAAAACATATTTTTGGCATCTAGGGTCATTAAACCAAATTGTTAAAAATTTTTGTAGGCTGCCATTTTGTTTCTCCATCTTCGATTCGTACCAAAATTGTACCAGTTAATTTCTGCTTAATATTTGATTTTTATGCAAAATTTTAAGTAAGTTGGATAAATAGGCCGTCATTTTATTTTGCCATATTGTTTTTTCTTCCAAAATGTCATGAAAGCATCTCCATGTAACCCTTGTTTTTTTATCAAAATTTGGACTCAATCGAGTAAGTAGCTTTTTAGCTACGTCTCGTAGAAGCAGACAGGCCGACGCAATCGAGAAATCATGTTTTTCGGCATCAAGGGACCTTAAAATGTAAAGATCTGAACAAATCTCGGCAGGTGAAGTGAAGTAAGAAAACTACTGGGGCTAATTGTGATATACTTTTAAATTGAATATCATATTACTTGCCTCGTAAAAAGGAAATATTGTAATTGTGAAACAATCATCCACCGAGATTTTTTTAGATCTTTGCGTTTTAGTGTACTTAGATGCCTAAAACCGTGTTTTACCAATTCTGTCTTTCTGTCTGTCTCTTTACGGCATAGTTAAGAAACTAATTACCCGATTGACTAAAATTTAAAAAAACTGCTTAATAGATTGACTTCAAATTTGTGCAACAAATTAATTGTGGTATAGAAATGAACTTGTAAATTGCAGTACGAATTCAACATGGCGCAATAAGATGGCGGCGAAATAAAATTACTGTAATCCTGAAACAAATTATCCTTTCAGGTTTTACATATGTTCGCATTTTATCAACCAAAAAATAATGTTTTCTCAATTCCGTCGGTTTGTCTGTTCGATCGCGGCATAGCCAAAAAACTCCTTAACCTATTGACTTCAAACTTTGATCAAAAATTAAGAGTAGCGTGGGGATGATCTGGTACTATTTTCGGAAAAATCCAATATGGCGGCCTAGTGAAATGTTGTTCAAACATATTGCTACAAAACTAATTGTCCAATTTACCTGACATTTTACGCAACAATCAAGTGTTACATAAAGTTAAACTAGAAAAATTTTGTTATGAATACCAGATAGCAAGACAAAATGGCGTTCTAATAAAATAATTAAAAAATCAGCATGAAAACTCCAGGTAGTACTAAGTTAATTTCAAATGTTGGGTAAACATTAAGCGTGATTTAAAAATAAACTGGTAAATTTGTGGTATCAATTCAAGATTGCGAAACAAAATGGCAATAAATAAAATGTTTAAAAAACCAGCATAGAAAAATTTTCTTATTCAATGGACTTTTAAGTATGGTATAGGTAGAAACTGATAAAATATTGGTACGACTCTAATATGGTGGAACAAAATGGTACCCAATACACATGTTTAAAAAACAATATATATGTGTTACTAAATGACTACGTGTGGAACTAAATTGGGTCTTACTAATAATACTTACTATTCCTAATGAAAGGCAAGATTTCTAACGAAGGAACTTCCGGGTAAATGAAATTTACCGATTTTTTTTATGTAATTTTGCGATTGCTGGTATATTTTTTGATCTAAAGTGATATATTTAGTTTTAAAAAAGTCGGTTTTACGGAAAATGTTCGTTTACCGTGATAATATTTGCCGATAACCCCTGAAATTAGAAAAAGTATTGATACCTCTACCTATAAAACAAACATTACTTTTCTTAATACAAAAGAGATGAGGTAACTGTGAATAAATCACTCCTTTCGCTAGATATTTTACCACACTTGACCAATAAAAAACTGACCCTTACTTGACTCTTTCTATAAATAAAACGCTTGCACTTCGTGCATTTTAGTTTATCCTATATATTTAAGACTTTTGTTTTGTTATTTAATTGTATGTTTTCGGCAACACTTTGAATAAAACAAATTTAGTTACGTTACCTTCAGATTGTTCTTCGATATCTCTGACTGCATCGTTGTATTCCTGGCTTGCTTGGTCCAAGTCATTACGGAACCTCTCTTTGGCGCTATCTACGAATTCATGAAGGGGGACCAGTGTGGCTTGAATTTCTTCTTCACCAGTGCGTTGACGTTCCATGACTTCTTCTTCAATTTTAACCCAAACCAATTGTAGCTCATCTGGGGTTATTCTTAGGCGCTGAAAAAGTTAATCAAATTAGCTAAGCATGATCTGGGAAGTTTGTTTACTTAATAAGAAAGTATTAAACTCCAAGTAAAGATCCTTAACGCACCAGATCACGCTGAAGCTATTATGAGTAAAAGGAAAAGAATGAATGGTTTTACAACATCATATAATCATATTATTGGTCTTGACTCAGCTCTGAAAGTGCATGAAGACACACTCTATAAAACCAGAAGAAGAATGCATTCGACGCGATGTCCTGTGGTTTGTCCTAAGTGCTCTTAATATTTATTGTACTTGTACTTGATCTATTTTAATGTTAATTAGTAGATAAGTAGCAGGTCAATGCGATTAAGAAAACAGAATTAATGACATTTTTAATTTAGTGCAAAAACTTTTTTCTTAACCTGATAAAAGGACCAAACATTCCCATACTTAATGGTCTTTATTGAGTACTTTTAAAATAGTATGTAATTAATTACCTATAAATATGAAAGAATTTGACGAGAGTTGAGCTTCGCGAATTTCAATGGTTTTGTCTATAGTTGCCTAAGAGAATGATGGAGATGGATTTTAGATTATTCCACTTTTTGTATTTCCATTGCATTAAGGGCGGGTCATCATTCGTTTGAAAAACACGAGGTTATAAATCAGGAAAGCACCGATTTCGGTTGAATTTAATTTTATTATAACTAATTCTTGAGCCTCCTTTTTTTTTGTTGAAGCGAGGGAAAACGAGCAGATGGAATGTCATCTGTTCCCTAGAAAACTGGCAAGGCTATAACATGGGATGCAAAGTGCAGACATATCTTGACACATTCACACTTACATCTAACTTCACAAAAGGCTGGCATGACTGCATAATTAGCAGCAAAGCCAAAAATAGCAAAAATATAATGAACTTGAAGACAGTTTTCTCTTTACTCCATTTGCAGTTGAAACGTTTGATCCGTGGCGAAGCTAAAAAACTTATTTTATTATAAGTAACCAAATTAAAAACAAGATGCCAAGAACTTCATCACTGTTTTCGCTTTGGTATACTGATTCAGGTTGTTGAAATTTTGTAAGGTATATATATATATATATATATATATATATATATATATATTGCTATGATTTAAAAAAATATTTCATATTAATAATTAATCCTAATAATAATAGATGTATGGTACTTACAGCAGCAAAAGCCAAAGCTGCAAGAGCTGAAAGGAAGACTACAAATTTGAACATGGTTCTATGCACCTTTTACTAACTCACAAAATACAAGTGATAAATGCAACAGGCTGACACAATTGATGAACGCATCAGATTTCTCGTTGGCTTTTATATTTAGTTTTTGTGACGGTACTTCTGATAACGGAAATAGTTTAAGGGGGTCTAATATTACTATTATTTGTTTAGTCAACGTTCCAATGTCAAGGATCTTCCTGATATCTGGAAAACAATTTGTTTGTCTACATGCTTATTTGTCAAGTATTATGCATTTGAGTATTTTACAGTTTATCGTTCAGTAATATGAAACTACCACTACAGTAATAAAGGGCATAACCTGTCGACGAAATAGCATCCAGGGGTGTATTTTGTTTGGGGAGGGGTGGGAGCAAAAATTAAACTGTTTTCAGAGAATGGACGAATGTATATATCGTTACAAAGAGCATACTCAAGTCTTCACAAGCACAAAAAATTGTGCAAATGTGCAAATTCTGAGATAAAACAGTGCAAGAAGAAGAATTTGCACATTAATTCTACACATGTTACAACATAATTGTTGTAAATTTACAAAAATGAGACAAATAGAAAGACTAGTAACTTCTATTACTAGTAACTTCTATTAATAACTTTCTTCAACTTTCAAACAAATATCCAAATTAACAGATGCATAACTGTAGTTTGGACAAAAACAATATTGGACTTTGTCATGTCCGTCTAAAACTTTTTCTAATCGTGCTAATTTCGTAGAATTTAAATGAAATTACTAATATCACTATTACGTGTCTATAAGTCTAAAGTGTTGCAGGGTCACAAAAAGCCTGTAAGAATAATCCAAGAAACAGTACATTCCGCCGTTTAGTTATCGATTAAAACTAAGCAGGTGTTATTTAAAAGTACGAACAAAGGTCCCGCAAGCATTGGCTTCCATGTACGACTTTCGCGTGGAAGTGAAGTTATCACCTCATCCTTGTCTGATGTCGTAAAGTATTTCCAAAACGACGGTAACGAGGTAAACTGGGGTAAATGGGAACGACGATGGATACTTTGGGTTTGCTGAGTGAGGTAAATTTAATTTTAATATACAGAGATATCCGAATAAAAGTAAACAATACTTATAACTTCTTTCTTTATAAAGATGGAAGAAAATGTTCAATATGAAAGTTGAACTGAGTATCGAATGAAAAGACGTAGTTAAAAATCTGTAAATTTTCTTTTCCTGGAAGTTGCCTCGTCATGAATCTTTCCTTTTATTTGGAATAGTAAAGTGCGATCCAATTTAGTTCCGCACATAGTTATTTAGTAAAACATATATACTGCCTTTCCAAACATTTTTTTTTTGTACTCCACCACTTATTGGATTCGCACTAATATCCTATCAGTTTCTACCTATGCCGTACTTGATTTTTGGGCGTAATTACAAATAAATTGAATAAGTAGTTATTTCACTGATTTTATTAGGACCGCCATGTCGAATTCGTACCAGTTTATCCCTATATTCCATTTAATTTTGTGCAAAATTTTAATCCTAATTAATAAAATAATTTTGTACGTTGCTTTTTTAAACATTTTATTTGGTTGTCATTTTTTAGCAATCTTGGATTTGTACCACAATTTTACCAGTTTATCAAGTACACTTAATGCTGGCACAACATTTGAAATTAATCTGATATTATGTAGTGTTTTCATGCTGATTTTTTAAATATTTTATTAGGCCGCTACCTCGAATTCGTACCAAAATGTTAGTAGTTCATTCTTATTTAACATTGATTTGTGTTCAAAATTTGAGGTTTAGTTGCATTATTGGTTTTGTAGTAATATTTTTTTAATACTACGCCGCCATTTTGTCCCGCATATGACTTTTAATTTTTGATTAGATTTGAGTTTAAAGTGAATCCGATAAGTACTTTTTTAGCTATTTCATGAACTAGCCGACAGACCGTCGGAATCGAGAAAACATATTTTATGGGGTCAAGGGACTCTAAAACGTACCCTAGGGAGGTGATTTCTTACACGATTACAACCATTTAGTTTGGTAGCCATTTTATTCTGCCATCTTCAATTGGTACCATAATTTTACTAGTTAATCTCTATACCAAAATTAATTCTTGCACAAAATGTTATATGTTAATTCAAACATATTAGGTAGATTTTTCAGGCTGAATTTTTAAATATATTATTAAACCGCCATTTTTTTTCGCCATATTTGATTCGTACCAAAATTTTACCACTTGATTTCTATGAAAAATTTGAGGTAATTTCGATTTTTACTAAAATGTTCAGGTCATCTCATACAACCCTTAATATTAGATGAATAAAAAATTAGATAACTACCTTAACCAGAGGCTATACATATTTTCTTTCTTAAACTGTGCCTTAATATGGGACGAATGAAACAACAGTTAACGCAGTATTAATTAATACGTTTTTTGTTAATAACAGAGTGCTTCAAACTCGTTGGTCTATTAGAAGTATGACGAAAAGAAGGAAGTAGTTGCAGTGTTGTCAGATCGACTGGTAACTGACCAAAATTTCATAATTTTTAAGTGGGACACCTTGTATTTTATTCTATTTTTGGATTCTTCGAAAAATTCCAATTATATTTTATGTCTATAATAGCGAGATGAAACCAAAATACGAAATCGAAAACTACAACACTGTAGGTGTCAATTTGACGTTCGCAAAATTACACAAATCATTGTTTTCATAGCACACTACGCTACTAGGTATGCATGATACACTAGACCTCGTCTAAGTAGGACACCGATTGCGCCCAACTTTTTTGGGGTAGCTAGTTCAAAAAATTAGACAATCATAAATTTAAAAATAATACTTTTTGGTACATATACACAAAAGGCTTGCATGTTATGAAATATTTAAAAAAACCTACGCATTAATCGGAAATAATCCTTAAGAATTGAAGAATTAAAAAAATAAAACAATTTTCCAAAATGTTTGTTTTCTTCCGGATATCCCCGGAAATACTCAGATTTTCATAACGTTCTAAATGGCATATTGTTAGGCATCTAAATGCACAACTTTACCATAATTAAAATTTGACCGACATATATGATGTGACTCGAATTCAAGCCACCCTGCACGTACGTATATTTACGGTTTCAAAATTAAATTTTTAAATTTGTATTTATAGCAGTAAAGGGGACGTCAAAACTAAATTCAAGATTATAAGTTATATAAGTTATTTTTAAATGTGTTCAGATTATTTGTTGCGCTCAGATTGAAGAACAAAAATCTTTTAATAAAATTACATATCTTAACATGTAGACTAGTCTGTCTACAGAATGTTTCGATACATAATATAAACAATATTATTTAAGCAAGCATAAGAAATTATGTCATTTATCTTAAGTTTTTATAGACACATAGTAGTTGTACAAATACTTTCATCCTATCGGGACTCATCAGTACGCCGATCGTAAATTTCGAAAATAATAAATAATTTTGAAAACAATTCTTTTCTATTATTTAATGTTTCTCTCTTACGATCGGCACAATGATGAGTCCCGATAGGATGAAAGTATTTGTACAACTACTATGTGTATATAAAAACTTAAGGTAAATGAGATAATTTCTAAATAATATTGTTTATATTATGTATCGAAACATTCTGATGACACGCTAGTCTACATGTTGAGATATGTAATTTTATTAAATATTTGCTTCAATCAATTTAAAGTTAAATATTTATATAAGTTATGTTTAGGAAAAGGTTCAAATATACCCCAGAAATGTAAAAGATATACTTAAAATATTGAAGTACACCTTCAAGCAAATGTAACTCTGAATCACGAAATTTTAATTCACTTTTTACACGAGAGTGTTATTAAGTGTACAATAAGAAACTACCAAAACATTTACCAAATTAACACTTTTATTTTTTCTCAAATGTCCAACAGTCTAAATAGGGTCGTTCCACCGTGCGACTCACCGACGGAACTGGGAACTGTTTTTCGGCAACTAGTCTATGAACCCTGCAATTAGATCTGAAAAAATGTGATTTTTTCAGGTCTATGATAAATTTCCTTTACCCGGAACTTCCCTCATTATGAATATTTCCTTTTATTAGGAAAAGTGAAGTGTGAACCAATTAAGTTCACTACATAGTTATTTAGAAACACATATATACTGTTTTTCAAACATTTTTATTGAACGCCATTTTGTTCCAATATATTGGATCCCTAGCAGTATTTTACCAGTTTCTACCTATGCCACACTTGATTTTGTAATAATTTAAAATTAGTTCAATAAGTAATTTTTACATTGACACCCATACCGCCATTTTGTCATGTTGAATTCGCACCAGTTTATCCTTATATCATATTTAATTTTTCTCCAAAATTTATAGTCAATTGGATAAGGAGATTTTTTTACGTTAATTTTTTTAACATGCAATTTGGCCGCCATTTTGTTCCGCTATCTTGAATTCGTAATATAACTTTACCAGCTTATCTCTATATCACACTTAATGCTTGCACAAAATTTGAAATTAATCTAGTAAGTGTCTTTTTTCAAACTGATTTCTTAAATATTTTATTAGGCCGCCATTTTGTTTTGGTATTTTATATTCATACCAAAATGGTACCAGTTCATTCTTATGTAACATTTGACTTTCTTGCAAAATTTGAGGTAAATTAGATATTTATTTATTAGTAATAATTTTCTAACGTTTCACTAGGCCGCCATCTTGTTTTGACATATTGCATTTTTACCAGGTTATCCCTATATGAGTCATAATTTTTTACTAAAATTTGAAGTCAATCGGATGAGTAGTTTTTAAGCTATTCCGCGAACTGACAGACAGACAGACAAACCGACCGATGGACTTGATATAATATATTTTTGGCATCTAAGGACGACAAAACGCGAAGATATGTAAAACCTGAGAAGGTGCTTTTCCAGATTACAAAAATGTTATTTGGCGTCATTTTGCTCTGCAATCTTGAATTGGTACCACAATTTTAATAGATACTACAATTAGCTATGGCACACGATTTGAAATCGGTTGACTAAGTAGTTTTTTCAGGCTGAATGTTTAAATATTTTATTAAGTCACCATTTTGTTCCGCCATCTTGGATCCGTATTAAAATTTTACCAGTTGATTCCTACATAATACTTGATTTTTGTGCAATATTTAAGATACATTGGATAAGCACTTTCTTCGTAATAATTTCTTTAACATTTCGCTAGGCCTCCATTTTGCTTTGTCATTTTGGATCTTTACCAAAATGTTACCAGATTATGCCCATAAGACTCAATTTTTGACCAAAATTTGAAGTCAATAGGTTAAGTAGCTTTTTAACTATTTTTTAACTATGCCCCGAACAGACATGCCGACAGACAGATAGACAGACCGACGGAATCGTGAAATTCTGAAAAAACTCGGATGGTGTTTTTTTAACGATTACAATACTTCCCTTTTGTGAGGGAAGTAAAAAGATACATAAATACGCTTATTTTAAATTAGAAGGTATGATTTTTATCGCATCTTTGAGTTATATGAAAAGTTCTATTTTGTGGAACATACCCTATGCGGTTTTACGCTCGCTTTTAAAATATTTGAATTTAAAATTTATTTCACATAGAAAACTATTTTAACTCAAAAGCAATGTCATAGTTTAGGTGCCAGGGGGGTCCCAATCGTTTCTTTAATTTTTACGGATCTACCAAAGTTTTTTAATGTATTTTGAGCCCATCAACAATAATTTTTAGGGCAGAAGTCTTCTAGAGTGGTCAGACAATTGTTATTAACAAATAATTGTTTATTTGCAAAACTAACCATTGAGTGGTTTTAAACAAAAATGGTCTTTATACGTTTTTACGTACGACGGTTAGTTTCCGAGATAATCAGCGATAAATTATGAAAAAACGCAATTTTTGCGATTTTTGGACCCTTATAACTTTTGACTGGATAAACTTTTTTCGATTTTGAAGACAGCGATAGAAAGCTCAAAATAAGATCTGAGAATGCTATATGTAAAAACGGTTTAAGCCGTCTACAAACAAGTAGCTTTCGACTTCTTATTAAAACGCATAAGGAAGTCTACTGTGTTTTGTTTTTTCTTGTTTTAACCTGCAACCATGTATTCTGTTGCAGAACGTAACGAATAGTTATTAGTTCTCGAATTACCCTATTTTCTGTACTTAAGAAATGAGTTTATGCCTTTATTAAGTGCTTTATGGTGGGTAACTTAATTCATTTAAAGTTATTAGTTAATAGCGGTCACTAGTACCGAACATGGTTGACATAAAATAATTGCAGTGACAACAGTGCGTCTTGATGAAGTCCATTGTAGATTGTAGGTCTTGGAAAACCTTGGAAGTATTTTCGAGAAGTACAGTTCATAACAGATGCGCAGGAATCGTTTTGCATATTTTGTGCAAAGTTATAGTTATTTAAATAATATTTCGACAGAAAGGGTAATTTTATTATTCACAGTGTAAATGATACATTTTATCAAGCAAGCCGAATAAATTGTATAATGTTAATATATTCCATTAAGGTACTGTGTTCCTACGTTGCAAGCGCTTGTACTAAATTATCCGTTGATTATTTTTTAAACTAATTATTTTAGTTATTTAAGTTAATTTTCAAAATATTTTATTACTCCAGTTATTTCAAAACTTTTACAACTGTATAACAAAGATTTGTTCTGATGGCAGTACAAAACCATGTCGAGGCAATTTTTGGGGCGTACCTTGCTGTAAATTTTGTTCGTGCATGAAAAAAAATTAATGTAAAAATAAAGACAATCTTAAATACCGATTATTTTTTTCTATGCAATACTTCTGACAAGATCAAAATTACATAAATTTTATTATTTATCAGGAAAACCAAATAACATCGACGTGTATTCGAACTTAAAATGACAGTCAAGTTATTGACTAAAAATATCTATTCTAGGTACAAGTTAATGCAATGCGGAACACTTATATGACGAGCTCATTTTGGAAATCCTGAAGTATGCGCGCCACACATGACGGCGCGTGTAAATAAGTGGTGGAAAGCTACTTTTTTATAGCCGGATCAGACAATAAAGACGTAATTATTAAGTATATCATTTGATTACTCATTGTGGATCTTGATTTGAGCTTTCTATCGCCGTGTTCAAAATGGAAAGAAGTTTATCCAGTCAAAACTTATGTGTTCAAAAGTCGCAAGAATCACATTTTTTCATTGCTTATCGCAAATTATGTTGGAAACTAAGCATCGTACGTAAACATTTATAAAAACCTTTTTTTCTTAAAAATCACTCAAAAAACACGATCCATTTAGTTTTACAAAAAATGTTTTTTCAAAAATTGAAACAAATATTAGCTAATAACAATTTTCTGTCCACTTTGGCGGACTTCTACCTTAAAAATTACTGTTCATAGGCTTAAAATATATTAAAAAAAACTTTCGTAGATCGGTAAAAATTAAAGAGGCTATTGCCCAGTTTGCACTAAAGTAGCTACAACTGTTTCCACTACTACTCTTTAAGAGTTTTTACGTATTTATTACTAGTAATCCTACTATATATCATTAAACACTTTGGGTTACACGTTTTTAAGTATTATATATGTATTTGTTATTGCGAATAATACTTTATAGTAATTTTCCACGTAAAGTAATTATATAATAACTACTGCCAAGTAACTACTTAAGGAATTGACCCCAAGGTCCGTGATTATTCAAAGATACTGTTTCTAATCTGTTTACTAAATTACAACTTTTAAGTATCAGTACCTTCTGGAACTCTGCAGAGACTGTTCCATTAAGTTCAAATGTACTCCTATAACGTATTACTATAAAGTAAATCGAGTCGTTGTAGAGTGGAAAAAGTTATCGTCTACTGCTACTTTAAACTGGCTATTACCAGACAACCCTCATTAATCGCTTGCACAAACATTGTTATTTGTTAAAAGTCTAAATGAAAAAGTGAGTTTGTACTAGACAGTTCGAAGAGATTATTAAAGTAAAACATTAACATAACCCTACATTCACAAATGACGCTCGCAGAGGTTGTCAGAATAAAAATAGATTAATTTAGTCATATTTTGCGAAAAACTAACGATAATACAGGTGCCCCCATTTAAACCTTTAGAAATTTTGCATCGATCTGGTGAGTGGGCTTCTATTGTCGCCACTATCCTTATAAAGTCATTGTAGTTCGGTCTACAGCTATTAATTAGTTGTGTATGTGGTGTGTTATCGTCTACGAGTAACAAGTTAAAATTGTTCACAATGGCTTCACATACCATAAGAAAAAAAAAGTAGCTTTCGCCACTCAGTTACATTTTATAGAAAATTAGAAATATCACAACTTCGCTATGTCATGCCTGAACAAAACGGTATTTTTGAGAAACAAAAAATAAAAACGAAACAAAGGGTTATGGTTATAATAAATGGCAGAATTATAGTAGTGACTTAAGTACCGCAACTCTCCGCATGCTACGGCACAACGCATTAAATTTTAAAGAACCGGCGGAATGTTCGCAAATCGAAACCGATTGGTAATAATATACAGTATAAGATTAATGGGAACTTTGTAGATAACTTTATTCGTACCACCTTAGTGTTCAAGATTTCAGTGTAATTGAGTATAAGTGACAGTTGCGTATTTAAAAAATCCAAACTATAAAAGCGTATGGGAGCAGTGATGACACTTGGTGTTAAGTAATTTTTGCAGCAAAGAAATTTAGCCAACCTAAAAGTAAAAGTCCAATAGAACGCCATTATTTATTTTCATATCCCCTGTAAATATTTAGCTATGATGTTTTTTTTTGTGAGTATAAAGATTAAAAATGCATACAAACTAAACTTTACGTTAAAAAAGAATCACTCTTTATAATAAGATATTTAATTACTATTTAAACCAAAGTCCAAAATTACATTTTTGAAATTTAAATTGGCAAATATATTTGACCGAAATGTGAAAAATTAACGAATTTTAAAGGTACCTGAAGTTTTTTAGGACTATCATCTGCATATTCAACAGAAAAATTGCCTGCGTTTTAATTTTAGGTCCTTAGCATAGCCAGAAAACTAAGTGAAACGCATGTATCCTACCTCAAATAACAATAACGTATTCTATACGCTCTACACCATATTCCCAATTTGAGTGTTTGTAGTCGCCATAACTATTTTGTTTGTATTAAAACGCACCATTTTTACGGATTAAATAACCATATAAAGTGACGGATAGGGTGAATTATTACTAATCGGCTACTTAAATGGATCTACACAATTCCGTACTAACTACATAATAGTCAAAGTCACAGTTACATGTTATTCACGAAATAGTTACCCTAAAATTGTTCCCCATATTGGTAATGACCACGTAGTCTAAACTTAAACAGATCGTGACGACACCAAGTTCCGGTTACTTCAATGAAAATTCTTGTGATAACAATGACGTATTCATGACTGAGATCAAGGTTGTAACTAATATTTTTTTATAGTGGGTTTATATTTTTATTTGTACTCAAACTGAGTTACTCCATTAAACAATAATAATATTTAGAACGGAAGCTTTCACGGCTTAGATCAATTAAGAAATCATGGTTCTTGGGGTGTTTATACTATCCGACTTGATTGCATCGCCGAACCGTCGAAGAGCCTGATCGATTTCCACTGTGTGATATAGGGTGTAACCCGTATCTGTATTGAAATTTTTTGTATGTTTAAAGATTTCAATAAATTCTATAATTCTTCGTTTATAAAATCCTGGATCCGGTGCTAGAACCTTGGTTTCCTTTACATTTTTAATATGGCCAGTGGTATGCTGGTGTTCAGCTACAGCAGAATGAACAATTTGTTTTTTTTAATACGTCGTTCATGTTCCTTAAGTCTAGTTGACATTAAGCGTCCTGTTTCTCCCACATACACTTCTACACAGGAACAATGAATTTTATATACTCCTTCTGTTTGGAAAGGTAAATCTTCTTATGTGTTTTGACCGCCGAAGTAATCGTCCTATTTTGTCTGTAGTGTCATGTATATAGAGAAGACCAAACTATCTAACTGTGGCTCCTTATCATTCTCCTTTGGCTGAGTTGGATTACTATATCTTTTAATTGAACGCGTAATATCTTCGGTGCAATAGCCATTTCCTTTGAGAGCTTCGGTCAGTTTCGATGTTTTCGATGTTAGAGAATCTTGATCAGAAATCGAAATAGCTCTGAATACTAGTGAGTTAATAACCGACTTCTTTTGTGCTGAATGGTGGTGAGAATTTGCATTTAAGTATTTATTTGTATGCGTCGGTTACTCTATACACAGTGTCCTAATGTATAATTTTCCGTCCTTTGAACACATACATCTAGAAAGGAAGAATCCTTCCATTAGATTCAGTTTCCATTGTGACCTTAATATTATGATGCTGTTAATTAAGGGGGTCCAGAAATATGAGAAGATTATCCTGTCCATGAGGCCAAACAACAATAGTATCATCTACATATCTGAACCAGTGTTTTGGTTTTAGTGGAGCGGATATTAGAGCAATATCCTCGAAGGCTTCCATAAATATATTCGCTACCATAAGTGATAGAGGAGATCCCATAGCTGCCCCTGAAGTTTGTCATAAAAAGTTCCTTGAAAAATTAAATAAGTAGATGTAAGCCAAGCTTCCACTAGATCTCTATTAAGTTCTTATCAAGATAATTATGTTCCAATATGTCTGGTATAATGGAAATTAAGTCGTTGACAGGAACATTTGTGTATAGTGATTCTACATCGAAACTGACCAAAATATCTTCGGCATGCAACTGGATTGCCTTCAGTTTTTCCACGAAATGTGCAGAGCTTTTGATAAAGGAATCTTTTTTTCTAGTAAATGGATTACGAAAATTTGAAAGATATTTACCTAATTTGTACGTGGGCGAGTCTATTGCACTGACGATCGGTCGAAATGGCATATTTTTCTTGTGTATCTTCGGAAGACCGTAGAACCTGGGAATCTTAGAGCTGCTTGGTTGTAACGATTTATTTTTCCTGTTGGTAAATTGGATGCGTTGATTAAATTAGGCGCGTCTCTCTATTCTACTTGTAGGGTCTGCATAACCTTGTAGGTGTTGTCCAAAAGTTGAGTTACTTTTCCACGTATTCCATTCTGTTCATGATGACTGTGGCGTTGCCTTTATCTACTGGAAGTACCAGAATGTTTGCATCTTCATTTAAGTTCTTCATTGCTGTTTTTTTCGGCTGCGGAGAGATCCGACTTCGGTAGTTTTGAGTTTTTAATGATCTTCGCTGTCTCATATCTGATTCCATCGACTTGTTTCACTGGTAATCTTCTCATTGCTGCTTCAACAGAGGATACTATGACTCTACGGGAATGCTACTAGGTACTATTGCGAAATTTTGTCCTTTGGAAAGGACGGAATGTTTTGCTTCGGTAATCTTCTCATTGCTGCTTCAACAGAGGATACTATGATTCTACGGGAATGCTACTAGGTACTATTGCGAAATTTTGTCCTTTGGAAAAGACGGAATGTTTTGCTTCGGTTAATGACTTCGGTGACAAGTTTATGACTGTATTCTGCAGAGGGTTCACTAGATTTTTTCTGTTCAGGAGGCCTTCAAACCTCTTTTGTTGCTTAAGGGTAACTTCTTGATAGATTTTTTTCTGCCTGTGCGTTGGTTCTTTGTAGTCTAGAAGCTAAATTCAGATGAATTTCTAGTCGTAGTTCACGGGTATTTGTATCTAAATCGCGACGTATTGCCCTAATCCTTTCTCTAACTAATGCATTGCTAGCACGCTTATAAATATTCTTAGCAGCTCTAGAAGTAATGTGATGTCTCACTTGTAGTGATTTCGGTACTATATGCTTATCTCGGCATCTAAGGAAGCCAATTGGCAGAGACAACTGTGTTAAGATCGGTTTTCACGTGTGATGTAGATCGTAACCCGTATCTCTATTGATTTTTTTTTTGAGAATCTATTGAAATATTTAAACATAGAAAAAATTTTAATAGGGATAAGGATCTGTATCACAAGTGGAAATCGATCTTAACACAGGGTCAGGGTTCGGCGACCACAAGTCGGGTATAAAAACCCGCCTGAATTTCTTCGAGCACATTGATTGTTCAGATCTCGTGGAGTAAAATTCCCTGAAGATGCCTCGTGTAATCGAAGACGAAACGTCGAATAGTAATTCTATTTTCACCTGGTTTATTCACAAGAACCATGATTACTTAATAATAATATTTATAAGAAATAACAAGTGATTAGAACCAATGACAAATTAATTAGAACATGAACTGATAAAATGTTAATATTACAAGTAAATACTAAAAAAATGTTCAAGATGCTTACCATGTATTTTTTCACACTTTTTATACATTTTCCTCTGCCTCTGAACGGTGTTGATAATACTTTCAGCATTATTTTCGGTCACATTTATTTCTTCAAAGGAATGTGTCTAAAGATTTGAGGCCTGGCTTATTTGCAGGGAGTGTAACGTTCCAAGTCTACCGATCCATTCGTTATACTGGTAGTTTAACCTTAACCTATTTTATAAGGAGGCGTTTTGTGGTGTTGCCATAATATAATGCGTCTACGTTATTCAAATAGTTAATGGTAACCAAAAAACCAACGGTCCTAGAATTTTAAGTTAATAGTCCACATCAAACGTTGATTGAATTACGGCTTTGTAAAGTAATTTTTTTCGATAAAAAAATATTATACATGTACTTATATTTCGTCCATTAAATATTCCCTCAGTTGAGGAAGTTGATTCATCTGTCCAAATGGTAGCATGAATTAAATTAGGATTTTGCCGCATTATTTGATTAAGATGTGTGTAAAAAGTAAATCTTTGTTTTCGATCAGCACTGTGCTTTTGAACTAGCATACTTTTATATGGTCTATACTTAAAATGCTTTAACGTTATTTGTTAAATTCTGCACAAAATTGGGAACTGGGCGTCTGGGATTCCCTTGGAAGTTTAACAAAATCGCTAAGTCTTTTTCTTCATTTCTTTCGTTGCCCAGAATTGTCTTTCTTCAAACCTTCTATTTGTTTTTGTTATATGGTATTTAACAATGACATTCCTTTGTCCCTCCTCAATACTTTCTTCATATCGCCTTTGAGCCGCCCTCACGTTATATTCATATTTTACATAATATTTTTTTCATTTTGTATCTCTCATTAAAGCAATATGCATAAAATAAAATTGTAAATTCAGGGTAACTTGTTTCCACGCTGGAAAAACAAGGTCATATCTATGTGAAATAAATTCAAATATTTTTAAAACGACTGGGAAGCCGCACAAGGTGTGTTATACAAAACACCTTTTGTAGCATCCAAAAACGCGATAAAAACCAATACATATTTGCACATATTGCACAATTTAAAATAAGTGAGAAAATCGTTTTTTTAAACCATACCTTTTCACAACATTTTTTAATATTTTCTTCTATCTTTATAAAGACTTACCTTTATTTGGATATACCTGCCCAAATAATATATGATAATAACTAATTATTGTAGATGCATTTATGTTTAAAACAATAAAGAAATTATTAGAATTTTCTAGAGTCCCGCATAAGTTTAAAGTTATGAAATATACATAGAGACAAAATATCAAATTGTTTTCATCACATTTTTGATATCTGACCATAATTTTAAACATTTTTCATGTAGCACACCTTATACCCAAGTTCACTTTTTTTTTGGAGACATTGATAATTAAAAATTGCCAATTTCAGACTTTGAAAGTCTGTAGAGTTTAAATGGTTCGACAAATTAAACATTTTTATCTTATATATTATGTTCTTTCTTATGGTGTCACACACAATTCGTTTGTTGACTTAAACTTTTTTCTTTTTTTCTGTTACTTCTGTTCTGACTAAAAGTAGGTGCTAAAAGAAATACCATTAATAACAAAGCCAGTATATTCGTTTTACCCTAAGCTGAACCATTTAGATTTTACAGCCTTTCAAAATGTCAGAATATCAATAACTCTAAAACAATTGACCTGACGCATAAGGTATGCTATATAAAATACGTAGGGAATTATGCGTAGATTCCAAACATCTTTTTATTAAGAAAAGAGGTATTTCGTTTCAAAAAGCCTACACGGCACACCAGGGGGTATACTTAATACTAGGATTTAGAAAGCACAATTTAATAATTGACGCCACACCTTTTAATATTTTTGTTAAAAATAATTACTAGAATTTTAATCAATTTTGTGCAAAACTTTATGTATGCACTGTAATATAATAATATACGGCTCAAACATGTAGTAAACATTGGTGTTTTCAAATTACTAGATTTGATAACATTTTTTTCAGTATTAAAATATTTATAGTACTTGAAGTAAAGTTTTTTTTTAAAACTGCAAAAACTTCCGTGTAAATATATTTAAACAAATTAGAAGTATTTGGATTTAGTTTCAAGTATATTATTTGTTATACATACATTAACACATCAAAAAGGAATCTTAATCAAGTGCAACGAGTGGGTATATGAATATACGTATAACAACGAACACAATTGAGGCTCCCTACTAAAATTCTTTGAATATTTGTTATGCTATAATTATTACAACTTACCTAACTAGCGTGGAACTGGTACGTTTCCACGCTCCGTGTCATGCGGGCTTCTATCAGCAGTTAAAGACTTGTCATAAAAAAGTTTTCAACTTCAAGGATTACGTTGATTTATTATTTTTGTATTAATATTTTATTTATATATTAGATGACTAATATATATGTTTTGTAAGGAACTAATATTTCGTCTTTGTATGTAGAGTTTGTCCGGCATCAACTTTGTTAATGTAAAATACCCTATATAATATATGTCCGTCAAATGAAATGGGTCTCATCTTGTTGATTATAAATATATTATAATATATAGGTTTGATACCTTTATCTCTAAAGATATCTTAGAAATTTGAGAAAAACCTTGTGAGGCAGTGTGTTAAGGAGAGACGGACAACGCTTCATCAGTAGAGTCGATGGGAAAACGGTGTCTCTTATGGCAAAGTTTCCCTCAAATTTCTCGGTTGTCTTTAGAGATAAAGGTATCAAACCTAGTATATTTAAAATAAGCAAGAAGAGACCTATTTGACGGACATATATCAAACAGGGGATTCCGTTTTAAATAACAAAGTTGACACTCATTTCGTTAATTTCCGATGTTCATTTGTTTTTCTGGTAGGGAATCCTGGCGGTTCAGGACAATCCCTACAACTTTTGTGTTTAAGGATTTGTTCTACCTCTTACAATAAAGGTGGTTGACGCTGTCTATACACCAATCACTCCGTGATAGTTGGACGGTTTTAAATGCATTTTTCAAGAATTATTTACGATGGTGCCGAGGTGCTCCCATAGCAAGTATATTTAAAAAAATAAAAATGGCGGAACGACTCTATATTGATTTTTTTTCTGCGAGAAAGTTTCGGGGAAAACTTTGAAACCCTTGAACATATTGCATTACATTTTGGTCTGAGAGGTATAGCTAACCAAAAAATTAGGTTACCTTGAGGTACATTTCCGAACGAGGGGGATTATATTTTCTTGTAAGGCGGTAGACGGGACGATGAAGGAGAAATAGAGAGCTAATATAAGAATATCAAATTTTACATGGTTTTCGTTGTTCTTGGGGATTTTATTAATCAATTTAATTTTTGACTATTCGTTTTGCGGATTTTGTATGCATACGTATAGATTGCCGTTACTTAATTATAGTTACGGTAATTCTTCTGTACCGATTACTCCGGAAAAATTTGACAAACCTGGATGAATATTCTCATGTTCGTATTCATATATTCTGTCAGATATTTATGGGTGGCCTAGTCTGAGAATCCGAAACTAAGAGGGATACCGGATATAATCTCAGGTATACGCTTCCGTGCCTCTGGAATACCAAGCGCCCTGCCAGAGTAATAAGCTTTAGCAGAGTAAGGCGGTTTTGCTGGGGTAGACCACCTTTCCGAGCTACTCGTGGGAACTATATTACTAAAAACAGTGAACCGTCTAAGGGGGAACAACTAAACTCGTTCAGGGGACTCGTAATATTCTGGTCCGTTCTAAAGAAAAACAGGACTGATGCTCAGAAGGTCAAAACCAGACGGCTCAGGTTTGAAGCTACCAGAGCGGCCAAAGCCAATCACTAAGGTTCAGGGAGACTAAACGTCTTAGGTCCAAAGGAAGCACCCCAGGAACTGCGAAAAGTAACCAGCTTGAGAAGAAGCCCAGGCATTCTCGCCTGCTGTTGCGAAGCTCAGAGTGGCTATAGTACCGGGGTCATATTTGGAGGTCGTCATATCAGAGATTCAACATAGAGCTGCCATGTCGGCTCTTAGTACCGTTTTAGATGGGATAGAGAAGAAGGCCTATCCCCAGATTCAGCGACTTCCGCCTGATCGAACAGGAATCTATTGGAGTGAACTGTGAAGATCAGTGGCTCTGGACTAGACTGCTAGAGAGGACTCTATTAACCGTTAGGCAATATGATGGTGCCTCTCTGAGTATTCGTAAGCGTGTTTGAGAGAAAGGTAAAGGTTCTAGTAGTGACTGAAACCACCACCGACACAAGAGTTCGAACGGAATAGGGACCCGTCTCCACGTTTAATACTGCTCTGCAGTGAGACCTCGAGTATATATGTTTATATACGACTCAGATAGGGAATTAGAGGTGCAGCAGAAGGGCGATCTCATTAATAAGGCACATATATTTCCTGCAAGAGCCTTGGGTGTATTAGGGGCTTGTGAGAGGTTTTGGATAGATGGAAAGTTCTCTATATTACAAAAGGGACTTGAACCCAAGGGACTGCGTCTTCGTTAAGAGATGTATTAACCCCTTATTATTACCCAAATTTTGTTTCTGGGAGTTAGTGGCTCTGACTCGAGAGAGGACCCACTTACTAGAGAACCCATTTGGTTGTTAGGATTCTGCAGAGACAAGTACCTCCCTATCGTTGTTGGTTGTGGTCTCAACTCGCACAATCTTGTATGGGGTAACATGTGTACCAACGCGAGGGGCGTTAGTTTCTTGGATTATCTTGACCGATTTAGATATCCTTAATCCCAAACTTTATCTCGTCACAAAGTCAGGAGGTCAATGACCTAACTCTGGGACCACTTTCATTAGTTCCTGCTGGCAGTGCAGCAACTACGAAGTTTTTTTTTATATTTCAAATGACACAATCGGCATTCCGTTTCGCGCGTCCCTCGCATCGCATTTTTTACCTTCTTGCCATATGGCGATCGTTCGACGATTAGCAAATACTGATCTACAGGGTGGCCAATCAAGAAAGGTAAGCGGCTATATCTCGGAAGATATTCACCGCGCAGCTTCCGGAAAAATATCGTTGGTTAATACGACCAAGAGAAACTAGCTGAAAATTATTATAATTATTTAAGTTCGCAAAGTAGCCGCTAGGGGCGAAACTCGAACAGTGAGTTGAAAAAAAAAGAAAAATGATGATTTTTAATGGCAAAAAGTGAATCTAAAACAGACATAATTACGCATGAAGGTTTTTGTAAAAAAATAATTATACTATATGTCTAAATAATTTATACTTTCCACCGATAATTAGATATTTAAATTCTAAAGAGTAAGCTTTGGAAATAAAAAATATATAAAATTGCATTAGAATTAAACGTCAAATTTTATCTTGAGTTTCGATTGTATAACACAGATTTCTCGATTGTCAAACGCATTTTCAATTTGCAAACAAAACTCAAGAGGAATAATTTGATATTGTAATCCGATATCGTTTTATATTTTTTTTTGTTTTCAAAAGCATACTTTTTTAGAGTATAATGATCGGGCGAGAATATAAATTAAAGGAATAGGCCATTTTTACTAAAATCTACTAAACTACATGCGTAATTATGACGATTATGTTTCTTCTTTCATTAAAACTGTCTGTCAAATTAATTTGACAATTATCGGGGTAACGACGATATAATATATGGCTCCGCTAGATCCGGATCTGTCAATGATTGAGGAAGGAATGGAGGGTGTCTGATGAGCCATCTTTATCGGACCACAGATACATGGTCTTTCAACTACTAGTTTTCGTAACACGAGAGCAACCACCTGGTCCAATTATGTGCAGATGCTTAAAAAAGTGGATGAACCACTAATACCATGCTGTAGAGCAAGGTAAGTGGTAAAAGCGTCAAAGTGTGAGGAGAGTTATCGGGGACGTATCGAGATAACAAGACAACACCTTGGTGGGACTTGGATCTTGAAAAAGCATCAAACATTTATACTTAATTTAAAATTTGCATTTTCTGTACTACAATAATGTTAATTTTTACAATTTGGTTTACCGTTACTTACAAACAGATCTGCTTTCGTTAGTCCAAAGCATAACATTAATACAAATCTGACGGTCAATAATTTTTTAGCTATGCTGTGAACTGATAGACAGACCGACGGAATTCAAAAAACAAAATAAGTAAAACCTGGGAGGGTGATTTGTTCACGATTACATTATATTTGGCCGCCGTTGGATTCCGCCATCTTGAATTCGTACCTCAATTTTCCCAGTTCATCTCTATATCATATTTAATTCTTGCGCACAAGTTGAAATCAATTTAATAAGTCGTTTTTTCAGGCTGGTTTTTTTAATATTTTATTAAGACGCCATCTTGGATTCGTACCAAAATTTTACCAATTTATTCCTATGTAATACTTGGTTTTTTTATGTAAAATTTCAGGTAAACTGAAAAAGCAGTTTTTAGTAGTATTTTTTTAACAATTCACTACGTCGCTATTTTGTTTCGCCATATTGGATTTTCACCAAAATGTTACCAGGCCATCACTATATGATCCTTACTTTTTCACCAAAAATTGAAGTCAATCGGGTAAGTAGTTTTTAGCTTTGACGTGAACAGACAATAAATAATTTTCTGTAATAAGTTTTCGAAGACAAAGCTAAAAGGAATATTGAATATTCAGCATCAGCAATGTAATAGAACACTGTATGTCTGCATGTGAAAAAGAAAACCTAAATTGCAACATCGATAATATAGCAAAGAGATAAAAAAGAAAAATAAATTAGTTAAGTTAAAAATAACATATTTATTAGCACTTTATTTACTAAAAATATACATTGCGCCTCTTTAATGCCCCCCACTCCCTTTTATTTTTTGAATCGGCGAACATAATAATTTAAAAGAACTGGGCACCAAAACATATAAAAAGTGGTTTCCCCTAAAATTCATATTTTCTTGAAATTTCATTTGTCCTAACGACCTAGAGAACCGCTAGAGGGCGCCAAAATACAATAATATATCGAAGTATTAAGAAATAATAGTTTAATAAATAAACTACCTATATCATGTATAACCTTGTCCTACAAAAGTTGGTTACGATTACTGTGGGAAAATAAATTATAATTCACGAAAAAGTATTAAGCTAAAAGAAAATTTTAAATCGAGATTGGTGGCCATCTGTAAAATGTACCATAAAGTGTTTTATAAAACAGGCTGATTAGAAATATTAAAAAGATTATTTAGTATTGGTTTGATTGTTATTAAAATATTAATTGAAATATTTATTAACTATGAAGATATTAATAAACCAATATTTCATATTGTCCATAAGGATAACCTTATACTAGTGTTTAACACTAATATATTACCAATTTTACATTATACATGGTAATAATGAAAATCTGAGTTGAAACGGTATAAGGGGGATAGTATGAGTATAGTATATATAGTAGAATAGTATATATATATATATATATATATATATATATTTATTTATTTATATATATATATATATATATATATATATATATATATATATATATATATATATATATATATATATATATATATATATATATATATATATATATATATATATATATATATATATATATATATATATATATATATATATATATAAAATTATCAAACAAAGGACGTACATATATTATAACAATCATAACGAAAACGTAAGACAAGATAATACGCAAAAAAAAATATATTGCAATGCCATACACATCTCCATCATCTGAAAAATTAAAACATATCTTAGGAAAATATAACATAATTGAGTGTCATAAAGCCCAGAACCTGATAGGCTCCCTATTTACAAAATTAAAAACTAAAATTCCCAAAAATAAAAAATCCAATCTCGTATATGAAATTCCCTGTTTAAACTGCCCTATTATGAAATATATTGGTATGACAACCCAACTTTTAGAAAATAGAATAAAAGGGCATAAGTATACAAAGAATGCATCCACTGCATTACACAAACATGAAAAAAGCACAAAACACGAATTTATTTTTCTGAAACCAAAATCAATGATTCACATAAAAAAAGAAAAAAATGCAGTAAATGACAAACAAGACATAAAAAATTTAAGTCAAATATACCACAATTTGATATTTTAGTATAGTTTTAACTTCGTCTAAGCCATTATTTTTAAAATGTAGTATATCATTGTGAATGTCTGATTCTATTCTAAGATCTAAATTAAAAAATAGCAAAAAATTATCTATAAATTCCTCAAAAAAAAACGTACTACGATAAGAACACTTTTTTACCTAAAACTGTTGCCATGAGTTGCCTGGCAAACCACTAACTTGCTACCTATCGTTCAAATATAAGTGAATAATCAGCATGTATTTTTCGAGGTATGTAGCCTTATTTTATTAATTTTGTAATAATTATTGTCAATAGTATAAAATTTTAAATCAGTTTTAGAAAAATTTTAAATGTCATTTTATAATTAGACCACTAAATGTTTTTTAAATTAATTGTAGATAAGTAAGGAAAGCCATATATACCAAAAAAAAATAATAAAGGAATAAGCAATTTTTGAGAAAGCCTACTATGATAGGCGAAACGTCAAGTTAATCCTATTGTTTGATTTTGCAAATAAACCTATACCCAAGAAAGAAGTCCAATATATATATATATATATATATATATATATATATATATATATATATATATATATATATATATATATATATATATATATATATATATATATATATATATATATATATATATATATGTATATATCCTTTATCTACATATATAATATGTAAGGCTATTTATTCTTAAATCTAGAAAAAAGTCGTAATCTTATTAGATTTGGCTGTTCCTCTAATCCCGGAAGAGTAGCCAAGGGGAGGAGGACTGCTCCCTCGGTCTTTTGCTTTTTGGGCCCCTCTGTGACAAAAAAAACCTTTATTCTCAAATAGCCAAGTGGTGCAAAACTCCCTCGTCAGTCAATATGACAAGGACAAAAGTCTAAGACATAATCATTATTCATGCAGGTTGTCACGCGGATAACTGCTGAATCAAAAATACCTACAGTTCATAAACCGCCTCCGCCCCCTTTAAGTGGCTTTCTTTTTCTGTAAGCTATGCTTTATGTTCAGTAAATGAGTATAGCATATTAAAGGCGTCTTTTTTAAGTTCTTGATTATTTATGTTATATTACCTTTCTTTTATTTTGGTGCCCTTATCATAATTGGTCCCTCCGCGCCTAAAAGCTTGCAAGGCCAGTATTTATTACATCTAGTTCTATTTCATCTTGTGATTCTATTTACAATACATGTTGCATATACAAAGATGTTCGCTTAAGCTGGTACGTACGGAAAGCAGATGTTTTTATTCTTAAACATCCGCTACGTCGCTAGTCCCTACGTTCAGTTTATATATGTTTATTTCGGCGGAGTACATACAAACTTTGGTGAATTTTCAGTGTGAGCTTCCTGGCTCAGTGGCCAATTTTATGAGGATTAAACAAAATTCCGGTTCGATATTGAAACAATGATTTTTTTCAACAAAACCTATATTGTTAGATAGATCTGTCTCGTTAGGCGTTTGGTTAGCTCAGATTCGGCGATAAAACCTTAGAGTAAGAGTAAAAATAGAGTTCATTATTTACATATTTAGCTACTACCAAGATTATTTCACAGAATAAGATGGATCGTACGACGATGCCAAGCCTAGCCAGGAACTGCAAAGTTTGTATCAATTTATATTACGGTGAATATCTTTAAACCTGATGCAATAAAATTTTTATAGAAAGAATAGTAATGTTTTTCTAGTATTAGTTTCTAAGCAGTTAAAAGAAGTTACTTTTATTGCAAAATAGTAATATACAAGCTAAAATACCCAAAGCCTCAGATCAGATTACACCAGTAAAAAGAATTTTAGTTAGATATGGCAATCCCGATCGACATCTCCACGTATTAGACCATCCCACTGTCGTATTAGACCATCCCAGTTGTAGTATATAATATCATAGTCTACAGTTAAGATTGTTATAGGTTCACGTAACCAGCGTGGTTTAAAAACCAATAACGGAAATATTTTAACCCAGAAATTAATTCAATTAAAATTGTCATTAGATTCCAAGCTTTTCTTAGCTTCACTACTGCATGTGTTTTAATTTATTATTGTGTATTTGTTGATATGGTTCAAATCTTCTAATTATATGTTGCCTTCTAACAAGAAGCAGCGTTCTAAAAGTGCGGTGACATTAGAAGAACATTGATTTTTTAAATATTTAATAAACAAGTCTTATTTACTTTATCTTGGACATTGCGAAACTAGGAGCTTAAGTTGACCTAACTATGGTGCGGCATCGGCAGTGTGAGTTTGTAAAAAAATGGCCGTTTACGTCTGGAATTGTCTTTTAATCACTAAGTAAACAGCTAGATTTCCTTTTCCAGGGGACTTGTTATGTCTAAAGGAAGATACCTTATTCACTTATTTTGGGTCACATGACGTACTGCCCAATCCGGTTCAGTATAATAGAACGTTTATTTCGTCAGGGGTCATGTGAGAATTCTCAGAAACAAAATGATACAAGAAAGTCTCTTAGGTTATTTTTTTGACGATTACAATAGTTTTTCCTATCAGAGAATTGAAATAATTATAGAATATATCTATACTATATTAAAATAGTCAAAGGGCTTCTCCCGCTTAAAAAAACGTAATGCGATTTCGAAAATCACTAGATTTTGGACGAAATCTGGGGAAATTAATAATATTTCAGATGATTTCGCGCATTTTTTTAATTTACACTTGAGTTGGGCCAATTTTTTATTTAAGTGTTGTGAGGTAAAGGAATTTAAATGGTGATTCTTTGGGTAATTAAAAGTAAAACTGTGTTCGAAAACATGTTCTAAACTGGTTTGAATTTAATATTTGGAATATTGAAAATTAAAACAAATCTTTTATTTTTGAAATTTAGCTTTTATCGTGGAATAACAATTGGCTATTCTATTTTTATCTTATAGCGCCCGCTTCTTTTTACTTTCCTCGCAAAAGGAAAAACATGTTTTCTCAGTTCCGTGGGTGAGTCTGTATGTCTGTTCGAGACAAAGCTCAAGAACTGCTTATCCTATTTACTTCAAGTTTTGGTTAAAAATTAAAGGTCATATGATGATGACGTGGTAACAATCCAATATGGCAGAACAAAATGGCAGCCTATTAAAATGTTAAAAAATTATTACTAAAAAACTGCTTATCCATTTAATCGAAATTTTGCAGGAAAATTAAGTGTGACATGACTATCAACTGGTAAGTTTTAAGTACTACAAATCTAAAATGGCAACCTAATAAAATGTTATAAAAGTCAATGCAGAAAACTATTGCATCGATTATGGTAAAATTTTCTCAAAAATCAAATATTATATAGGGATGAACTGGTAAAAATGTTGAAACAAAACGGTGACCTAATTAAATGTTTAAAAATATCTGAAAAAAGTACTTATCGGATTGATTGATTGATGATATCCCCATTTTGAATATTTATTACTAAAAATGTATGAACTGCACACTTAATATCGATTTTTAATCAAATCTGTATAAATGTTAAAATTCGCTCGCAGTCTAGGCATTCTTACTCTCATTTTTTAAATATGTACTAAAAATGTATGATATGTATTCTCAAATCAAATCAATCATCAAATGCCTACTTTCTTTCGGCCAAATCTATAGAAGTGTTAAAATTCCGCCGCCATTTTGGCATTACAATCTTGAATTATTAAAATGTTGACAAAAATTTATGATGTGCAGTCTTAAATACCCCTAAATGCCGAATTTTAACCAAATCTGCAAAAATTTTAAGATTAGTCTGCTATGTCTAATTCTTAAATATTGACTAAGATTTCATAACTTTCATTCTTAAATACTTCTAGATACTGATATTTCAGCCGAATCTGTACAAATTCTTTCGTTATATTGGCGCCATCATTTTAAAATAAAATCATGCGTCCGACATGTTGACATTGTCATTTTGACAGCGCTATTTTGAATTTTTAAATGCTGACACCCTTAAATTTTCCTAGGCACCGATTTTCAGTTTAATGTACACAAGTAACAAAATTCGTCGGCCGTATTGGCGCTGCTATTTTGGATTTCTAAACGTTGACTAAAAAAATTCGGACTTTTTGTATCCGAAAGTGTATGCATGTCAAATTTACAATCAGACAAGTAGGAAGCCAATAAATGCGCGTTAAAAGCATTGATTTTAGTTTAAAATTCTAACACCACATTCATTAAAGAGGCTTAAATTTAGACAAGGTCTAACTTAACAGTTACAGGTTTAAGATAACATTTTTAACAACTGAACAAATAATTTTTCTAATTGTCACAATTACAAAATAACAGTGACATAAGGCAAAAATAACTGCCGAACTAAGAGTTTTAAGTACCATGGCAACTAGACCTGGTCTAACTCTTAAACCTTTTTCGTAAATACGGGCGTACAAGTTTAGTAACATATTAATAACTAATTTCCTTTTAAACTTTCCTAGCTTAATGGTTTGATTTTAGATAGTGAAGTAGGGAACGATTATTTCTTTGAAATTCGTAAAAATACCTCTTTGCCTCATTAAGAGATAGGTGAGAATCCTTCCTTTTGTCAACGGTAATGAAGCTTGGCCCATTTCTTTATTTTCGTACATCAAATATTTTAACAGGTCGTCATTTTGTTTCGCCATATTGAATTCATACCAATATTTTACCAGTTTTTTTTTTGTATCAGACATAATTTTTGTGGAAAATTAAATAGAACTAAAGTTAATCGAGTAAGTAGATTTTTTAGCTATACCGGAACAGACCGACCGACCAACCCACCGACAGTAAAACGTGAAGATCTGTAAAAACCCGGAACGATGATTTTTTCACGATTAATGGTATTTCCTTATGCGGGAAGTAAAAACTCGCGTCGCCACTGGCATTCGTCAATAAATGGCCACGGCTTGAATACTGGTCACCCCCACTTCTTGTTTTATCGTAAACATTGGTCGATAGAATGTGAAAAATAGGGGAACCATGTTGGCGCATATCCCTAACGTGATTTATGAAGGAATTGTGATCTCTATTTTAATTCTTACTCTAAGCATAAAACCATCAGTAATGCTATTAAAAAAGTGTACAAAACTAAACATAAGATAATCGTCTGCCTTGGGACTCGGCCTGCGGCGGAAATCGTGCAGATTTTTAAGAAAAAAAAAAATGTGAGGACGAAAAGTCTCGAAAAAGAATTTGATTCAGTAATGTAATTACTGTTGACGCATTCAGTCACTGCTTCGAGACAATTAATTTCTACACATTACTTGATTTTTGTACAAAATTTGAGATACATTGGATAAGCAGCTTTTTAGATATATTTTTTTTAACATTTCACTAGGCCGCCATTTTGTTTTGCCATATCGGATTTTTATCAAAAGGTTATCAGGTCATTCCCATATGACCCTTAATTTTTGACTAAAGTCAGAAGGTAATCGGGTAATTATTTTTTTAGCTATGCAGCGAACAGACAGACCGACAGACAGACAGATCTGGTTTATTTGTCAAAAATGCTCAATTTTAAAATAGAAAAAATTATTTTATATAACAGCTTACACTAAAATATTTCTTAAAATGTTCCAAATTCCGGGTCACCCGTATATCTTGGAACACTAACTTGACTCAGAAACCAGAAAAGATAGAAACAAACGACGATTTAAAATCAAATAGTTTTTCACTTTCCTGTCTTAGTTTTGAAAGATCTATCACTTAATATCATTTTACGGTTTTTGACACTTCCGGTTAAACCGAAAGTTGGTGTCAGGAGATAGATCTTTTATAAATAGGTAAGAAAGTGTCTGCCATTTACTTAAAGTTAAGCTATCTAGAGCCACAAAAGTAGCAAAAATGTCAATTTTCAACCATCAATAACTTAAAAACGAACTAGCTTTGACATTTTAAGATATACAAAAATATTGTAAATTGTTAGAGTTTAAAAATTAAATATTGTATACGGTGTTTGATTTAAAATAAGAAAGTTGGTGCACCCTTAGGAAAAACGAAGAAGCACGCAGTAGATATAGAAATACTTCTTCTAGTAAAAAACTCTTGTATTTAAAATTTCTCTATAGTTACTGAGATAAAGTAGGGTCGTAAGTTAAACGTTTTCATAAAAGACTTCGGTTACTTGATAAAAGTTAAAATTTTTTATAGAAATAAATCATGTATTGTAAATTATCAAACAAATGATTAGAACGCCATTTTTAAGGGTCTAAAATTTAGTCAGATGCGATAAATGTAGTATATATCGCTAACATTTCATCTTCAGTGGACATATTTATTTAACTTTTAACCGGCTACAGATTAATGTACTTTGAGTTGAGACAAGATTTTTCGAGACAAAACGAGACAAAGGCTTAATCTCGTCTCATCTAGGCCAACATTTCCAGATCGAGACTAAGCGAGATCTCGTCTCACCTCGCGGAATCACTAATTCTAATGCATATAACATTTTGCCATTCTCGGAACAAATACTGATTTCATGTTAAAACGGTAAGATTTTATTGAACAAAAAGTAAAGGTACCAGTGAGACAAAAAAAGCGTTTAATTTTTTAAGCAATCTGAAATTTGTAATTAAATTATATATCTAGTTGGAATCAGGTCCTGGATCGGGGCCATTTTGAGCGCATTCTCTGACATCGTCGAGAATTCTCTGAAGAGCTTCAGCATATTGTTTTCTATTCAGTCGTTGTTCTTCTAAATCCAATGGCAATTGGGTCAAAGCCGCACTGGTGGCACGTGTAACAGCTTCGTCAATTTCTCTGATAACTCTTTGGTAGAAATCAACCTCTAGACCGCTGGCACATTCCACGTCGTCACATCGCTCAATCTCTTCTCTAAGTCGGTTAAATTCGTCCAAAGCGTCTTGGGTGACACTGGCCGCTTGGTTTACTTCTTCTTCTGCTTGTGTCGCTGTTCTGTCAAAGTTTTCGTAGTAGGAGGACGCCAGTTGTTCATTCAGTCTTTCCACTTCCTCGTCAGATTGTTCTATACAACGGCGGTCGTCCTGACCTACAAAGAAAGATAAATTACCATACAATAGAAATTTCTTTATTTAGTCAAAATATATAATTAAATATACAAGTTAATAAGACGACGATGTTTCTTTAAACTATTCCTATAGGCTTGCAGCAAGATCTGTGGGAAGATAGCTGGCATGGGAGCAAAACATCTGTATTGGTTATAATCAACCATTATATAACACATAAACTGAAAATAGTTAATGGTCTATAGCCTTGTGGGGCAAAAAGCAGCTACATGTTTTCAAAAGTGCTGTTAGTGCGCTTCAATCATTTCTGTGCTCTTCACAAGTATCAATGTAAAAAAGGAAATATGCCAAGTTACAGACAAATCCCAAACTTATGACAAAGTAGGCGGAGTTGGAATGTATGGAGTAAGACCGAGAGGTTGCATAGTCAGTAAAGAGAAAGGATAGTACGGAGACCACAATCGATCTTAGCTGATATGGGTGCTTCTTGCAATGAACTTTTAATTTTTTCTTTACAGAATATAAAATATCCTAGTTTTTGGTGATGGCGGAAGGTAAGTAAGTAAGTAAAAATACATAAACCAAAATCAGAATAAAAAAACAGAAAGCGCGATAATATTAGCCCCAGGAACGTTCGTGAATTCAGGATGCTATTAAACTCATCGAACCATTAGTTTCATTGTATTATTTATTAAGTTAATAAAGGGCCTCTGTGGGCGATATTTTAGGCACACTCTGGCAGCGTACACCTCGCTAAATTAAAAAAAAAAACAGGAACGTACCACAGGCAGTGCACGCTCCGCATCCCCCCTGATAACGATCATGGATCGTCCAAGGAAATCATTGGACAATGAAGAGGGTGGTTTTATAGGCATAGAAAGCATTTTTGATAAAACCAACTTTTCGAAAGGCTAATCTGCCCTAAGTAGGAGGAATGTTCCGGCAAATGTTGGGAGCTTTGATAAAAGAATTGTTTCATGAAGGACAGATATTTAATTTATCCTTAGTTCTTGTCTTGTGGGTTATACACATTTACTTATGGCGATGTTTTACTATACTGCTTAGTGGAAAATCCAAAAGAGTTCTCTGCCACCTAATGCGAGGAGCCCAATGGATAATTGAATCGATCAAGAAATATTGCAGAGGCGAGTTTTGCTGATAAGTTAACTTGAAATCTTTACATTGAAAATACAATTTCGGAAAGAAACTTGAAAGTTGGTTGATATCATAGGGTGAATGATGTTAACGGGGTGTCTGGTTTTCTTTTAAACAATATTTAGAAATATCAAAAAATATTGGATTAGGATATAGTTTTGGTTAAATTTGTCGATTATGTTTAAAGATAGGTATTAAACCTGGTATTTTTATAATCATCAAGAATATACCATGTACTGAAATAAAATCTATTCTATACTTTTATTCTAAGACTTAGTTGACTCACTCACTCATCACGCTCTAACTCAAACCACTTGAGGTAAAAGGCTGTATTTTGGCATACAGGTTGATTTTTAGGGTGTAGAAGTTCGATAAGAAGGGATTTTTCAAAACTCAAATTCCAAGGGGGTGAAACCACCCCTTAAATATTACAATATTTTTTATTTAAAAAGCGGTCAGTTTTTCGGAAAAACGCTTGAACATGTGTTTTTTAATTTATTTTTTATATATATTATAATATTTTAGGATTTTTCAAAAATTCATGTAGGGTGTTCAAAGCGGTGAAACTACCACTAAAATTATACAATATTTTTTTATTTAAAAACCGGTTAAATTTTCGAAAAAAACCGTTTGCCGTAGAAAGCTGAGTTTGTGCAAACCGCTTGATTTTAGAGTACAGAGGTTCGATAAGAAGGGATTTTTCAAAACCCAAGGGGGTGAAAAAAAACCTTAAATGTTTATAGTAGACTCGAAAATTGTCAAAATAAAACCGCATCTTCGTTTAAAGAACGAGCTATATTAACTCCAAAAAATAGCAGTAAATACTAGTCAATAGATGTAGTTATAGACCATGAAAATGCGATCATAATACAAGAGCTCTAATCACACTACACCACAACTTGTTACGTTCTGGATGCGCGTTTCGCTAACTAAGTTAGCATCATCAGCAGATGATACAAACTCTTTATATCATCTGCTGGTGATGCTAACTTGGTTAGCGAAACACGCATCCAGAACCTAACCAGTTGTGGTGTAGTGTGATTAGAACTCTTGTATTTTGATCTATCTTCCACCACAGGTTCCAGTGTTAGGACAAGAAAATGTGGTTAATTATCCTGTCAAATTCCTACACTCTCTAAACCCTTTAGAAATCCCTCTTCACTTTAAAAGTGGGGGCACCAGTGATGCTTATTCGAAATTTAAAACCACCAAAATTGTGTAATGGAACTCGGCTACAGGTTAAAACATTACAAAACAATGTAATAGAGTCTACTATTATTTCTGGCCCTGGTATGGGAGAAGCAGTTTTTATACTACGTATCCATTTAATTCCGGCAGACTTTCCTTTTCAGTTTAAAGTGTACAGTTTCCTTTAAAGCTTTGTTTCGCAATGACAAATAACAAAGTTCAAGGGCAATCCTTAAGTAGAGCTGGCGTAGACTTGCGCTACGATTGTTTTTCCCATGGTCGACTCTATGTCGCATGGTCTAGAGTCAGTTCACGTAGTAGTTGGCTATTTTACAGCCAGAGAATGCAACAGCAAACGTGGATTATTAGGAGGTACTGAAATGAGGCGATTTGAGTACCTCTTTACATCCCTTTCAATATAGTCATATACGCGAACGAAAGCGCGGGTACCCGCTAGTTATATTATATAGTGTGATCCATTTAAGATAACAAAATCGATGCTCACTTGTTTATTTCTTTTTAGATAATTCTGACGGTTCGGACAGAAAAAAAAATACAAGTTTTGTATACAATATTTTTTGACGTCACTAAAAGTTAAGCTTGTAAACCCCGTTTAAAATATAACCAGACATCATGCACAAGGGGCCTCATAGGATCTAGGTGCTTCGGATTTAATGAGGTAGCCTCTACCCTGTATGTACAGAATACTATTAATCTGTGAATAAAATTCAGTCTGTGAATAAAATCAGAGTCGAAATATTGTTAATAAACAAATTGTTTAGAATTATGGGATCACGTTCATAAAAATAAATTTTTCCAAAATCTTTCCAAATAAATTTAAAGCAAAATGGCAAATACATTTTTTAAAATATTTTATAAAGCGATCAATAATTTATTTAGATGATGTTCATATTAGTTCTCTTATGAATGTCAAATGGCAGGTAAACGCAAAGTCGAATGAAGAAAATTCTATTTTAATTTTTTTATATTTAAATTGTTCATCAGCTTAAATATGTTAAACACTTTACTTATAAAAAAAATTTATTTTTCATTTGTTTTTTTTTTCAGACACTTATCAACATCTTTTTTGTATGAAGATGCATTGTTTTGATTATGCTTTAGATGCTTCTAATATCACATAACATCGATAGCATTCAGTATTGTTTTGACTCAATGTAAAATGTGGTAGGTATTTTATTAAAAGTTTGTTGTATCTAATGTAAGTGTCCTAGTGTTTTGTGTTTCAATTTTATATTTTGGATTCGACATTTACGTTATGTGGTAAGTTTTATGCATCCTCTATTGTATAACGCAAATTATATTTACTCTGTTTTTTGTTTCTAAAGGATTGTTAGTTGTCTTATTAGTTTAAAAAAGGCATAAGTCGCTGCCGAAACGTCACTTTGACAAGAAGTTTTTTTAAATAAAAAATGACATACTAGTAATTTTATTTTTGTTTTAATTAACCAAAAACCCAAATCTCTACATCATTATAAAAAATAGGTTATATATATATATATATATATATATATATATATATATATATATATATATATATACATTTATTTAAAGACATTCCGTTATTTAACAGTACTTTTTTTTCTGCAACTCTTTAAATAAAACGAATTTAGTTACGTTACCTTGAGACTGTTCTTCAATTTCTCTGATGGCCTCCCTGTATATTTCTCGGCTGCTTCATCCAAGTCATTTTGAAACCTTTCTTTGGCACTATCTACGAACTCGTGAAGAGGGACCAGTGTGGCTTGAATTTTTTCTTCACCACTGCGTTGACGTTCTAGGACTTTTTCTTCAATTTTCAATCAAACAAATTGGAGCTCGTCGGGAGTTATTCTTAGGCGCTAAAGATATAATATCAAATTGGTTACACATGCTCTGGAAAGTTTGTTTGTACTCACACTCATTCAAAGTTATTTTTTGTTTAATAAGAAGAAAATGTTGAGAGCACATGATCCAATTAAGAACAATAAAAAAAAAAAAAAAGATCTCATTATTATATTATTTTTTTTTGTCTAGAGTAGTGTGGAAGCGCCACAAAAAGAACTAACGTGCTAAAAATCAAATTATATTATTGACTTCGAGTCAGCTCTGAAAATGCGTAAGACCGCAGCTTATGAAACCGTAGAATTAATCCAGTTTAACATATTTTTTATTCAGTTAGAGCATTCGATACGATGCCCTACGGTTTTCATTTAAATGGTCTTACAAGTTACGGCGTAAAGAAGGTAGTGTTTGACGCATTTCAATGTTAATTAGTACATAGTTAGCAGGTAAATAAGGTAGAAAACACAATCAATAAGTTATATATTAATTGTTGCTAAAATATAGATACTTGCAAATGAGACAGGTGTTATATTTTAAGGTAAAAACCTTTGAAATTGCAATTGATTTAAGATACTTGTTTGGGATTCAAAGAACTTAGTGTTTGAGTATTTTTTAATACATTTTAATGCGCATTGAATATTTGTATTTATTTTATAATAACAAATGCTTAGTCCCATGCTTATACCAATGCACATAAAGTCATTTAATATTCTAGGTGCAGAACGAAATATTGTTAGTCTAAAATATGATGTATGAAAATATAGATAAAAATATTTTATAGAAAAATTAGATTAATCGATGCCTCTAAATCTACCCATGTATGCAATGAAACTACCAGCATAAAATTTGTGTTAAGCGCTTGTCGGGTTGTTATAACTTAAATATGACGGACAGTGTATATTCCAGAAACATCAATGTTGAAAGCGTCTTCAACAAAAACATGTCGGGAATTGGATTTATCTATATCAAGGGCTACTGTAGATACTTTAGAACCATAAAAATTTCTATTCTGGCTTAAAATGTCTTAATGGATTGCCCGTAATTGCCTCACAATTTATAAAATACATGTCGCCCCTTTCTATTACGACGTTCTGGTGCTGGTGTATTTGTTGGTAGGTATTTTTGGCCACATCTGCTTTCACACCGTATGCTCATTATCTACTATGGCCAGGTAAACCAATTTCATTTTTTAGGTGCAAATGTTTCTGCAAATTAAAACCCTGCTTTCCATTATCATTAGAAAATGCGTAACAGTGAATTAATTTCATCAACCTGGCTATGGTCTTTTTAACTTGTCCACATTCTAAGCTGCTTTAAAATGTTGATCTTTCAAGAATCAAAATCATCCAAAGAACAAATTATATGTGGCTGGTTAAAGTGCGGGACACGGAAGAAAACCTGGCGGTCCTTAAAATAAAGGTTCATAGTCTTAAGCAAGCGGAAAAGTAAAATTTGTGTAGGGGAACGGCGTATAATATCGATCAACGGGTAATATCGACCACGCGCAAAAACAAACATTAATTGAGCTGGCAATCCCGCAACACATGTCAAAACCTTGGGCTAACCGAAATGCATCACGCCACGCAGTTGCATCGTTATAGCAGAGCAGATTAGATGTCGGCGGCATATAATCGGAGAATAGGCAGTTTTTTATTAATCACGGGCCAGTTTCAAGAAGGTATGTATTCTATACGCATCAGTATTAATCTAGAATTATAGTACGTAAGTTTAGTGTAACTATTAAGGATTCTAACTTATAAACATAATAATTTTAAAAAAAGGTTAGGGTCATTTTTTTTTAGTAAATTGTTATCAGTGCTACGTTGGGTAATATCGATGGTCGATGGTAATGGTCGATATTACCCACATACTTTTTTTTCTAATTTAAATGTCTTATTTTCTGTTTTCAGATGCCAAGAAATTATATTCGCCAATCCACACGTTCGACTTGGACGGAAGAGGCATTACATAGAGCATTAGATGCTATAAAAAAAAACAATGCAGTATTAGACAAGCAGCTAAATTAAACAACATCCCCTATGCTACCCTACAGGACCGCTTAAAAAATCGTTACCCCGAGAAGAAAATAAAGTTAGGAAGGAGAGCAGTATTTTCGCATCAACAAGAAAAAGATTTGCTGAATTATATTTTAAAATTAGCAAATAAATATTACGGTTTAACTCCACAGAAAGTTCGAAAAATTGCTTACGACTATGCAGAGGCCAATAATATTAAACACAACTTCAATAAAAATAAAAAAATGTGTGGGAAAGAATGGATGTATGGCTTTTTACGAAGAAATCCAGAAATATCCTTGAGAAAACCAGAGGCGACCAGCATTAATAGGGTTCTTGCTTTCAACCGGACCGATGTTAATCTTTTTTACGATAATCTTGAAACCGTTATGCAGAAGTATCAGTTTGCCCCACATCGAATATTTAATGTCGATGAAACGGGGATTAGTGGGGTACACAAGCCTTCAAGAATTCTTGCCCAAAAGGGTAGAAAACAGGTTGGGGCTATAACGAGTGGGGAACGAGGACAAACCACAACGGTAGTTTGCTGCATGAGTGCTGCTGGGTGCTATGTTCCACCACTATTTATTTTTAAAAGGGAAAGAATGAAGGATGGCCTTGATCGAAATGGTCCTGTTGGAGCGATATATCGGTGTTCTAGTTCAGGATGAATTACCGAAGATCTATTTTTAGAATGGCTAAAACATTTTGCAAGTTTTGTTAAAGTTTCAAACGACGACCCCATTTTACTTATTTTAGACAATCACTGCACACATTCTACTTTAAGATCATACGAGTTTTGTCGCCAGAATGGGTTTGTAGCAGTCTCTTTGCCCCCTCACACTTCCCATCGTCTTCAGCCCCTGGACTTAACCTTCTTTAGCTCTTTGAAAACCGCCTATAACCAAGAATGCGACAAATATATGAAAACTCACCATTTTGATAAAATCTCCGTTATGAACATCGCCGAGTTGTTTGCTAAAGCCTACGGCCGAATAACCACAGCTGAAAAGGGTATTAATGGATTTGAACGGACAGGAATATACCCCATTAACCGTCATATATTTGGGGAAGAAGAATTTGCAGACAATGTCGAAGAGGCGCAAGAACCTATGGAAGAGACTGCTATTGATGATGCAATTCCTCGTCCCAGCGAAGCTCAAAATCAAGAAGCGCCCGTAATTTTTGAGGAAAGCATTATTGACTATGCAGCTCCTGGTCCTAGTGGGATGCAAGCTGGGGAAATTACTCCAGATAAAAATATTATCCAAAATAATGTTGCGATGGCGAAGTTTGGACGAGCTCTTCAGGAATCTTCATCAAGCGATGAGTCTGAATCGCAAATAGTCACTGTCTTTCACCCACAAGATACAGATGATGAAGATGGGACTGTAGAAATTAAAAATAAGACCTTTGAAGAAATTCACTCTGTTCCTGTTAGAAAAAGTTCAAGAGTCACTGGCAGAAAAAAACAATCATCAAAAATTTTGACCTCGACACCGCTTAAAGAGGAGCTAGAAGAAAAAGAAAAGAGAAAGCAGAAAAAAGATGCTAAAACAATTAAAAAAAAGGTTGACTTAGAGGATAAAAAAGGAGGTTCTAAAAAATATGTGAAAAGCCAAAAGTCAAGTGAGGGAGATAAGTTAGCCGATATCTATCCAGTTTGTTGCGACACAGGCAAAAATGAACTATGGTGGAGATGTCGTGGATGTGGCGAATGGACTCATTCTGCATGTTCTGGAGTAAACAATGCTGAGAACTTCCAAAAATGTGTCATTTGTGAGTAAACAGCTATGTAAGCTCACGGTCGATATTGCCCGACTGACTGGTCGATTTTACCCTCCCTGGAGGGCAATTTCGATCAAAAGCATAATTTTATTTTTTTATATATCAGGACTTTTTTTATGTTATTCATGTACGTTTTTATACCATAATAGATAGATAACATATCGAACAATATGCTTTATCAATAAAAAAAGTTTAATTTTAAAAATTGGCTGTTTTATGTAAGGTTAGGCCTTAAGTGGTCGATATTAGAACACCTTCCCCTACGTAAATAAATTTTATGTTATTTTATTTGTTGTAATAGGTTGCCGCTTCACCTATAAAGTGCGCCAGCTAAGCGGTACGGAAAATTAATCGAGGATTTAGTAAATTTCGCACTGGTTCACTTGTAATTGGGATGTGCCTAGAGTCTCCATCCACTTGCCGCTAGAAGGTTCTAGCTATTTCCATTGGCGCCGTTACATTTCGAGCATTTGTTTTCATTTCTATATAAATGCGTTGCGTTGAATTTGAATTATTATTTCGAAGTAACGATGGCGAGCAGAAGAGGAAAAACAATTCGAAGCGGTGCACGTGAAGTTATTGCGAGCATTATAGAGGCCTGTACTAGAGAAGCTGAAAATAATAGTTTAACTATTCGAATTCAAAATCGAACAGAACGCGCTGCATTTTACACTGGTGTTTCGGAAAGTAGTGTAAAAAAAATTCAAAGAGAACATAATGATCTCTCATGTTCTACTTCACCTTTAAAATCTCCTGGTAAAAAAGACCCCGATTATCATACAAAGATAAAATTGACGATGGTGATTTTAAAGTAATTCGACGAACAATAGAGGATTTTTATATAAACTTGAAGAAATTTAGATTTTCCGTACGGGTATAAAACCGTAAATCGGCTTTTACGATCAAATGGTTTTGTTTGGCGCAAGTGCCAAAATAAACGAAAATTGCTCATTGAGATATCAAATATTTTTCACTGGCGGGTGAAATATCTATCAACTGTAAGGAAATATAGGCAAGAAGGACGCACTATTGTGTATCTAGACGAAACCTGGGTAGATAAAAACCTGGGTAGATAATGATATGACAGTGAACAAATGCTGGCAAAGTGAAAGTGTTACAGGTGTTGTTCAGGGAATCCGCTCTAGTAGTCGTTTTATTTAAGTTCGTGCTGGTTCAGAAGCCAGATTTGTTCCAGGCGCTGCTTTAGTTTTTCGCTCGGGACTAACAACTGGATACTATCATGGACAGATGAATGGAGATAATTTTGAAAAGTGGTTGCTCGAGAAGCTTCTACCTAACATTCCTCCCAAATCAGTCGTGGTAATGATATCGTGGCTTAAATCGAACAATCTTGTATGTGATCCAACATAGAGAAAATATCAATTATATGAAGTAATATCAGCCAACAAGCCTAGATAAAAAAAGTATAAAATTGACGGTCTTTTACCTAACCTCAGTCATGCACCTTTAAGGCTGCCTCCATACATGTGCGACCTCAACCCTATTGAACTTGCATGGGCAGGAGTAAAAAAATATATTCGAGAACTCATATTTTTCCAAAATTAACACATCAATGTAGTTATAGTCGGGGAGCCAGCACTGATTCCAATGAAGAAGGTTTATGAAAATTTTAACTTATGCAGTTCGACTTTGCACCGGGCCCGCACTGGTAATAATTTTATTAGGCGGCCGTGCCTCGCAATTTGTATCGTTGTCTATTCGGGTATGCCAAAAGTGCCCGTTTGTCTCCGTCTGTCATATTACTTTGTACAGGGGGCGTCATTGTGAAGTACTATACAGGGCGTTTCCTAATTGCGTGCTAATGTTAAAGGGGGGCGATTCTTGGACCTTTTTAAGAAAAAAGTTTAATATGAACCTAAAAGTCTTAACTTTGGAGATACAGAGTTTTAAAAAAACATTTTTTTTAAATCCTAATTCTGATGCTATTATAGATAAATAACTGTGTGAAATTTGATACAGGTCTTTTACGCACAAAAGGGTATTTTTTATTAACAATCAATTTTTGAAATTTCTACCAGTGGCGTGCATATGTAATTAACCTGGATAAATCCGTATGCTCCTTAATGCATAGAAGACGTGTATCAAATTTCATGCAGTTACCTACAATACCATCAGAATTGGGATGAAAAAAAATGTGTTCTTTTTAAACTTTACCATCCTGTATCTCAAAAGTTAAGATTTTTAGGACTTAAAATCACCCCCTCTAACACCAGCACGCGATTAGGAAACGCCCTGTATAGTACTTCTCAATGACGGCCTCTGTATAAGGTAATATGACAAACGGAGACACACGGCCACTTTTGGCAAACCCGAGTAGCCCAAAGTCGAACTGCATAAATTAAAATAAGTAGTGGACGTAGGCAGTAGGTCGGGAACCGTTAATGATAGAACTTAAGAAAAAATATATTTATAGGTAAATTGATCAAGAAAAATCGAAATTAAATCAATTTAAAATTGGAAAGTTCGCCGTTTTTGCAACACACAAAAGATATAGAAGTGCGGTACACGAAAGAAAACAGACAAATATAGATAAAGGTTCATTAAGCATAGTTACATTTTTTAATTATCTGAAGTGCGTATAGTCAAAAAGGAGTGCCATATTATTTAAAGAATGACGGGACACCACTGGTTTAAAGAGATTTCTTGGCCGACCTTCCTAAACCCATTGACTCCGCCCGGTTTTCTTTCGTGTCCCGCACTTTACCAAGTTTTAAATAATATCTAATACTGTTTTAAAAAAATCTCAATTGCAAAAGATATAAATCCATCTATTTTTCAAATATGTCATCGTGTAAATTTTCCGTTCAATAGATAGATGCATTTTTCCGAATTATCAATGTACCAGTTTTATACGTTTATATTTAAAATTAAACGAGAAATTGAGGAAACCTTTGGCACAAGGGAAATGTCATGATATTGAGATATTGTTCTTAAATCACAAATTTTCTTCGGTTTATTAAAGGTATCTAACCCCGTATATTTAGGATAAAAATAAGGCACATACCTATTGAAAGAAAAAATACAGGGTGTCTCATTTTAAAAATATACAAATTTAGCATTACAATCTTATTTTTTTTGGTTTTGATATCTGGTAAAATAACAAACCAAACAGATAACAGATTAAAATATAGACATTTGTAATGCTCACGCTGTACATAGTTTTAGAATATATTTCTATGAATGACTCTAATGGGTGAGTGAAATAGGTATGTATGGGCATGGGCATTTATGTTTGGGCATACCACCAAATTTAGAGGCCTAAGAAGTATGAAAAATATTCGTTTTCCAAACTTATAAAAGATGCAGAGTGGTTTATTAAATTGCGCTTTACTTGACTCTAATTGTAAGTATACAGATTGATCCGTTTAGACCATAAACATATAAGCAAGGAGAGACAGAACCTTTCATTCATAAATACCCATATCTATATCATTGCCCATGTCTTAGACAAAGACATATGAGAGAGAGAACGTCAAAATTCCGACTTCAAAGATTGCTGCGTAAGATTTCCGACCAGAGAGTTTTTGGAGCCAGCGGCGGGTCGGTGTTTGGGGAAGATTTAAATTTTAAATTAAATTTAACTTCAACATGTTTTGTAATAAGATGCTTTATTATGCTTATATTTATTTAATAGAACTACTGATTCCATAATAAAACTGTGAAATGTGAATCTTAATATTTACACGCGAACGCCGCGTTACATATTGGTTGATTTTAAATTTCGGATGCAAAAAAAATAGAAAAAAAACAGTATTATATTAAATAATATATTATAGTAAATTTCCTTTACCCGGAACTTACCTTGTTATGAATATTTCCTTTCATTAGGGACTGCTTTCAAATTGTGCGCCGTAACTAATTGTGGTATAAAGAAGAACTAGTAAAATTGTGGTACTTGTTCAAGATGGTGAAACAAAATGAGGGCCCAATATATATATTTATAATCGTGAAAAAAACTGCCCTCTCAGGTTTGTCATATTTTCAAGTTTTAGCGTCCCCAGATCGCGAAAAACATGTTTTCTCAATGTCGGTTTGTCTGTCGATCCGCTTGCACGCAGCATATCTAAAAAACTACTTGCCCGATTGACTTCAAATTATAGTCAAAAATTAAGGGTCATATGGAAATGACTGAGGGAATGATCTGGTAACATTCTGGATAAAACCTAAAATGTCAAAACAAATCGGCGGCCTAATGAAATGTTAAAAAAATTATTAAAAAACTACTTATCCAATTTATCTCAACTTTTGCAGAAAAGTAAATGTAAGTATTGTATAAAAATTAACTGGTAAAATTTTGGTTCGCATCCAAAATGGCGGCTTAATAAAATATTTAAAAATTTAGTCTGAAAAACTACTTAATTGATTTCAAATTGTATGCTATAACTAATTGTGGTGTTGAACTAGTAAAACTGTGGTATTAATTCAAGATGGCGGAACAGAATGGTGGCCAAATAAAATATACCTAATCGTGAGAAAGAACCATTTAAGATTTTACATATTATCAGGTTCTAGTGTCCCTAGATGCCAAAAAATAATTTTTATCAATTCCGTCGGTCCGTCTGTCTGTCGGTTCGGGGCATAGTTTAAAAACTATTCATCAGAGCCACTTCAAATTTTAGTCAAAAATAAAGGGTCATATAGGGATGACCTGGTAATATTTTGGTAAAATCGAATATTCCGGAACAAGATAGCAGCCTAGAGAATCGTTAAAAAAAATTATTATTCAATTTCTTCATATTTTGCACAAAAAACAGGTGCTACGTAGGAATAAACCTCGGAATAAACTGATAATATATTGTATGATTATAAGATAGCAAAACAAAATGGCGACCTAATAAAATATTTAAAAAATCGGCCTGAAAAAACTACTCAGATTAATTTCAAATTCAACATTACGTAAGAAAATAGCGGTGTGTGTCAATGTAAAAAATACTTATTGAATTTGTTTTAAATTATGTCCAAGAATCAGATGTGGCATAGGTAGAAATCGGTAAAATATTGATGGGAATTCAATATGACGGAACAAAATGGCGCCCAATATAAATGTTTAAAAAAATAGTATATATATGTGTTATTGATTGTACTATGTGCTAAACTAAATTGGGTCACACTTCGCTCTTTCTAATAAAAAGACGGACTACGATAACGAGGGAAGCTCCGGGTAAAGGAAATTTACCGATTTTTTTTACACTGATTTTTTAAGACCGCCATTTTATACCGTCATTTTGAATTCGTACTAGTTAATCCCTGTATCATATTTAATTTTGCTGCAAGATAATAAGTCAATTGAATAAGATAAGATTTTTACCTTACATTGATTTTTTTAGACATTTCATTTGGCGGCCATTTTGTTTCTCCACCAAATTGTACTACAATTTTATCAATTAATCTCTATATGACCTTTAATATATGTCCAAAACCTAAAATGTATCTAATAAGTAGTTTTTTAGACTGATTTTTTTAAAATAATTTATTAGGCCGCCATTTTGTTTTGCTGTTTTGGATTCATACCAAAATATTTCAGGTTGATTCCTCGGTTCTTGTGCAGAATTTGAGATATATTGGATAAATTGTTTTATAGTAATATTTTTTTTACATTTTACTAGGCCGCCATTTGGTCCGTCATATTGGATTTTTACCAAAATAATACCAAGTCCATATAACCCTTAATTTTTGATCAAAATTTGAAGTCAATCGGGTAAGTAGTTCTTAGCTACGTCGCGAACCGACAGACAGACAAATGGAATTGAGAAAACATATCGTTTGGCATTTAGGGACGCTAAAACGTAAATATAGGTATGTAAAGCCTGTAATTTTTTTCAGATATTTTTGAGTTAATTCGAGCTAAGTTCTCCCAAAAAGGTTTTTCTGGTAAGCGCTTTGCATAATTTACCTTAGAATTATAGAAAAATAAATTTTGCTTTATTTGGAATAATAAATTGTATCTTAAAATATTAATAAAGCATATAATTAGTTGCAAATAACAAACAGATAAAGCATGCCATTACCCTAGGTTTCGGCATTTCTTGAAAATATACTACCAACAGCACCCCTAATTTCTAAAATAGCATAACAAAATCTCATATTTACTGCTTAACGTTTAAATTATTCAACAGCCTCTTGCAGTTGCTCTTTATCTCGGACTCAGACTCAAATACATCTTATAACTAACATGTCTGACCCCTTGTCAAGCATGTTTTTGACCCAATCTCTGTCAGATATTATTTTTAATTTATATCAAGTAAATCTATTATACGATTCACGAAATTAGGACATTAAAAAATGTAGAGATTTTGTCATCGTACTGAAATATACTATTTGCAAACGATTGTTTTAATCTAGTGAATTGCTGGGATTTAGTAAAAATGTACCATGGATAATTTTATTTTATTGTAGTACATTTTATCAGAGCCTAATAGTTGTATCTACTAACATAGATATTATAATTGCACAGCAAACGACTTGTGAAAAATAATAATTTTTCATCATTTGCATTTCATTTCAAAGATGCTAAATGTTACGCGACTGAAAGGGTGGCGTTTTAACCTTAACCTAACCAACCGATGGTAGGTCAATTCCGGCCTAAAAGTATCTAGTTTTCCACAAACTTGACACTGGGGAACCATTTTAAGGAAAAAAATTCAAAAGCCACTAAATAACCACAAAAAGTACAAATTGCGACTTGAAGAAACAACGCATGGCGTAGAATACTATAATATACTCTACGGAGTTTTTATGAATTAATAATATGTGTCGTGAGGTTATCTGCAAAACATAACGAACTTGCGCGCGGCGTTGCCACTGTTGGCCTACATTTTTACAACACGGGTTGAAAATAAATGAGTAGTAATTATTACCACGAACAGAAATTTTTCAGTTTAACTTGATAATAAATATTTGCGTAGCAGCAAACAGAAAATACTTCTGTTTGCGGAAATCCAGCTACAAGTGCAAAAGTGTTTCATTAGTAAAGACTTAATTATGAAAAGGTTCTTAACAATTATTTATAATACTGACAACACTGTTTCAGAGAAAATCATATTGGATAATGAAGCTAAATAGATCAGGAACATACGTAGAGTAGCAAATGTAATGTTTGATTCTTATACAATGTAAATAGATATATCTCCTCTCGGTTATATATCTATGGTTTAGACGCTGTGACATCTGTGCTATTCTTACTTCCCATGTAATCATGAAAAATATAACTCTGGGAGCTTTTCGAAGGTATTTTCGTTTTTGGGTCCCTAGACCCTTAAAAACATGTTCTGCGTTTTGCGACGGCCTGTCGGATTATCTTTCTAACTCTAAGCGGCATATCTCAAAAACTACTTATCCAAATAACTTGAGAATGGAATAGTAACATTTTGGTAAAAATCAAATATGGCGAAAGAAAATGGGTGCCTCACAAAATATTTAAAAAAAATTATTAAGGAACTGCTTATCCCATTGACTTAAAATTTTGCTCAAAAATCTAGTGTGATACAGGAATAAACTGGCAAAATTTTAGTGCGAATCGTATATGGTAAAATAAAATGATATAAAACCTTCTTTTAAAGAAGAAAATTATATATATCAGCCGGTTGCACAAAACTTAATTGCTGTTTAGAATATTTAACCGAGTTTTCGGATTTGACAAGCTGTTCACAGATGTAAAACATTTTATAAATCTATATAGTTATGGTATAATTTGTCTCTTGCAGTGCATTTTTCTGGATATCTTTGATTCAATATCTATTTAATATAATATGAAAAAATCGGATTCCCTTTACCCGGACTTTCCATCATTATGATTTTTTTCCATTTGTTAGGAAAAATGAAGTGTGAGTCAATTTAGTTCAGTACATACTCATTTATTAACATATTTAAATATACCGTCTTTTCAAACATTTTTATTGGGCGAATGGGTGCCATTTTGTTTCATCATATTGGATTCCCAACAACATTTTACCAGTTTCTTTCTACCTGTACCACACGTGACTTTTGGGCATAATTTAAAATAAATTCAATAAGTAGATTTTACATTGACACATACCGCCAATTTGATATGTCATGTTGATTCACACAATTTATCCCATTTTCACATTTAATTTTTCTGCGAAATTTAAAGTCATTTAAAAAAGATATTTTACATAGATTTTTTAAAAATTTTGTTTGGCCGCCATTTTGTTTAAATTCGTACCATCACTACCGATTAATCTGTATATCACACTTAATTCTTGCACAAAGATTGAAATTAATTTAATAAATAATATTTTCAGGCTGATTTTTTAAATATTTATTAGGCCGCTATTTTGTTATGCTATCTTGCATTCATATCAAAATGTTACCAGTTAATTCCTATGTAACACTTGATTTTTGTACAAAATTTGAGGTAAATTGGATAATTAGTTTTTTTATTCATATTTTTTTAAACATTCTAAATGTTTTTCGTTAATGATCTTATTATGTTAAAGTGGTGTATCATTTGGAGTTAAGATCCAATAAAAAAAATCCAAAGTCTTTTTTTTTAATTGTCGACATTTCGCTATTTTATTGTTGAATCCTTAGAACACATAAATAGATTCTATATCATGCATGAATCGCATAATATCAGTCTTTACTTACTCCGTTGGTCCGCAGATATTTCTTAACCCCAAATAATAGACCAGTCTAACATAACAAGAGGATCGTTAACGAAAACCATTCAGAAACTTAATATCCGGGATCCTGATAATATGGGTTTCATGCGGGATATAGAATCTATATGTGTCCTGAGGATGCAACAATAAAGTTGCGAAACGGCGACAATTTAAAAAAGACATTTGTTATTTTTTACTGCATCCTAACCGCAAATATTACACCACTCTAACATAACAACAAGAAGATCGTTAACGAAAACCGTTTAGAAACATAATACCTGGGAAATATCTGCGGACCAACGAAGTAGATATGTGTCTTGAGGATGCAACAATAAAGTTGCGAAACGTCGACAATTTGAAAATAGACTTTCGTTTTTTTTACTGGATCCTAACCTCAAATAATACACCACTCTAACATAACTTAATCTCTTGGAAATATCTGAGTACCAACAGAGTAGGTAAAGACTGATAATATAGGTTTCATGCAGGATATAGAATCTATATGTGGCCTGAGGATGCATGATGCGATTTTTTCACGATTACAATCATTTTATTTGGCCACCATTTTGTTCCGCCATCTTGAATTAGCAACACAGTTTAACTAGCTGATCCCTATATCGCAATTAGTTATAGCACACAATTTGAAATCAATCCATTAAGTAGTTTTTTCAGGCACAATTTTTAAATATTTTATTAAGCTGCCATTTTGTTCCGCCATCTTGGATGGATTCATACCAAAATTCTACCAGTTAATTCCAACATAACACTTTTATGTTTATGCAAAATTTGAGGTACATTGGATAAGTAGTTTTTAATAATAATTATTTTAAAATTTCACTAGGCCGCCATTTTGTTTCGCCATACTGGATTTTTACCAAAATATTGTCATCCCCATATGACATTTAGATTTTGATCAAAATTTGAAATTAATCGGTTAAGCAGTATTTAAGCTATGCCGCGAACTGACAGAAAGAGAGTGTGATTTTTTCATAATTACAAATATTTTATTTTGCCGCCATTTTTTTTCTGTCATCTTGAATTAGTACCACAATTTTACTAGTTGATCCCTATACCACAATTAGGTATAACCCACAATTTTAAATCAAAGAATTAAGCAGTTTTTTTCAGGCTGTTCCAAGATGATGCTTGATGTGTGTGCAAAATTAGATTTTGATCAAAATTTGAAATTAATCGGTTAAGCAGTATTTAAGCTATGCCGCGAACTGACAGACTGAGAGTGTGATTTTTTCATAATTACAAATATTTCATTTTGCCGCCATTTTTTTTCTGTCATCTTGAATTAGTACCACAATTTTACTAGTTGATCCCTATACCACAATTAGGTATAACCCACAATTTTAAATCAAAGAATTAAGCAGTTTTTTTCAGGCTGTTCCAACATGATGCTTGATGTGTGTGCAAAATTTGAGATACATTGTATACGCAGCTTTTTAATAATAATTTTTTTAACATTTCACTACTCCGCCATTTTGTTTCGCTATATGGATTTGTAGCAAAATGTTACAAGTTCATCCCCATATAACCCTTAATTTTTGACCAGAATTCTAAGTTAAGCTAGTTTTTTACCTATGCCGCGAACAGACAGACAGACAAACCGACGGAATTGAGAAAACTTGTTTTTCTGCATCTATGGACCCTAAACCGTAAAGATCTGAACCAATCTCCGAGGGTGATTTTTTCGGGATTACGAGGCAAGTAAAAAATAAAATCACTAATGACACTATGGAGTCAGCGTCAAAACTTAATCACTTAATTACAAAAGGACATTTATGTTTTGACTGTTTTATTTTCTAATATCACGAGTTTAATGTCTTTATTAGTTTGACGCTAACTTCAGAAAATCAAAAATTTAAGATGGAACAAAATAGTATTTTCTGTTTTTAATGCATTTTTTTGAGGTCGGTTTTACTTTGTTATAAAAATTATTATTTCACCCTTTCTAGTTGTATTTATTCGAAGTTTTATTGCTAAGGTCAGTTTCAAAGTTTTTGGCGCCTATGTAGATTAAAATTTTGGACGTCAAGTACTAGGACCATAGCGCCACCTATACTTTCTAAGAACAAAATCAATGCGCTTATTTTTCTTTGCGGCAAATTTGTCAATCACTATTTTATTCAAATCAGGAATAGACCGAAGAGGTTTGTGTTCAACTGACAACTGTCTAGACACAAAGTACTCCTTAGAAATTATTCGTATGAGAGTAGAAAATTTTCTCTGCGCTTGTACAGTGGTCATCGGCATAGTAACAAGTTTTTTTAACAATGTAATTGTGAAATAGTGTAAGCCAAAATGCATATAATTTTTCTTGCAACAATCTTCGTATTGAGCCCGACTCATATTTTTGGGACATATGTTTAGAACCAAGCAGCTAGCAATTACAGGCCGGTAAAATTCTCGTGGGCTGGCATTTGGTAGAAAGTTTGTCGTTTATTGGTCGCTTCAAGGTCACAACGTCATTGATACGTGCTGCTATTTGGTGGGCCGCGACGAAAACGTCACTTCGCAGTGCGACAAAAGCTGTTTGACCTAATATCCGTCGAAAGGCAAATTTACGAAGAAACGCGTTTATTATATTATGCATTTTCACAGAATAGCTAATTTATATTCAGTGGCATACTGCTATTAAAAGTTAAGTTTTTTTGCTATTTTTTGGAATTCGAAATCTATTTAACATTATTGTTTCTAAACAATACATTAACATTCACCGGGTCACGTTTTTTGCTCTCTGGACTTTTCCTTTCGGGATAATATAGAATAATGGTTTAGACCAATATGATTAACCCATAGACAATCCCAAGACATTTTTTGAAAAGATCTAAGATATTTTAACCATTTCTTAAAGTAGGGTAAAAAAGCATATATGTTAACATAAATTAAAGTACTTTTCTCTCTCTCTCTCTCTCTCTTTATGTCTCTCACTTTTCCAATAGTCAACTGTTTTCTAGAACTCAAAATAACTTTTTTTCAAAACTATAAAAACTTTTGTGTGTATTGGAGATTAGTTTCATGTTTATTATTATTATACATAAATTAACCTATCGTAGAGGAATTTTAGATATGTGCAACAAGTGGGTGTACAGATCCACGGATAAAATTCTTTGAATATTATCATTCATACTTGTGATTTGATATTATCATTTATATTCTTCAAAATACCCTACGTCCGGGTCCATAAATTATTGCATATTTACATATACCGGTTTCAATCAGTCGTAATTTTCTTTATTGTTAATTGCAAACTGATTCTTCGTTTCCTGACTGATGTCAATTAATTCTAGGAGTAAAAGTAAGGTAGATACATTTTCAATAGATTTTCTTATGAAGGTTGAGGTATTAAGTTCAAATACATATAAATTTTGAGCTCGTTCCCTGGTTGCTAGTAATAGGTAGGGATAATGTAACAAGCCTAATTCAAAAAATATATGAGCAACGTTCCTACACTTCTAGATCTTTCCCTAGGCTTTACACATGTATTATTTATAACTTTTCTTGGCTATAACTTATTTCTCGTATTTAATTAAAGTTATTGCAGAATTTTTGGAACTTAACATATTTTACTTGATCATATTATGTGAAAAACCAACACCTGAAGTCTCTAAGGTTATAACAACATTTTTAATTTAGAGGTGGGGTGATAGGCAAAAGTTAGAAAAATCTACCAACTGCGTTGCACCTGATTTTTTTTAATATTGTTTTTTATATAGTTTATAGACTTACGTAGTTTTACGTACTACAAGGTTTTGATTAATTTGCAATTGTAAGCATTTTTACAATTAATCCGCAGGAATAAATTTTTTGGAAAATTTATTTATTGAAGAAAGTCATTAAAGAGCTTTTTGTGGCATTTTAAATTTCTTTTTATTTTCACCAGAAGGAAAGATTACTCTTTCAATAAATATGTTGATGAAATGTGTACTAGAAAACTTATTATTGAAACAAGGGGGTTCTCTTAATTTCTTATGCATTTATCTAATATCGATAGGATATTTCAATTCAATAGGTGAGTTTTAGGGTAACTTATATTTATTACATGCCTTTTTGACATACATTAAAAAATGTTCAATATATTGTTAATAGAATTTGTATAAAGAATTCGAATTTATTTTCGAAAAAAAACATTTGAACATTAAATACAAAATATATAAAGACGAGATTTCACTTTTAAAAGCGGTATGAAGAGGTGGGGGGAATTGGCAAATTGTGTTGCGCCAAATTTGGCTGTGGATCCTTTTGTATTATTTAAAAATTTCACATATTATAGGGATGGTCCAAATAAATTGAGGAGGATCTGAGATGACAGTCGATTTTGATACAGGAAGGCAATTAACAACTGGTGAGTATATTATTTTTATATACTTTTTCTGTTATAAATATGAGCAATCAAACAACTTATAAACTAAAAAAAATACATAGAACGAAGAGAACGTCTATTTTAGCTGTCTGACTTATATTCCGATTTTTCATAAACTTCCTTAAAAACGGTCTCAATTAAAGTGCCACTTTCAAAAAATTGCGTGCGAAAAAATACGAATAACTTATTTTTCGACAATTTTTTCCAATAGAATTTACAATCAGGCTTAGAATTGCTAAGTTATTATTATGATATATAGATTACAAAGGTTAAAATGTGGCATTAAAAGAAAATTTAAAACAAACTTATTTTATTTTAAATTAAAACTGTTCTAAAACAATGCCAATGCCTATGCTTATGTACTTTTAAAATCTATGACGTAGCGTTTATCATAGTTTTACTTGATATTCAGTTATTTTAATTAGTAAAGGCCCAGGCACTAATTACATTAACTGATTTTTGCAGAAAGAACGAAAGGGAACGGGCTATTTTCAGTGATGGCTCGCGGGTGAAAAAGTAAGTGAACTGCAAATGAAGCAAGAAAATATCGCAATAATTTTTTTTATATGTGGAAGAGGTAGAATATTTTTTTAAGACTTACCTAAATTTTGTATACTAAATCATTTCTCCTATTCTTCAGAGCAGCAAATTTATTTATAACATCCTCATAAAATGGATGAGTTGCCCTAATCTCCTCCAGAAATTCCTTTTGAATTGAAATATTGCCTAGAGAAGTAAGTCTTTCTTGAGATATTGTATTTCTTAAATAAGTTTTTACACGTTTGAGGCAAGAAAAACTTCTTTCCACTGAAGCACTTGTCGACGGTGTTGTCAAAATAAGGAAAAACACTTTATATACTTTGGTTAAAATCTCTTTATTTTCATTAATTTTTTTCACTTGCTCTTGCAGCGATATATTCCAACTACTGTCATTGGCAGAAATAGGACCAAGCTCATTTTTAAGTCGTTGAATTTTTGAAAATATTTCCCCATATAACTGTAATAAATTTTCAAACGGGCCATTCGGAAAATTTAAACTATATTTGGAAAATTTAGCGGAATCCGCCAAACACATAATGTAAGTTTTTCACAGTCTTGAAAACTTAGTGTCATTTCCATTAAAATATGGTCCAATATTTCATAAAAAAGTGTTCTATACCTAGTCTAATTTCCTCAGGTGAAAGCTTAGCAAGCTCACGTTTGTAATGATTTATTTCTGTAATAGAATTTGCTTTATCAAAAATGGTATTAAAAAAATGTTCATTTCTTTTTTTACAGAGCGTCTCACGACAGCGTTTTATATTGGATATGCAAAAATGAATGCGATTTTTCTTGAAGAACGCAAATAGTATGACCGTGATTGCAAGAAACGTGAATTCAAAATCGTCTCGCAAGCCGGATTGATTTTTCATCAGATTTGTCACAATTTGTAATAAATTTAAAGACGTCGTTTAATTTATTTCAGTCTTGAACAATCACATTTACTAACGTCGAATTTGAAGACCAACGAGTTTCTGTAATTGTTGGTATACGCCTCGTAGATGCAGATGTAAGAGCATACGTTCGTTTGACTGAGTGATGAAAAAGTGAGGGAATACCACTAAAACTTAAAATTGGACATTTAGAAATATTTTTAAACTTTGCTGAATCATAAGGTTAAGACGATGCACAAGACAATGGACGAATACAGCCTGCGACGCTTTTTCTTTGTTTTTTTAAGGCCATTTAGATGGCCAGACATCACACTTGCGCCATCGTAACATTGCCTTATTAATTTATGTTTATAGTCAAATTAGTCCAAAATTTGATCCAATAGAAATTATAAATTCTCCGACGTTCTATCGGAGGTGACATTATAAAATCCTAAGAATCTCTCGACTACTGAACCTTCTGAATTAATGTATCTTAAAATGATGGAGCACTGGGAGGTTTGCGTAATTTCAGTGGCGTCATCCACTTGCACAGAACACTGTGTGTTCATTTTTTCATTTTTTACATGATTATTTAAATAATCAAAAATGCATTCAATTATTTCGTGTTAAATAGTTTTCGAGTCACCAGTAAAAACATTTTTAATTTTTTCGTGATGATCTTTTAGTTGGGAACTTCTCGATATTAATAAACCTAAAAGCTTTTTAAAATTCCCCCTATTTATTGACTCGCTGCTCTCATCATGGCCGCGAAAGACTACTGTACTGTATACTTTTAAGGAATTAATTCTTCTTTTCTTTCCATGAAAACTAGAAAACGATAAGAGTAACCTTCGGCATACATTTTCATTAGATATCACAGTACACGTAGTATTTAGCTAATAATACTTTTTATGTTTTTTCCAAAACTTCAATTTCACCTACACCTCTTATCTATGTTACCCTGCTGATTTTAACAGGTGTGAGGGCATTTTTTTTGGAAGGCACGTGAGTTAATATATAAACGTGACTTCTATTTTGAAATAGAATAGTCTTATATTTTTATCATGAAACCGTGAATTTCCAGAAATCAACCTGTGTTTTGAAAAATGGTGATTATGAATCTAGTTTATTGTCATATAAGTATTAGAAAAATATATCACAGAAGTATTTTATCAGTTTGTTTTTAAACTTTGAAATATTTATAATCAACAGCAAAAGTTATGGTACGAGCGGGGACCGAACCCGCACCTCTGGATCACTTGTCCATTCCTCTAACCAATTGCGCTATCGTACCACTGATAAGCAATTCGTTAGAACTAGTACATATTCAAACCCACCTCTATCATAATCATTGTTGATCCTGCCAAATATTTTAACCTTATGGTGCGGCGTTCCTGATTGGACGTCACATCTGACATCGCAATTAGGTACCGTCCATATTAGCAAATTTACAATTTTCGTTATATTTATAATCAATAACCATAACAGACTAAAATCGAATGGTCCGCTTACGTAAATCACCCTATACAACAGTAAAAAAATTGGGAGAATCTGTTTGTAATTACGAAATTTAGAAGTGATTTAAATGGACTTGCTTTTCAAATATTTCATAATTTATATATTTATTTTATTATATGAAAATTCAATTTTTATAGCCGAGCTTCCTTTGGTTTTTGCTGTTAAAAACGAACCCTTCTGATTACTGTTTTCATAAAAAATGCTAATTATATAAGAAACCCTTAGAGTTCACCAGTTTTCAACTTACACATATTTAGATAATTTCCTGAAATACGTTTTTGAAGATAATGCTACGAGGATTATTAACTCTAACCCTACATGTGAAAAATAATGTCTAAATTTTACCAACAGTGACACCAGATACATGAGGAAGGAAAATACCTTCGTTTTCAATTTTGCAAATTATAATTTTTTGAATTAAAGTTACGGAGGTTAAGAATACCATTTTAATTTTAATTGTCATTTTTTACTGAAAATAAAGAATCTCCTAGGTTTAATATTTTCTGAATGCTGTTAGTAAGAAGATGAATACTCTTCTATATAAAGTAATATCTCCGACGTACAGGTGACGGGGGAAATTAGTTGTAATTTAAAAATATTGACCTCCTACAAAAAACTGCAGAGTCGACAAACAAATAATTGTCGGGCTATAAACAACAAAATTAAAGAATTAATGGGGTCATTCGTTATTTTGTGACAGTACATTTAAACAAATGCGTTTGAAAATGTACAAGTACAAAGTAGAACTTTTTTCATTTAACGAGTTAAAATTAAAGTTATGCTTATTTGGCAACCACAGTGATAAAAATTGCACTGGTGTCCTGAATAACATTTTAAATAGTGAGTAGAAGGCATAAATAAACCCGGGGCAAATGTTAAAGAGATAAAAAGGACTGCTGCATATGCAATTAGTGATTTATCTCAGAGGGACAGTTTAGTAGCGTTTTTGAATTTGGACTGTTTGTCAGTGTTTCCTAAATTAATTAAATTTGATTGTATGCCTCGGAGGATATCGTGGAAACAGGCTTTATTGCATGGTATACAGGATACAGGTTTATCCCATCCTTTCGTCGTGATAAAAGGGTATCTTAAATAGGACACATGGTAATTGCTATCAAAAAAGAAATGTTTATATGGTATCCAGATTTATTGGTTAATTTATCCTTAATAATAGCTATATGCAAAATAGAATTGTTTTAAAAACTGTACAAATGTGCTATGTTAGCGTGTCTAGTGTTCGGGAGAATAAGGAATGTCTGGAGGTTAGTACAGCCATTAGCCATACAGTTCATGCTTTAAGCAATGAATGAGGTTCTTTTTTAAAGCAAGAGATTCCCCATGGTTGCTTAACCTAATGCTGCTTAATGTGCAGCCTATTCGAAACCAAAGGGATGAATTACATTTATTTGTGGACAGTTTAAATTCCGGATATTCTATTTTTGATCGAACACTGGCTGATTTTTTTCTGTTAATCGATTACTCCATGATCCCTAAGTTTTGTAGAAAATACAATGAACATGAAAGAACCCTTATATTGGTTAGCAATACAATTTTTTGAAATTGTTTCGTTTGTTGGTATGGGCAAGTATGTCTGATTCTGGAAAAATACTTCAAACTCTGTATTGTATACTGCAGAATGTTTAGTTTGTACATTGTCTGTATATATAGATCTCCTAGTAATCATGACAGTTTTAGACAACCTTGAGAATCTGTTCACTCAGCTCTCATTGAAGTCATAACTGTTAGTAGTTGAAGATTTTAATATTAATTTTACGGATTCATATTCACAGTTTACTACTTCTCTTCAAAATGTATTAAGTTCATTTAATCTAGTGATGCATGTATATGCACCACCAGATTTTCGAGGGTGTCATCAACCACCATAGACTATATGTGTTCAATTTTACCGGAGATTTCTTGTGACACTGTGAGTGCAGTAATTTCGGACAAGCGGTATTGGCGAGGGTTACAATGAGAAATAGAAAAGCAGCTCATAAGTTGAGTTTGGATAGATTGTACAATAAAAATTAGCAAATTCCGGCACTTATGTAAGAGCACGAACTGGAATATCTCTCATACTCATGATCCAGTCGGAACTTTTCATTCTCTGGTTCGTGGTTAATTTGATGAAGCTTTTTCATTAAAAAAAATAAAAATTAAACCAAAAAACCAGGGATATCTAAGGCTATTAAAGTGTTAGTAAAAAATATGCGTGCTCTAAATTATATTAGAAAATATTTTTTTTATAACTTATTTTTTATTACTTACTTTAATCATTACATAGGTATCTTTAGGAAAGTTTTGCGGTTCGCGAGAAGGGTGTAATTTGATAGTAGAATTACTAGTTCAGATAATAAGCAGAGAGAGACACGGTCAATCATTAATACCTTGGCCGGGAGAAAGGAAAAGTATCAAATTATACCAGATTTAACACCAAGCGAATTAAATACTTACTACTGCACAATCGCACAAAGCTTGACAAGTAAAATTAATGTCACTAAATATTCAACTTTAGGCTAATTTCATTATTGCCGACTATTGCAAAACTAGTGGAAATAATTGTCAAAACAGAATGCTAAGTTCTTTGAATAAACACAATATTTTACACTTTTACCAGTTTGTATTTCAACCAGAAAGGAACGCAAATGATGCAGTATGTTCGTTCTTAGAGGCTCTTAAATGACAGAAAGCTTTCAGCGGCAGTATTCTGTGACCTCGCAAAGGCGTTTGATTGTGTTGATCATGCAGTGCTGCTAGGGAAGCTGCAAGTGTATGGATTTAGGGGTAACTCACTTAACTGGATCCAATCATAACTTTCTGGCGGCATTCAGGCGTTATCTCTGGGTGAAAAAACATCTGCATCTCTTAATATCAAAAGTGGTGTAACTCAGGGACCACTTCTCTTTCCCCTATATATGAACACCCTGCAAAATGCCGTGATATATATTACCAAGAAGGCATTAAATAAACTTCCCTATAGCTTATGTGTAAATAAGGTGAGATTTCTTAAGGAGCTAAAAAAATGATTGCTTGATAAGGCATACTATTCTATAGAGAAATACTTTCAGGATGCGTGGTGATCACGGAGTTTAATATGTTTTAATTGTATTGCCCGCTGTATTTTATATTGTTAACTTTTATTTTTATCTACTGATATTTTTTCACTTCTTTTAGTGATTTTATTTAGGCTCATAAATAAGGATTTAAATAAGTCATATTTTGTTGTATTTTTTACTAATATTGTTCAGATTTGGATTTTTTATATGTATTGATATATTCTTTTGTATATTTAGTTAATGATTGTTCGACACACTCTTAACTCTTAACTAAACGTATATTTCGTACAGCTTTGTCAATGAGACATTTTTTCTTTGGACAATAAAGCATGTTTTGAATTTGGAAATTTTGTGAATTTGAATATATTATATAATTTTAGTTACCATATATACCCCAATTACTCCAGGAAAATTTTACCATCAACTTGAATAAATTACTCAAGTAGTTTTCAATTAGTTTCAGGATAATCCTACAACGAATATATTAAAAAAAGTAAAAATGATTTAATGGCGACATTTTGAATATTTTCCTCCGGTAAAATTTTCACATAACTTTAAAGTGCCTTAATATATTGCCTTGAAATTTGGTACTTAAACTTTAATTAACATACCATGACATACTTGGAACTACAACCGCAACCTAAGGGGGATAATTAATAATGGTAATGAATATTAATGATATTAAATGACTTTAACTTGGACATAAAACATTTCTCGTGTCAGTAACTGAGGTGTGTGGTCGGGGATTGGGTGAAAATCAAAATAAGGGAATGATTCAAAATATTGAATTTCATGTAGTTTTCGGGTTTTTTTTGGGCACGTATTGAAATTCTACTAAAGTTTCAATTTTTGACAATTTGTATTATTGATTTGCTATAAATATGTATAGATATTGATGACTCTTTATTTAATATTATTATCCGACAACATTTTGAATAATATGAACTTCATTACTTATTCATTTTATTGGGGACATCTAATATTTTAAGCCTCGAAAACTTTGTTGAAGTATTTTAATAAAGTTGAGTAAAGTATTTTTATTAAAAAAATGACTTTATAAAGTTAGCGTCAAAGTATTAAATCACTTAAAACATAAATGTCTTTTTGCGATATTAGTAATTAGGTTTTAGTTGGGCGCAGCCTGCATTAAGTCAAATTTCCATAATTAAATAAACTATTATTTTTCACATTTTAGGGTTTTTTTAAAGTCAGTTTTATTTTTTTATGAAAATATCAATTTTAAGCTGATAATCGTTTCTAATTTGCAAACGATAAAATTGTTATTACCAATTTTGAATTGTTGCCTTTGTTGGCAACTTATAAAGCAATAAAATAGTATTTTCAAGAGGACCCTTCACTTTGGAATTTAGATGCAATAAATAACAACGCCGATTTTCCTGAAACTAATGCTTTTATCAAAAAACACGTCATGTAAATAAGGAATTATGAAATCATGAACATAATTCGTTCACTGCATGCATCATTTGTATCCTGAAAATTTGTAAATAGTGGTTACAATCAAGTTCACATTTGTAGTGCTCCTTTCAGCTCTCGCTGCCTTTGCCTGTAATGCCGTACCTTATTATATTATTGTTCTATCTTAATTTTTCTACATCAAATATTTAATGTTGTATATTTCTTCTCATTTATTTTAATGTTTGGCCTTATTTATATTATTTTTCTTAAAGGTATGATTTTTTCCTTTTTTCATATCGGAAAAGCCGAACTTATATGTTTCGAACGGGTGTAATATGTTTCTTGTAAAAAACGTTTGTCAATGAGAAATGAAAGATTTTTATTCAAAATTAAATGCAAAATAACGCTTAAAAGAGTACTCTACGTAACAAGTACTGAAAGCAAAGTTTTCTTTGCTTTCAGTACTTGTTACGTAGATGACAAGTACTGAAAGCACTTGTTATCTACGTAACAAGTACTGAATTGAGTGAATATCTATTCAATCTATTGAATAGATAATCATTCAATAGATAAATATCTATTCAATAGATAAATAGATATTAATCTATTGAATGAATATCTATTCATTGAATAGATATTCAAATGAATATCTGTTCATTTGAATAGATATTTAGCACGGGATGTTAGCCGGGTGCGAAAATCCTTCGAGTTTGAAAGTACACCAGTAATGTACACTATTTTTCTTATGACCGCAAATAATATATAGTAGGACTTTTATTCTTATTTGCATGCAGAGCCGGAGTCTTACGAGGTTCGTGTCGAGGGCCCGGTTTCGTAGGTAATTTCTATATCTTAGTCACCTTACTAAAAAGAGCCCTACGCCGGAACATATTTCCGGGCCGTAGATATGTTCAGGTGACGGGAAAAAGGATTAGTCTTGCACATGTCAAAACCGTGTTGAAAAATTATGTAATTGCTTTGATGGCAAATGAAATAAAACTGCACATTATACAAAATTTTTCATCTTCAACTTTTTAGCCAAATTAACAGTGCTTCTTTCTTTACAAATATTTATAATCAACAGCAAAAGTTATGGTACGAGCGGGGATCGAACCCACATCTCTTGATCACTAGTCCATTGCCCTAACCAATTGCGCTATCGCACCACTGATATGTAATTCGGTACAATTTGTACATATTCAAACCCACTAGATCATAACCATTGTTGATCCAGCCAAATATTCTAAGCTTATGCCGCGGTGTTTCTGACTTGATGTCAAATCTGACCGCTATTAGGTACTGTCCATCTTAGTAAATTTATAATTTTACGTTAAGCCCGTATAAGCCAAATTTTTTTAAATTGAACTATTTTATCAGTTTGTTTTTAAACTGTGAAATATTGTTTTAAAAATATTTATAATCAACAGCAAGAGTTATGATACGAGCAGGGATTGAATCCGCACCTCTGGATCACTAGTCCATTGCTCTAACCCTAACCAATTGCGCTATCGTACCATAATATAATTATAAATATTTCTAAAAAAATATTTCACAGTTTAAAAACAAACTGATAAAATACTTCTAGTTAAAAAAGTGCTTCTTTCGTTAGTTTTATAAATGAAAATTAGTCTTTTTATTACTAATATGTGTAAATGCCGGAATTATGCGTGAAATATAATATCCTACAAGTCGTCTACTTAACGTCTTTTACAGGAAACCATTATATATTACGCGAAACTATCATATATATAGTGAAAACGTGGTTGTATTTCGTTAATATTACGCCGACTACTCACTTTAATAAAATTGAGAATAGTTAACAAAAATTTGCACTTTCAGCCCCAAAGAAAAAAATCGAGAGGCGTTAAATCACCAGACCTTGGTGTCCAATCTCTGCCACCTCTTCCAGAAATTAACCATCTAGAAAACTCTGTTTCCAATAAAGCGTTTGTTTCACCAGCAGTGTGACAGGTGGCACTATTCTATTGAAACTATATGCCATTTTTTAAATTCGTTAATTCAGGTCATAGAATGTTTGTTTTCATATTGCGCTATCATTATCAATTTACAGTAACTGTTTCACCGGGGTCATTCGCAAAAAAATAAAGCCGTATCGTGCCTGTAGCCCAAAAACTATACCAAAGTGTGTCTTTGAGATGATCCAATAATTTTTTCTATAATCGAATTAGTTGCTCCCCAACCTCAATTTACAGTAACTACTTCATCTGCGTCATACATTGCTTACCAAATTTGACCGTTATGTTCGCTAATTCAGTCATTTAAACGAAAATGAGTTTTGATATTGAAAATTGTTTTCTTGAAAGTGGCCTTTATAAATCAACATTAGCCTTTAGCTGTTGCATAAACTGAATTCTAATGGCATCTATCTAAAGATTCTTTGCATACCCGTAAAAACACTTGTTTAATGCAAACTGATACACTATCTTAGAATGTTTAATCACAAAACGAATGTCATTCAAAAGTTGCATATAATTTTCGTTTCGTTTCTATTATTTTAGAGGGAAAGTAAACAGAAGGTGTTCATAAACATATGTATGTATTCAAATTTAATAATGATTTATTAAGTAATGTAATCGTGAAACTATTAGCATCAGAGATTTTTGCAAATCTGTACGTTTCGAATTAACATATTATTTAAATACATAAAATTTATACACTGATAATTTTCCTTGAGAATCCCTCTTTCATGCAAATTTTCGCAGTACGTCATTGTAATGAAGGAGCAAAACTATGTAAGAGTTCTTAAAACTTAGTTTTGCACCTAGCCCGTTAATAACATTTGTAATTAGAAGAATTAATGCGTCAGTTGTGTATTTTTTGACTATTTAAGTCATATGTCAAAAAAAATCACAAATACGTTAACAGTGCACTGACATTATTAATCGAAAACGCTATTAATATTAACATGCTTACAGAGAAAAGATGGTTGCTTGATTAATATATACTCAAGATGATATAAAGAACCTGGCCTGGAACTTTAAAAATATAAAGAAAGGTAATATCAAACTAGGGGTTGTTTTTTTGATACTACATAAGTTTGCCGTTTTCTGGAAAGCGATAGAAATAGTGAATTTTAAAAAATGTGCCTCAGTTACGGCCACAAAAATATCACAGATTGGAGCCCTGTGGTGGGGAAAAAAGAAAGTTTGACTAAAATTGCCTTATTTTAAATAATCCTTATAATAGGGTGTGTCATATGACTATATGCAACTAGAGACCTTATAATAATTTTTTCAGCATTTCCTGGTAAGCCCAGAAGAACTTCATCTGGTTTGGGCGAAAATCGAGAAAGAAGTCATCGACCGTCAACGTACTGGTGAAGACGAAATTCAGGCCACTTGGTACCCCTTCACGAATTCGTCGATAACTCCAAACAAAGCTTCCATAATGACTTAGACGAAGCATCTGAGAGATACTGGGAAGCAGTCAGAGAGATTAAAGAGCAATCTCCAGGTAATGTGGCAAAAATAATTTAATCCCAAAAAATAGTATAAGTTGTTATTATCATTAAAAATCAAACACTTTTTAGCCGATTTATACGATTTCTGAATATATGCAATACTTTTTGCAACTTTAAGGCCTTAAAGGTCGCCGACACTGTATTTGGTATATGGAAAATATATCTTAAAGAACCGAAATAACAATACTAACAGAAAATTTTAAAAATAAATCTGTTTAAATCACACCAAAAAAAAACGAGCATGTATTAGTAAAAGTAACAGAAGATTCGTTTCTATTTTGTTTCTTATTCAAATTTATTAATTTTTGAATACGTTGAACACAATATTTTTAAATAAATGTATGTTGTTAACACTAAAGTTATGCAACGTGGAACGAAAACGAGACACTTTGTAAAACCTAATTCAATCTTGAAAAAAAAAACATTATTTTTAGCTGAACTGGGCGGTAAAAATATAACCAAAGACTGATTATACTTTGAATAGACCGTCAATCAGGTGTAAATAAATTAACTACGTTAATCACTCGTGTCACTGTTTAATTAATGCATTATTTAGGTCTACTTGTTTAAAAATAAATTGCAAACATTACGGTTTAGAGGAACAAATAGGATTGCCAAGTAATAGCGCAAAATCGATCTATAAACGAAGTTAACAAGCCCATCAGATGCAGTCCGCATCGGATTGGCAACTGTCTCTGGCTAAACTCAATATTTTAAGGATTATTATATCAATAATTTGCCAATATTACACACGTGTTTTTAAGTCTGTTATTAATAGTTTGCAAAGTTATTTTGCTAGTCTTTTTTACTCCAGATTGTCAGATTATAGTTCCACGTAATAACCTTTTGATATTTAGTGAGTGGTCATTTTTCCAGCTACCTGAAGATCATTGTTTCAAATAATATGATAACTAAGATATCCGAAAATTATTTAAAGTTAGGAAACAAAAAGTTATTAGGGTATTAAAAAGAAACCTTTTTTTACAGATCAAGATGTTCGCCGTTGCGTAGAAGAATCTAACGAAAAACTTCAAAGTGTGAACGAGGAACTTGAGAGATCTCACTACGAGCTGTTCGATAGAGTGGCTGGTGACGCAGAAGAAGAAGTAAACCAGGCCGCCAGAATCACCCAAGACCCTTTGGAAGAACTCGGCTGCCTCAAGGAAGAGGTTCACGTATGTGACAATATTGAATGCGCCAGCGGTCTTGAAATTGAGGTTGTTGAATTCTACGACAGAGTTATCGGAGATATAGATGAAGCCATCCAACGCGCCAACGAAGCCGCCTTGATCAAACTGCCATTGGACTTAGAGGTACAACAATTAGACAGAGATCAATACTCCGAAATTATCTTCAGGCTTCTCGACGAAGTTAGGCGGTGCGCTGACTCAAACCCAGGACCTGGACCAAATCACTAACAAATATATAACTGACATTTTATATTTTTAGAGATATATTAAATGCTTTATAAACAAAAATATTTCTATAATCATTTTTACCTTAACTCATTGAATTAGGACATTTTTTGTACAAGTTCTTCAAAAATGTTTTCATTTATCCTTAAGTTGTCTTTGTGCATTTCTTTATCTTCTATCTCGCTTGCATCCGAGTTATTTCTGCATAATATCCTTCGTATTATCCACCTTCTGCGACATTTTTTTATTTTATAACATATTTTGAAATTCATAGTTGGCGAGTAATTGAACACAAATAAGCTTTCCAAAAATGAATAAAATTGTCTTTCACTTTATATAAAGAAATTATCTACGTTATTCATAAAACAAGAAACATTCATTATTACTATATCAGTCAAACTGTCAGCGGCATTGACTAATAGACTAGGCAGAACCCTAAATTTAAGCTAATGAAACTAATTACAATAAAGAAAAAATTGGTAAATTCCCTTTACCCGGCACTTCGCAAGATAAGAATAATTCCTTATGTTAGGAATAGTGATGTGTGACCCAATTTAGTTTACTACATAGTCGTTCAATAAAAGATATATACTATCTCTACAAACATTTTTATTGGACGCCATTTTGTTCCATCATATTGGATTCTCACCTATATTTATCAGTTTGTTCCTAGAGCACAATTAATTTTTGGGCATAATTTAAAATAAATTTAGTACGTAGTTTTTACGCTACACTACACGCCATCTTGGATTCGTACTAAAATTTTACTAGTTAATTACTAACACGTGATTTTTTTGAAAAATTTGAAGTAAACTACTTATCCAATAGTTTTTTAGTAATCATTTTTTTAACATTTAACTAGGCCGTCATTTTGTTTCGCCGTATTGGAATTTTATCAAAATGTGACCAGATCATTCACATATATGTAACAAAATGCTTGCACGTGATTTGTGTATAATGTATGAAAATATAAACATATATCACATCTATTTAAGGAAATTAACTGGTTACGAATGGATGCTCGACGCAATCTTCACTTTTGTACTTTTTTAACTAAAATTATCTATGATCCTGCTTCTCCTTCTCCAGTTCGACAACGGCTGCTATTTCGTAGTGATATCCATAATGTTAACGTTAGAATGAGACATGGCTTGACTATGCTCAATGACCAGAGCGTCATTTTTCAGCGAGGATTTTCTTATAATGCTGTAAAATTCTGTAAATTATTACCATTTTTATTTTTAGATTTAAAGTTTGATTTCTTTAAATCCAAATATAAAATTCATCTAATGAATTTGCAGAAAAAAAACTGATTTTGCATTAATTGATATTTTTTAAATTCATACTTAAATATATTATTATTGCAAAGCAAAAATAATTTTTTCTGATCAGTCAGGTATTTTCCTTGAAGCTATTGATTTTTTTACTTAAATATTGTGGCAAATTATTAACTGTCATATTAACTGTTAGAAGTTTTTTTTGTTTTGCTTAGTGCTTACTTTACATTCTAGCCAAGGCAATATGTAAATTAATAATTAGTTTGTCCCTGCCTGGTTGAGTTGAATAGCTATTAATGGTTTTGACAATCCATTCCTTTTATATAATACATTGTAGTTGTACATTTAGTTGTGCCGCGAACAAGCAGACCGACAGACCGACAGAATTGAGATAACATGTTTTCTGGCATCTAGGGACACCGAAACATGAAGATCTGAAAAATCTCGGAGGATGATTTTTTTAACGATCACAATACTTCCTTTTACGAGAGAAGTAATAAATTCACTAAGTAGTTTTTACATTGACGCACACCGTCTTTTTGTTATGTCATTTTGAATTCGCACCAGTGTATCCCTATATCATATTTAATTCTTCTGCAAAATTTCAAGTCAATATCGGATTTTTACCAAAATATTACCAGGTCATCCCCATATGGCCCTTATTTTTTTACTAAAATTCGTGATCAATCTGAAAAATAGTTTTTAAGTTACGCCACGAAGTAACAAACAAACCGACAGACGGTCTGACAGAATTGATAAAACGTTTTTTGGCACCTAAGGAAGTTAAAACTTTAAGTTGTGTAAAACCTGAGAGTGTGATTTTTTCACGATTAAAAACACTCTATTTGGCCGCCATTTTGTTCCCCCAACTTGAGTTAACACTACAGTTTTACTACTTCATCTATATACCACATTATATTCAAATAAAATTTGAAATCAGTCCATTAAGGAGCTTTTTTAGGCTGAATTTTAAATATTCTATTAAGCCGCCATTTTGGATTCGTACCAATAATTTACTAATGGATTCCTATATAAAACTTGATTTTAGTGCAAAATTTGAGATAAACTGGATAGATTTTTAGTAAAAATTCTTTTAACATTTCACTAGGCCGTCATTTTGTTTTGCAATATTGGATTTTTACCAAAATGTTACCAGGTCATCCCCATATGCCCTTATTTTTGACAAAAATTTGAAGCCAATCGGGTAAGTAGTTTTTTAGGCATGCCGCGAACAGACAGACAGACCGACGGAACTGAGAAAACATGTTTTTCAGCATCAAGAGACCCGGAAACACAAAGATCTGAAAAATCTCGGAGGGTGATTTTTTCACGATTACAATACTTCCCTTTTACGGGAGAATTAAAAGTTTTTCTTTTGTACCATTAAACTGCTCCCACTCTATAATTTTATCGGGATCCTCGGTTAAAAAGGAATTCATTAAGCTACGTTTATCTTTTTTTTGTCTTGGAAACTGGTTGAGAAATTATTTTATCGAATGATGTGAACTATTGTCAGCATAACTGGATCGTTGATGTACAAGTGGAATAGAGTAGGCACCAACGTTGAACCCTGTGAAAAGGCCTGCTCTCCTAGAACAAATTTACCGACTGATCAGATAGCAGGACTCGTATTACTTTAGTCGTAAGTTGCAAGAAATATTGAATTTTCGGAACCTATGATTAAATATCCTGATGAACTACAAAATACGAGATTTTATATCTATTGGCTATAGAGCATTCGCTGGTTATAAATAACTACAAGGTTGACAAATTGTCCTGAATGGTGGCTAGTAAAATATATTTTGAGCTAAACCCTCGAATTTACCTGAATCATTAAAAAAATATCCACATTAAATTTAACAACTTATAGAAAATTGAACGTTTATTAGGGAGATTCAAATATACCACAGCAAAATGAGATATATTATTTGATATTTATTTCATGATAAAACGCAGCGGACTAATCAATTTCAATTTCCAATCTATGTTTTTGGCACTGCACTTCGCAACTTGCCAGATTGCTCTCCATCCGGGGGCTTATTTAGAGCTGAAGCGACCCTTCCAGATAATTTATACCTTATTCCGGTTTGGAGACGTTATCGGTGGGATATCCGGATGGCGAGCTCTGAGCTCCCGGTCAACCCGTGTATTTCAATATCTTTAAATTTGTCTTTCTTAATAAACTTTTCTAATGCATCTTGGCTTCCACTAGATGCCCCTTGAGAGTACTACTGGTCTCATGAGATGACCTTTTCTTTCAAGCTATCCCCTTACCCCTCCCACTCCCGCCACATAGCGGCCATTACGCTAGTATTCTATGTAGAACTGCGGCAGACGAACGGGATAGAATGCAGGAATAACTAGGCCTCACACGTTCACAGCGTCTGCTCCCTTTCTAGAGGGGTCGTTAGTTTCCACTCTAAGCGTTTGAGTCTCCCGCATCCCCCCGAAATAAAGTAGCAAAACCGAACACGTGAAACCACTTATGTTAATAACACAGAGGTCTGCCTTCGAGGAGACGAACCGGAAGACTGACTAATCAATTATTTATTTACCTTTTTTTATTTTGTTTAGTCACCTAACAGATCTATCAGTATTGCAATGAAACTATTATTTAAAAAAAACGGATTTATTTAGTAGTAGTCATAATCGGATTCAGATGAGGGCTCGAATGTAGATGACTCGGTAGCAGGATAAATGCATGTCAAAACTTGATATATAAGCTCGAAGATAATTTGGGAGTAATTATCTTCGTCGAAATGAAGTTGCTCCAAGTCTGCGGGCAGATCTTCTAAAGCAGCTACGTTGGCTTTTTCGACGGCTGCATCTATATCATTGATAACTCTGTCGTAGAATTCCACAACTGTCGCTTCAAGTTCACTGGCGCACTCATCGTCACCGCATTGAAAAATTTCTTCTCTAAGACGACCGAGTTCTTCCAAAGCATCACGAGTCACTTTAGCTGCTTCTTCCACTACCTGTTCTGATTCGCTCTCCAACTGCCCGACGACTTCGTCAAAAGTTCTACTTAGTTCCTCGTCCAACTTTCTCACTTCTTCGTTAGCCGGCTCTACGCAACTGTCAATAACTTCGCCTAAAAAAAAGTTTTAATACAAGATTTAATATCGTTTAGTCAATATACCAAGTTTTTTAAATTTACTTCCCATGAACGTTCGTATGTATTTTTATATGGTAAAAAGTTGAATACAAAATATTCTTCAAATTTTAAAAGTTCTTTATTAGTGTAGCAGATATACAGGGTATTTATTTTTCTCTATATAAAATATGTCTACGCGATAGGTTTGTGTTTGGTTTTGGCAAAACGCCTGTGCAAGACTGAGTGATAAATTACAGACATGGAAAAAATGGGTTAGACTAGCATCATCAAAAAAGGCGGCAAGGGAAGTCTATGAGGCAATTGTAAAGGGGAATCAATCCATCGCATACAAAAGAGCGCAAGGCATCATAGCTTGACGGAATCAGAGGCGCGCAAAGACATCGCACGCGTCAGGATATTGGCATAGAAGACGACTTCATGGGCCGCAAGAACAGTTCCAATATGACGGATGGACGTTTGCAGTAAAAGAAACAAAGTAAAATATAGGTGCATTTATATACATTTAAATATACACATAACTTGTGTTATAAAATAGGTCATTTATCTAATGCTTAAAAAGAATGTATCACATCAATTTCGTCAGCAAAACTGTACTTTTCAGAATGACAGTATTGAACAGATGTATAGGGTTGTCCAGCAAAGTGTAAATACCCTTATAATTTCTTTATTTTAACAGATATTGAAAAATCGTAAATACAAAAGTTGTTGGGATTGTAGAGAGGAATAAGGGCAATTTATCATAAAAAAAATTGAATATCAAATACAAATCGGTAAATTTCTCTACCCGGAACTTACCTCGTTATGATTTTTTTTCAATTGTTAAGAATAGTGAAGTGTGACCCAATTTAGTTCAGTACGTAGTCACGATATATATGTGTTACATTTATACTGTTTTTTCATTTTTTTCCATCATATTGGATTCCTACCAATATTTTACCATTTTCTTTCTACATGTGCCACACTCGACTCTTGGGCATAATAAAATCAATTTAATAAGTGTTTTTACATTGATATATACCGCCATTTTGCTAAGTCATATTGAATTCGTAGCAGTTTATCCCATATCCACACCTAATTTTTCTGCAAAATCAATTGAACAAGATTTTTTTACATTCAAAAATTTTATTTGGCCGCAATTTTGTTTCACCATCTTCAATTGAAACCCATATTATCAGTCTTTACCTATTCCGTTGGTCCGCAGATATTTCCCATATATTAAGTTTCTAACTGATTTTCGTTAACGATCCTCTCGTTACGTTAAAGTGGTGTATTATTTGGTATTAGGGTTCAGTAAAAAAACAAAAACTCTCGACGTTTTGCAACTTTATTGTCGCATCCTCAGGACACATAGACTTTATATCTTACACAAAACCCATATTATTAGTATTTACCGTTTGCAGATATTTCCTAACTCCAAATAATACACCACTGTAATAAAAAGAAGATCTTTAGCGAAAACCATTTAAAAACTTAATATGTGGGAAATATCTGCGAACCAACGGAGTAGGTAAAGACTGATAATATGGGTTTCATGCAAGATATAACATCTATATGCATCCTGAGAATGAATCAATTAAGTTCTATTCTTTCTTTACTGGATCCTAACCCCAAATAATACACCATTCTAACATAAAAACAAGAGGATCGTTAACGAAAACCATTTAGAAACTTAATATCTGGAAAATATCTGCGGGCCAACGTATTAGGTAAAGACCGATAATATGGGTTTCATGCAGGATATAGAATCTATATGTGTCCTGAAGATGCAAAAAAAAAGTTGCAAAACGTCGACAATTTAAAAGTAGTCTTTTATTTCTTTACTGGATCCTAGACTCAAGTAATACATCACTCTAACATAACAACAAGAGGATCGTTACCGAAAACCATAGAAATTTACTACCTGTGAAATAACTGCGAACGTACATAGTAGGTAAAGACTGATAATATGGGGTTCATACAAAATATATAATCTATATATTTGTCCTGAGGATGCAACAATAAAGTTGCGAAACGTCGACTATTTAAAAATAGACTTTTGCTTTTTCTTCTGGATCCTAATCAAATAATACACCACACTAACATAACAAGAGGATTGTTAATAAGAACCATTTAGATAACTTAATATCTAGGAAGTATATGCGGACCAATAGAGTAGGTAAAGACTGATAATATGGGTATCATGCAGGATATAGGATCTATATGTGTCCTGAGGATGCAAGTATTAAGTTGCGAAACGTCGGGAATTAAAAAAAAGACTTGTTTTTTTCTGGATCTTAACCCCAAATAATACACCTCTTTAACAAAATATTACCAGTTCTTCCCCATATGCCCCTTAATTTTGGGTAAAAATGGAGGAAAGTAGTATTTAAGCTATGTCGCGAACTGACAGACAGACCTACAGACGGAATCGATAAAACATGTTTTTTGGCATCTACGGATGCTAAAACGTGACGATATGTAAACCTGAGAGGGTGATTTTTTCGCGATTGTAAAAATTTTATTTGGCCGCAATTCTGTTAGCGCCGTCTTGAATTAGTACCACAGTTTTACTAGCTGAGCCCGATTCCACAGTTAGGTATGGCACACAATTTGAAATCAACCCAATAAGTAGTTTTTTTAGGCTGAATTTTTAAATATTTATTATACCACCATGTTGTTCCGCCATATTGGATTCGTACTAAAATTTTACGAGTTAATTCCAACATAATGTTTATACAAAATTTAAAATAAATTGGCTAAACAGGTTTTTCATAATATTTTATAACATTTCACTAGGCCGCCATAGTGGATTTTTATCAAAATATTACGAGATCATTCCCATATGACTTTTTATCTGGTTAGTTTTTAAGCTATACCGCGAACTGACAGACAGGTACAGTCAGAGCGACAGACGGGCCGACGGAGTTTATAAAATATGTTTTTTGGCATCTAGGGACGCTAAAAATTGAAGATATGTAAAACCTGAGAGGGTGATTTTTTCATGTTTACAAATTAGTTCTGAATCTTGAATTAGTTCCACAATTTTACTACTTGACTCTATACCACAATTAGCTATGGCACACAATTTGAAATCAATCTATTAAGTAGTTTTTCAGGCTGAATTTTAAAATATTTTATTAAGCCCCCATTTTATTCTTCCATTCTGGATTCGTATCAAAATTTTACTAATTGTTTCCAACATAATACTTTGATGTTTGGGCAAAATTTCAGATAAATTTGATAAGTAGCTTTTAAATAACTTTCTTTAAACATTTCACTAAGCCGCATTTTGTTTCGCCATTTTGGATATTTATACCAAAATATTACCTGGCCATCCCCATATGAGCCTTAACTTTTGATAAAAATTCGAAGTTAATGGGATAAGTAGTTTTTGAGCTATGCCGTGAACTGACAGGCAGACAGACCGACAGACGGATCGACGGAATTGATAAAACATATTTTTTAGCATTTAGGGCCGCTAAAATGTGTAAAAACTGAGAGGGTGACTTTTTTACTATTACAAGCATTTTATTTGGCCACCAATTTGTTCGGCCATCTTGAATTAGTACAACAATAGAACACGATTTGATTGATTTGGTTGATTCCAACATAATACTTGATGTTTTGCAAAATTTGAGATTAATTGCATGAGTACTTTTTTAATAATATTTTTTTTTAATATTTCACTAGGCCGCCAGTTTGTTTCGCCATATTGGATTTTTACCAAAATGCTCCCAGGTCATCCACATATGATAATTAACATTTGACCAAAAATTGAAGTCATTCGGGAAAATAGTCTTTAAGCTATTCCGCGATCTGACAGCCAGACCACAGACGGACCAACGGAATTGATAAAATATAAAGATGTGTAAAAAATGAGAGAATAATTTTTTCACGATTACAAACATTTTATTTGGCCGCCATTTTGTTCAGCCATCTTGAGTTAGTACTAATATTTTACTATTTGATCCCTATAACACTCAACCAATCAAACCATTAAGCAGTTGTTTCAGGCTGAATTTTAAATATTTTATTAGGCCGCCATTTTGTTCCGCAATCTTGGATTAGTACCAAAATATTACTAGTTGACTCCAGCATAATACTTAATGTTTTTGCAAAATTTGAGATAAATTGGATGAGTAGTTTTCTCAAGGCAAACGGGTACGTAGTCTTTAAGCTATGCTGATGGGAGGGTGATTTTTTCACAATTAAAATACTTGCCTTTTACGAGGGAAGTAAAAAGGGTGATAAAGAAAGAAGAGTAGATTTTTGTTCTTGGACTATAGAGAAAACTTACCAAAACCCTGACTTTTTTAGAAATGTGTTATTCTCAGATGAGTCTGCGGATAGGAGTGACCGTATTATGAACCGACATAATATAAGGTACTTCAGGTAACAAAATCCTAATTAGATAGGATAAATTATGAAACAAGGAAGATGGTCCGTGAACGTATGGGGTGGTATTGTAAACGATTATCATCTTGGACCATAATTTTTCCAGGGTAATTTAACTGGTAACATATATTTTAGTTTTTTAAGAGAGTCACTGCCGATATTATTAGAAAATGTGAACATTCAAGCTACAAACAATATGTGGTTTAAACATGACGGGGCCCCGGCACGTGGCATAGGTGATGCCACATTCTTTTTAACTGAACGTCATAGATCGAAATGGATAGGTAATAGGGGATATTCATGATACTCAATTAGGAAAGACGAGGGACCGATTCTGTGGCCCACCCAGGTCTCTAGACCTCAATCTTTTGGATTACTTTTAGTGGGGATTCATCCGAATTAGTCGATAATTTTGTAAATGCTACGCCTTGTGAAGGTCCAAACGAAATGAAAGAGAGAATACAAGAGACTTTTAGAGATGTTAACAATAAAATGTTACGTAACAAAGCTTTATAGAACGCATGTGTATGTGCTTAGCCTCTGAACTAGGCATTTTTGAAACCTGCATTTTGTATATAATAAGTTTTTTTGCCTCGTTATTTAATACCTATAGCTCTTGCAATAATGCAAATTAACCAAAATACTGATTTTCAACTGTGGATAGCTTCGAAACTATTAACTTCAAAGGTGTGACATCTTATATTCAAAGTATTTAGAATTTTCGAGATAATCCAAAAATTAAATAATATACAAGGTGGCCTATTTGTAATAATAAAAATAATTAAAATGTCTTCGCGTAGTTTTTTATTTGTTGTTAGATTATTTTTATGATAAATTTCCTTTATTCCTCTCTAAAATCTCTACCATGTTTTACCATTTCAATTTAAAATAAGAGATTACAAGGGAGTTTACCCTTCGTTGGACAACTTGTGTGAAAAATTAAATTACCTATGGTTGTTTGTGGCTTATGAATGGCTTATATTTTGTGTTTTCTGAGCAGACCCAGACTGGAATTTCGATTTGGCTCGGAAGTTTACAACCAACTGGCCCTTATAGTAGTTCACACATAAAGAAAATATCTATTTGCAAGAAATGTAAATGTTTAATATATATTAAAAATCAAAGAAGTAGATGTTACCACTTTTTAAATAACTGTTTTGTGACGCTTTATCTATTACTTCATCTGAAAATCTTATTTACTACCAGCATCAGCATGAAACAATACAGATGTCTGAAGATAAGCTACTCATCAAGTGGCGTAACCCTTAATAATTTCTAAGAGAATAGACTTTAGTTAGAGATAATGTTAGTAATTAAATCATAGGCATAGGCAAAGATCGTATCTACGTAGAACCTAGAATCAGCAAAGAGCACAACTTTTTCATGCACTGCATCTTTTAGAAGACAATGAAATTTCTTCTTAGTTTTTCGAATACAATTCTTCATTATTGGCATCTTGGTCATTATATTTCTTAGTAATAATGTATTTTCCAGTTTGCATGTTTTTAGTATACTCCAGTATAACTCATTAAATTCCACCAAAAGCTGCAAATAAACTCTGGCTCTTATTCGAAATTATGGTATAAAATGAACGTTTTCTAATATGCCTGGCATGGTAAAAATCAAGATTAAATATATTTGGTTTAAACCTATCTACTCTCCTGCGGATATTCAAAAAAAAATTCAACAAGTGTGTTTTCTTCTACAATATTTAAATGCTTCCCCTGTTGCCACTCTTTAATTTTAGAATAAATAAATTGGCACCTCAATAAAACAAAAACATTGGCCTCTGTTTCTTCTACACCGCTTACTACATTATTATAAGACATGGTTTTCAATAATTATTGCACGAGAAAAATCATTAATTCATCTCTATACTGCAAGTCATTTCATTAAGTAGTTTTTCAGGCTGAATTTTTAAATATTTTATTAGGCCGCCATCTTGGATTCGTACCAAAATTTTACCAGTTGATTCCCACATAATCCTTGATTTTTATGCAAAATTTGACGAGATCTAAAAAAATCTCGGTGTGTGATTTTTTTCACAATTACAATATTTCCATTTTATGTGGGAAGTAGAAATGTTTCAACACGTCTAATTCCTTTAAGTATGCAAGTTCAAAAAATCTAGTGATTAGTTTTAAGTTAATTATTTTTAAAACTATTGACAAAATAATTGTTTTAAAATATTATTTATTGTAAAAAAAAGTAAAAACATATTTCACTTTTTCTCGCTCTTTTAAGGCTGAAATGGCGAGAAATCCAGAAGACATAATTCGAGAAGTAAATAACATAAATTAAGACTTGTAACTTTTTGTTTATTTACAATTAATTAAAACTAAAAATGTATTTAACCTTGAAATTTAATTAAGAACTACAGTTATTCCTCTAATATTACTTATTTGTAATGGTCATAAATCAAATGTAGGGAATCCGTAGTGCAAGTATAATCCACTAGATATGTAATGACGTTTTTGTAGCACTTCCAAATGCATTGTTTAAAAGTTACTTTATAAGTGCCTCTATTGCCATTAACAAATTTTAACTTAAACTCATCTAAATTTATAAGCGAGGGTCTAAACATATGTTGGTAATTTTCTTAAAAATCGTACTTATTGTCTTTATTGCAAAATAAAAAATATACAGTATGTTACTTATGAAATTTAAATGATTTTTAAAAAATATATTTTTTTCCAAGTTCATTTATTTTTCTGGCAGCATAATTCATTTGATATTTCTTTAAATAATCGTGTTATGGGGGGGTGCAAAATATAACAGATCGCCCTATTTTGACATTTCTTTAAATAATCGAGATATGGGGGGTCAAACACAGTTGAACAAGTGAACAGATCACACTATACACATGCTTTTTCAAGCCTCAGAATTAAAATTTTGAATAGTCTATCTACTCGGAATTTATATATTTGTAATTATGTTTACCGATTGCTGCAACTATCTTAGAGTAATTGATGTACGTACGTAAAATATACATAAGGTAGAATTAAGAAATTTCTCCTTTTTTGATGTCGGTTAAAACATTTACACCCTTAATCACTAAAGAGGTTTAAATTTAGACCCGGTCTAACTTGACAGTTATAGGTTTAAACTGACAAATGTAACTATTGAACAAATAATTTTTGTAAACGTCACAATTACAAAGTGACAGTGACAGCAAAACACAACTGGTGAACTAACACTTTTAACTCTCAAGGCAACTAGATCTGGTCTAACTCTTAAACAGTCTTGGTGAATACGGGGGTTATTGATTTTAATGTAATTATTATTTCTATTGTATCACGTTTGATGTTTGCTTAATAATAAATAACAGCTTTCTTACCTTGTTCCCTAGCCTCTTCTTCGATTTCTCGGATTTGTTGATAGTATGGCACAGATGCCAAGTCCAAATCAATATGGAACTTTTCCCTGGCGCTCTCCGCGAATTCGTGAAGAGGTCCCAATGTAGCTTGGATTTCTTCTTCACCTTCATGCTGCCGCTGTGTGACTTCTTGTTCGACTTTTTCCCAAACCAAGAAGAGCTCTTCTGGGTTTATTCTGAAGCGCTGCAAAGTATGGGACAATAACTTAGAAATTCCAAGAGATATTCGGATTTAATTATGTATGCAAGACTGTCAAAGCAGCGAAAAACTAATTTTATTTAAGGTAATAAAAATATATTGGCAAACGTTGTTCGGTTAATAAAAATAGACTGTATAAGCCGGCGTAATTTCTTATGCAGGGTAGTTTAAATCTGTTAGATGTGAATCAAGTTTTTTTTCTCAAATATGATCCAACTTATTTAATTGCATTGCCTTCACATAATTTCAACTGTTTTCAAAATAACTATATGTTTCATGGTAGTCAAAACTGCCAGCCCTTGATTTATCTCTTGAACTGTTTGTGATAGAAAAAAAATATAGGCACAAGTTGTCATAGAATAGAATAGTTGCCAAATATTATAAATCAAAATACAAGAGTTCTAACTACACTACATCACAACTTGTTACGTTCTGGACGCTTGTTTCGCTGACCGAGTTAGCATCATCAGCAGATGATATAAACTAAAGTAACTTCCTAACCTAACCGAGAATATGTATAGGTAAATGCCGTCATACTTGGTTGCACCCGACTGCACCGTTGTCAAGTAAGCAATAGAGGGGACTATAAGGAATAGTCCCTTTGTCTTTATTTAGTGCTTTCTTACCACATTTAACTATTTCTATACTCTCAAATGCATCCAATAATCTATTATAAGATACATTTTTAATTTATTTTTTTAGATTATTTATTCCTTTTTGGTGATTGTTTTCCAAAGCATGTTGGGCAACGCTTGAAATTTCTATTCTTCCGTATCTTAAATGTGCCACGTGTTCTTTAAAACGAATGTTTACGGAGCGTTTAGTTTGCTCAACATATTTTAGGTCATTACAGCTAATTTCATAGATGCCACACCTCTCCTTCAAGTCGGCTTTATCTTTAGGATTTCCAAGGAGATTTTTCAAACTGTTCTCCGTTTTGTAGGCTACTCTAAAATCTGCATTTTTAAATACTTTTTCTAGACCTCTCGTATATCTGGGTCTCAGGTTCTTGATGAGTAGTGGCATCTTTTAACATGTTCTTATGCTTATGTCTATTTACTAATTTATGTACAAAATTATCACTAAATCCCATTACTTTTAGCTATATTTTTAATCCGATTCATTTCATTGTTAAAACGTTTTTTTCTTAATGGAAAAATGACTAACCTGTGAGAAGAAATGAAATGCTGCTATTTTGTGTTGACGACAATGAAATGATTCGGATGTTATACACCTATCAGTATTGGTATATTTCCAATAAATATTAAATTTTAATTTATCGTTATTTCTAGTAACTAACCTGTCGGAAAAGGTAATTGCCCGTTGTTCTCCTTTTCGTACGTAAAATTAATGGAAGGATATTTATTGTTTAATGTTTCTAAGGAAGTGTTCAAATTTTGTGTTTTGGTATCAAAAATAGCAAATATATCGTCTACGTATCTATACCCCACCCTTGGGAAATACTTGAGTTCTTTTTTGAATTGGGTTTCTAATCTATCCGTAAACAAATTTGCAAGGAAAGGAGATGCCCATCGCAGTTCCCTCGAGTTTTTTATAATATTTATTGTTGAAATGAAAAACATTTTGATTCATACATTTTTTTTATTTATATTGGCTTTGGAGCTAAGTCCATTTAGCCATGATAAGCTATACTAATATTACTATACTATATATGTGAGCCTTTTCGCAATCCTTACTTAAAGCCCTTAAAAATAACTCAATGTGTAACCCCATAATAGCCAACATTATAGATACAATTTCGAAGCTTTATTTCCCTAAAAGGAATATAATTTTTATATGGGTGAAAGGTCATTCGGGCCTTGAAGGTAATGAACTGGTCGATAGAGCAGCCAAAGATGCACTAATAGATGGTCTGTTTGTCCAGGGCACTAATAGATGGTCTGGTTGTTCACTAATAGATGGCCTGGTATCCGGCGCCACCGATCTGTATAGGGACATCAAAATTTCAAATTTTATACTGTGGGAAAACGACTACAAACTATATGTCTCAAATACTAAAATCATTACAGAAGCATAAACCCAATTTTGCCAAGAAGTCCTGTAACAATAAGACTCAATTTACACCGGCAACTGAGTATTTCTTATCTAAGATTTCTTTTTGGACATGGCAGTTTCAATAAACATCTGTTCAAGTTTAAAATGGCAGATTCGCCTTACTGTGAATGTGATAATTAGTCAGTAGATGATTTGAGTCATAGATTATTCTATTGTTCCTTCAGTCTTAATGCAATCCAATTCCTAATATCAGAATTAAATAGAGAAAATATCCTTCCAGTTAACTCTTTATCTTTCATGTATAAAGTTATTACAAATCCCAAAAGTGAGAATGTTTACTACTAACTAAGATTTAAATTGTATTTTGGTTTTAGAGCCACTAATTAGTTAGTTAGAATTCGTTATCCTTTGTCTACCTACCTATTGTTTTCTTCAACCTTACCTTTCCGGGCCCTCCTGTCTTGTGTAAATACAAACCAATGTCCTGCATAGGCTTCAGGACGAGAAGTGTGTGACCCCGTCTATATTCCAATGTGTCTTTCAGTTTTGGGTTCTTTTTCGTTGGTTAGGATTGAAACATAATTTTGTGAGAAGCAAATATTCATCAATAATTTCTTCAAATTCCTTAGTTAGGTACTCTAAAGCTAGTGGTATGGGTAACCTATGAAACAATGAGCTTACATCAAAAGATATTAACATTTCACCTTCTTTTAAGTGAGCATTCTTAATTTTATCTAAGAATTCTAACGTCGAGTTAGTAACCTCAAAGTTCTCGTACGAGTTATTTAATTTGCTGAATTCTTCTACTAACATTGTACGTTGGTGATCCAACAGCTTTTGGATCACCAACGTACAATATTAGTGTAGTGTGGTAAGAACTCTTGTATTTTGAAGATTGGGTGATTTAAGCAATCAAAAGCTTTTGATAAATCCAGGAAGATGCAATAAGTCACGCGACCCTAGTCAACACCCTCATATAGACTTTTTGTAAATTCAAATAATGCTCGGTGCCTCTATTTTATATAAATCCATGCTGATATTTAAGGAAAAATGTATTACTGTTAGGAATCTTACTAGGCGTTTCGCTACAAGATCTTCCAGAATCGTGGAAAAACAGAAAGCAGACTTATGGGCCTATAGCTTGCAACGTCCTCAGTGTTTCCCCTTTTCGTAAACTGGTACAAGTATTTCCTCTTTAAGTATTTAAGAAACTCTCTCAAATTACTTTTTATGTTTTTTGGTTCTGTGATAGGGACATATAAACGGGATTGAGGGAAATTGACAGGTGAAGGAGTCGGCAATTCCCATAAACACGAACTATTTAATATACAAGGTCTTTCATTAAAGAAACATAAGCGTTTTAATGTTTATTTGCTTTAAAGAAGAAGGATATTTCATTAAAACTTATAGTGTGGACAATTTGTTGGATTATCCTATTCTCGTCGTTTATTATGAAAAGTGATTTAAACGTCGTAAGCGTAGGTTAATTATTAAGTTAATTTTTTTGTGTAAGAAACGAGAATGGGTACAATCTATCTATTTCTAAGCTGCTATTTTTTCGAATACAACCTTTTTTCTAACAAAATACAAAGAGAAATTTTTATTAGAATTTGAACGGACATTCTAATGACAATAAAAAATGTATTTATTATTATGCTGATAACTCCCCTAATATTAAAATTTAAAAAATATTACTTAAATGAAAAATTACTTAACATCTATAAAATGGTATTTGTATGTTGAAACTGTCTTTACAATGTAAGCATGTAACCAGTGCTGGGTAGTTTCTCTTAAGAAGGATCGGGATTCCGTCAACTGTCCGAAAGTCAATTGACCGAAGACAATTGGCCGAAAAATACATTGGCCGAAAACAGCTACGCCAGTAGGGCTGAAAGTATTATATTAATTCATTCCGGTTCGTAACTTATCGATTTTTGCGTACTCCCGGCTACTTTAGTATAGTAAAAGTCCAAATACGAGCTTGGCGTTCCGGTTGGTTAGAAATCCATCCAATTTCCAACACTGCTAGCCCGGTGTGTTGAAATATATAGTCTAAAACACTCAATGCAGGGATACCGTTAGGTGAAACCGTACCGGGTTAACAGCCACTTCGTCATTTTAGCCGTCCTTTAAGCCGTAATAAATTTAATATTGCCACTAAAATCGTCAATCAATACTGCTAGGTGAATCCGCACCGGGTTCTCACCAGGTATGTCAATAAAGTCATCAATAATAGAAATATGACGACTGATACTAGGCAGACGCAACACCTAGCGCAACCCGATACTATACATGCATTAGGCGCAACTTAAAGCGGATCACAGACACATCATTTACTTATGGAAAGGATTCATAGTTTAAGATAGAATGGAAAGTTTCATTTTTCAATATTTAAATGTTATAATTTGCTTTTTGGCTAATTCGTTTTTCGACCAGTTGACGTAGATCCTTAAAATCTGAAATAAGAAAGTTGATATCAGTCAACGAAAAATCGAACGTCTTGAATATACAATTACATATTAGTATAAATATATGCAGGACCTCCGTAAGTGCGCGTGTAACGCAAGTGGGCGCCCAATCGGAGGTTTGAAGCTGCCTTGGGAAAAAATAAAAAGAATATTTACTCATATACAACCCGAATTTTTTATTTTTAAACTATTTGGAACGAACAAGGCACTAATAATGTCTTACTGAAGAAAACGAGAATCTATCTATCTAATGTTGATTCCATATTATCAATTAAAACAATAATTATTATGTAGAACGGAAGCTTTCACGGCTTTGGTCAATTAAGAAATCATGGTTCTTGGGATTAGACCGTGTCAAATTGGAATTACTATCCGACGTTTTGCCTTCGATTGCACGAAGCATCTTCAGGGATCTTTACTCCACGAGATCTGAACACTCAATGAGCTCGAAGAGATTCGGGCGGGCTTTTATAACCGACTTGTGCTCGCAATAGCACCGAGTACCATTCCCGTAGAAGATATAGTATCTTCTGTTGAAGCAGCAATCAGAAGATTACTAGTGGAACAAGCCGATGAAGTCACATATGAGACGGCGAAGATCATTAAAAACTCAAAACCACCGAAGTCGAACCTCTCCGCAGTCGAAAAAACAGCAATGAAGACCTTAAACGCAGACGCAATCATTCTGGTACTTCCAGCAGATAAAGGCAACGCCACAGTCGTTATGGACAGAACAGAATATGTGGAAAAGATTACTCAACTTTTGGACAACAACATCTATAAAATTATGCAGGCAGACCCCACAAGTAGAATAGAAAGACGCATTACCAATTTGATCAACACATCCAGTCTACCACCAGCGGAGAAAAAAATCACTAAAACCAATCAGCTCCAAGACCCAGGTTCTACGGTCTTCCTAAGATACACAAGGACAACGTACCACTTCGACCGATCGCCAGTGCAATAGACTCGCCCACATACAAACTAGGTAAATATCTTTCAAATTTTCTTAATCCATTAACTGGAAAAACTGATTCTTTTATTAAAAACTCTGCATATTTCGTGGAAAAACTCAAGACAATCCAGTTGGAGCCCGAAGATATTTTGGTCAGTTTCGATGTAGAACCACTTTACACAAATGTTCCTGTCAACGACTCAATTTTCATTATATCAGACATACTGGATAACAATAATCGTGATAAGAACTTAATTAATATAATATTTATAATTAATATAAAAATTAATTATAAAGCTTGTCTTACATCTACTTATTTCATTTTTCAAGGAACTTTTTATGAACAAACCTCAGGGGCAGCTATGGGATCTCCTCTATCACCTGTGCACTGGTTTAGATATGTAGATGATACTTTTGTTGTTTGGCCTCATGGACAGGATAATCTCCTCATATTTCTGGACCACCTTAATCAGGAACATCATAATATCAAATTCACGATGGAAATTGAATCTAATGGAACAATTCCCTTTCTAGAAGTATGTGTTCAAAGGAAAATGGTACATTAGGACCTTCTGTGTATAGAAAACTGACGCATACAAATAGATACTTAAACGCAAATTCTCATCACCATCCAGCACAAAAGAAATCGATTATTAACTCACTAGTATTCAGAGCTATTTCGATTTCTGATCAAGATTCTTTAACATCGGAAATATCGAAACTGACCGAAGCTCTCAGAGAGAATGGCTATTGCACTGAAGATATTATGCGTTTAATTAAAAGACATAGTAAACCAACTCCGCCAAAGGAGAGACAAAATAGGACGATTACTTCGGCGGTCCAACATACGTACAATCTTCAATACACATAAGAAGAATGGACAATGCTTGCGATCCCCGAAAGATCTTGTACCTTTCCAAACAGAAGGAGTATATAAAATTCCTTGCTCCTGTGGAGAAGTGTATGTGGGAGAAACAGAACGCGCAATATCAACGAGACTTAAGGAATATGAACGATGTATTAAAAAGAAACTGAAGATATTATGCGTTTAATTAAAAGACATAGTAAACCAACTCCGCCAAAGGAGAGACAAAATAGGACGATTACTTCGGCGGTCCAACATACGTACAATCTTCAATACACATAAGAAGAATGGACAATGCTTGCGATCCCCGAAAGATCTTGTACCTTTCCAAACAGAAGGAGTATATAAAATTCCTTGCTCCTGTGGAGAAGTGTATGTGGGAGAAACAGAACGCGCAATATCAACGAGACTTAAGGAATATGAACGATGTATTAAAAAGAAACAAATTGTTCAATCTGCTGTAGCTGAACACCAGCATAACACTGGTCATTTCATAAATGTAAAGGAAACCAAGGTTCTAGCATCGGTTCCGGGTTTTTATAAACGAAAAGTTAGAGAATCTATTGAAATACATACAAAAAATTTCAATAGAGATACCGGTTACGTCTACATCACACATGGAAATCGATCTTAACACAGGGTCACGGTTCGGCGAGCACAAGTCGGGTATATAAGCTCGCCTGAATCTCATCGAGCTCATTCAGTGTTCAGATCTCGTAGAGTAAAGATCCCTGAAGATGGCTCGTGCAATCAAAGGCGAAACGTCGGATAGTAATTCCAATTTGACACGGTCTAATCCCAAGAACCATGATGTCTTAATAATTATTATGCTTAATATCAATGAGGATTGGTGCAGAAATTAGCTATATTAAAAATCGGTAAACTCCTTTACCCGGAACTTCCTTCGTTATGAATCTTATCTTTAATTAGGATTAATGAAGTGGGACTTAATTTAGTTCGGTACATAGTCACTTAGTAACACATTTATACCTGCTGCCGTTTCATTTTGCCGTCTTGGATTCGTACGAAAATGTTACCAGTTCATTCTAATACTTGATTTTTGGGCAACAATTGAGGTTAATTAGATTATTAGGCTACCATGCATTTTTAACAAAATATTACCAGCAAATTCTGATGAAAAAAGTCAATTGGTAACTTTTTCAGCTATGTCGCAAACTGAGGCAGATTGATCCCATGGAATTGAGAAACATGTTTTTTGCCATCTAGGGACACTAAAACGTAAAGATCCTGGTAACGATGATGACCATACCACACTTAATTCTTGGACAAAAATTTAAATCAATCTGTTAAGCAGTTTTTTTGAAATATTTTATTATGCCGCTATTTTGATTCACCATCTTGGAGTTTTACTAAAATCTTACGAGTTGATCCTACATAAAATTTGATTTTTGTGCAAAATTTTAGGAAAATGGATAAGTATTTTTTAAGTTATTTACAACAATCTATTAAATTTTAGTTTTTGAAATTTCTGTTTTTTCATTACATAAAATCAAATATATCTGGATGTTCCAAAAAAATAGAGGCCAAAGTTTAAAGGGAGATTCTTTGTAAGAAAATAATAGGAAAAGTTCATATGAAAATGGGTTCGAAGATGTTTAAAATTTAAAAACAAATGACTTTATTTAGTTATACTTACACCGAAACCAAGAATCATAAACCACACAAGATAATTACTTCTCGTAAGCGTAACGTTCGCCGTTTCTCGCCGACCGCAAAGGTCAATGACCGGGTGAGTGACGTACTCCGGCTTTCTCAGTCTAAAGATTTAATATTAGTGACATTGCTTTGTAATAGAAATTTGCATTTTAAGCATTGTTTTTTCAATATTTTTTAGTTTTTACAAGTGGTACCTAATAGGTCACACAAGTTTGAAAAAGTGTTGTTCGTGCATAGTGAAACGTAATTTAGCCAAGGAAAGAATTAAAACTTCTTTTATAACTGATATACCTATTTACTTCCCCCGAAGTTTACATGACAAAAAACAATATGGGAATACGTGTGCTGTGTATAATTGCAAAAATAGTTACAAAAATCACTTGCCAGGTGTAACTTTTCATAGGTTTCCAAAATTAATTATTATGAAGAAAGAGTGGGTGGTACACCGGTGCAGTAGAAAAATGTTAGCTATAGATATATATTTGGATTCTTTATTATATTCGTATTGATTTTTCAGCCAATATTTTCTTTTAACACATAGTAGGTACTTTTCATTTTAATTTTTGCTCTGGATTGTTGCGTTTTTAGTATCAATGCAAATCTCAACCTTGTTAATTAATCTAAAAGTTATTTATACTTAGGTCTCAGAAGCCTCTGTAGTTACTGGGTTTTTTGTGTCCATTTTCGTTATAAAAGTGGTTATATTGAGGTATTTTTTGTAATCTCTAGAATACTTTTTTAATTTTGAAAAAAATATGTGTGACAATAATAACAAAATTAATCGTAATATCATGTTTTTTACTTTCCTATTTGAGAAACACTTTACCTATTTGCTATTTAAATTAATACATTTAGGTACCTAAATTACAGAAAAGTGCTTATTTCTATGTAACGATTTGGGGCATCCTGTCATAAAAGTACATAATATAATAAAATTTCATGAATTAAGAAGGCACTCATAATAAGATATTTTTTCTTGACATAATGTTTAAATTATTTTCTAATCATTTATTTTTATGTCCAAATGTGAGTTTTTAAAACACTTTGATGAGCAATTGACCATTGTTTATTGAACCGAAATTCATATGGTAATGTTGCTCTATTAGTTTAATATAACATTTGCCGTAATTTATTGCATTAAAAATCGAAATAACAGCATCAAAAGCCTAAACCATATTATCCTCCTACAGAAATAACACATGAAACTTGTTTCGAGTGGGCCAGGCGGCGTCATTGCAGCAAGGCTTGCTCCCCCTAAACTGACAGAAATAAATCGCGGATGTAACTATCCTGTGTGATTTAAGGTTCTTGCACCGAAACAATAAGAGCTATTTGATTAAGATTTGGAACAACTTTATAGATATCTAAAGGCTATATTTTTAAAGTATTCAATAGTTTTTACTTTAACAACGTTAACCATCCTTAACTCTCTTAAAAAAATATGGTCTGTTAATTATTTTTTAAAAACTACTGGATTTGTCGTTTCGAGTTTTCGAGAAAAAAAAATTGATCTGATCCAGTTTAGTTAGTCAGAACTGCTCACAACTCTACAGAAGCGATTCTTTGGAACATTTCAAGAAAAATGTTTTATTAAATATTTTTGAGATACAGGAAGCAAGATTAAACAAAATTAAACTTTAGCACCCTGTTCCTCAAAAATAGGGCATTTGCGCACAGATCTTTATTAAAACCTTTTTTTTTACCTGCCCTAAAAATGAATGGCGTACTATTTTTTTTATTAAGAAAGTCAGGGATACTGTAAAAATATAGCCTTTAAATATCTATGAGGTTGTACCAAATTTTAATCAAATAACTCTTACTATTTCGGAAATATTAAAGAAATGATTGTAAAAGTTTAACACCCTGTGTCTCGAAAAACAAACTAAACTTTTCGTCTTATTTTCTTACAAAGAATATCGCTTTAAACGTTGGCAAGTGTTTTATGAAACACCCTGTTTATTACATTAAAATTTTTAAACTGCAAAAAAATAAAGCAGACAATGAAATTTAAAAAATATATAAGTATAACCTAAGTTCTTATTCATACAAATATTATTTACATACGATATTTAAAGGGCGCCAAAATATTTCCGGCACGCGGGCGCCGATAATCCTTGTGGAGGCCCTGAATATGTGTAAACTGATGGGATGTCACAAAGTGTAGCCACGTAACGTTTGCATTTAATATTCTTGCATATCTCTTACAGGAAATATTTTATACAAACACTCTGTTAAAGGAGATAACAGAATTTAATTATAGAGTGGTACTTCTAAGTTTCCATAAATAGATTCTATATTAATAATCTTGATAACACATTTACTATTAAGTTAAGTAATTTCTCTACTACATAATTTCAACCGCGACGTGGCCTTGGAGCATGTCAAGTAGCAAACACTTAAAATATTATAATAAAATTTATTTGGATAAAATTTAAGAACGCAATCACTATTTTGAAATCTTTTTTAATTAATCGTAAAATAAGCCTATGGGGCATAGATGCTGAAATACTTACGGCAGCACTGCCCAACGCAGCAAAAGCTGAAAGAATCACTATAAATTTGAACATTGTTTGTATCTTTTGTTGTCAAAACACTGTGTAAATCATACAAAAGATGCTGTGCTGCCTTTTATATTTGATTTTTTGTGACGCCATGGTGATAAGAGAATAACAGGAACTGGTTAATTTTGCATCTTCATAAATATGAAGGACGTCTCTTGATACTGAGATAATTTTGGTACATGATAAAAAATATTTTGGATGTTGGCCAAATAGTAATAACTGCTGATTAACATTCAAAAACGTAATACATGTTTAGTATTGTTTCCCCTTTCAATGGGATTACACTTCTGGTGAAAATTGTCAAAAGATGCAATATATAAAAATGTTTCAAGAAGTCATTGACAAAAGACAAACCATTTGCAAAACAATCCGCCGCAAATTTCACTTTAATCCCTCCTCCTGAGGATATAGTTTTGGCTTTTATTCTCTTTCTGCTGCACATCAATGATCGGGTTCCTTCGATAAGCAATCCTATATACAGTGGTGCTGACGATAGTACCCTCCACTCCAACATATGTTTACCCAAAGCTGTTTCCAGCAAATTTATAACATTTCCAAATTTACATATTATAATAATTATTTAGTTTATTGTAACACTGGCAGTTAAAAAATTTGGCTAATTATATAGAATAACTGATTTTCACAGATTATCACCAATCTATCGAGCAAAGCAGTGGCGGCTCGCGGGTGAAAAACTAAGTGAAGTGCAAATGAAGCAAGAAAATATCGCAATAATTTTTTTTCCAGAATTTTTTTTATTTGTGGAAGGGGTAAAATATTTTTTTACGACTTACCTAAATTTTGTATACTAAATTAATTCTCCTATCTTTTATAGCAGCAAATTTATTTATAACATCCTCATAAAATGGATGAGTTGCCCTAATCTCCTCCAGAAATTCCTTTTGAATTGAAATATTGCCAAGAGAAGTAAGTCTTTCTTGAGATATTGTATTTCTTAAGTAAGTTTTTACACATTTGAAGCAAGAAAAACTTCTTTCCACTGAAGCCCTTGTCGACGGTGACAGTATTGTCAAAATAAGAGAAAACAATTTATATGCTTCAGTAAAAATATATTTATTTTTATTAATTTTTTTCACTTGCTCTCGCAGCGATATATTCCAATTACTATCATTGGAAAAAAATAAGACCAAACTCATTTTTAAGTCGTTGACCTTTTGAAAATATTTCCCCATATAACTGTAACAAATTTTCAAACGAGCCAGTCGGAAAATTTAAACTATATTGGGAAAATTTAGCAGAATCTGTCAAACATGAAAAAGTAAGATTTTCACAGTCTTGAAACCTTAGTGTCATTTCCATTAAAATATGGTCCAATATTTCATAAAAAAGGGTTCTCTACTTAGCCCTAATTTCTTCAGGTGAAAGCTTAGCAAGCTTACGTTTGTAATGATTTATTTCTGTAATAGAATTTGCTTTATCAAACATGGTATTAAAAAAATGTTCATTTCTTTTTTTACAGAATTCCTCACGACAGCGTTTTATTTTGGATATGCAACAATGAATGTCAAGCGATTTTTTTTGAAGAACGTCAAATAGTATGTCCGTGATTGAGAAAATGTCAATAAACACTAATGCCAAAAAGGTGAATTCAAAATCGTTCACCTCACCTAAAAATCCTTTCGCAAGGCGGATTGATTTTTCATCAGATTTGTCACAGTTTGTAATAAATTCAAAGACGTCTTTTAATTTATTCCAGTCTTGAACAATCACATTTACTAACTTCGAATTTGAAGTTGTAACAACACCATAAATAAAAATAACACAAAACATTCTAGTTATCTGCAAAGGAACTCACTAAACTCAATAAAAGTAAACAACCACGGCAAACTGAACGACACGTGGGTGTAGTGTACTGCGCCTGCAATTCACCGAGAGCGTTGTATGGCGCTGGGCTCGACGTCATCGGATACGCGTTGTCATGGCAACATAGTAGGAAAATCGTAAACTAAACATAGCACCTCCAGCAAAGTCAAAGCGGGTTGCGCCACTGTTATAGTTGTTATAATAAAGTTCGATTGAAAGTTGTAAAAAGATATGCCTCCAACGGTCAAGTAAAATATTTATTCGAGATGTACAGTTTATTTTTTACCAATTAGGTGAATAAATGAATGTAAAAAACTAAAATTTTAAGAGATATATAATAAATATAGTTAAATGTTTGTTGGTTTATTTTTCTTGGTGAAGTAGCACTTCACCTACTTCACCTGAATAGCAGCCCCTGAAGCAAAGTTTGTTTTACCAAGCTGAACTTTTGTATATTTGCATATCATATACTTCATGAATAGGAAAATAATTTAGTCTATATTAACAAGGTGACGCTATTTAAAGCCACATATTTTGATTGCTTTATCAGTTTCAGTTAAAAAAAGATATTGTTTTTAATTGATATAATCAACAATTTTTTATTTACAATGCAATATTTTGAAAATCTGTCTTTTTAGGTTCATGTCACTTAGATGAATTATGACTATCATCTTCACTTTCTTCTTTGTTGGTGAGCACTAATTTAACAAATTTAACAAAATTTGAACTTTTAGTATACGGCTCCTCTTGAATAAGTTTTTGTTCGAGCTTCTTTCCATGTGCGGTTGCTTTACATGTTCATGATATGATAGAACAGGCATTTTAATCATGGTTTTATATGATATTGGGCCCATTAGTAATCTAAAATAAATTTAAAGACTTTTATGTAGCTGTGAGATACCAACCCTAAATTTTTTATTCATAATTCATCGACTTCCATTTTGTACAATATACTTTTCTCTTTTTAATTAATCTAGAAGCATTTTATTTATTTCCATAACATTCAGAAATTTTGTGTTTACTCTTTGGATTGGATGACATCACCGAACATTAACAAGAGAAGAAGGAGCACTGGAAGCTCCTCCCCTTGTTATGCCTATCCCACTCGAATATCGGATGCTATGCTTTTTCGATCCCTCGATAAACCGGTTGTTCGTCGTAGAATAAAATATTGAAATATGCCACCAAACATTATAATATATACCAATTGTCTAAATTTGCCGACGAGCAGCGTGAGACTAATTTTTTATTTTTTTTTAATTAAAATAAGCATTTATCAATTTACTTAGCGTTATGTGTTTGGTAAATGACTAGAAAATTACGATTAACTCTGTTCTATTTTTATGGGGAATTTTAAAATGGAAAAATTATTCATTTCTTTTAACAAAAAGCCTTAATCAGGATTGCCTCGACTTTTTTTTTGGCCTGACAAGAAATTGTGGAGGAAATTCGAGAAATCCCACCCCAATACAATTTTGTAAGGCATTCAATAAATTATTTACTCAAAAATATCTTAATGAGGATGAAGGTGCAAATTGTATGCAGGATATTAATAAAGTTTTGCTTAATGTGACTCCTGATATGATCGAAAAATATAAAAATATCCGTGTACCAATAATTTCGAAAAATAGTTCTTTAAAAGTGTTTGCATGCGACTATATAAATATTTCAAACACAGATGGCAATGCTGCAGTGTTTACATTACTGGCTATTTCTTAAAAAATCGGTAAATTTTCTTTACCCGAAACTTATTATTTATTTTTTATTATTTTTTATTAAATATTTTCTTTTATTAGGAATAGTGAACAGTGGCCTAATTTAGTTCAGTATATATAATAGGCATCACTATCTTTTAAACATTTTTATTGGGTGCCATTTGGATTCCTAACAAAATTTTACTGGTTTCTATCTATGCCACAATTGATTCGTGTGCATAATTAAAATAAACACAATAAGTACTTTTTACATTGACAAACACCGATATTTTGTTACGTCATGTTGAATTCTGCCACTTTATCCCGAGGTTTATCCCTATATCACATTTAATTTTTTTTAATTGATTTTTTTAAAAAAATTATTGACGGCCAATTTGTTCCACCATATTGAATTTGTGCCCCAACTTTACCAGTTTTTCTCTAAATCACACTTAATGCTTGTGAAAAATTTGAGGAAATTGGATAATTACTTTTTTATTAATAGTTTTTTTAACGTTTCACTAGTCCGCCATCTTGTTCCGGTATATTGGATTTTTACCAAAATATTACCAGGTCATCCCCATGTGATCCTTATTTTTTGCCTAAGATGGAAGTCAATCTGATGAGCTTTTAAGCTATGCCGGAAACTAAGAGACCGACAGACAGACGTACCGACGAAATTAATGAAACATATTTTTTGGCATCTAGGAACGCTAAAACTTAAAAATGTGTAAAACCTAACAAGGTGATTTTTTTTATGATTACAAATATTTTATTTGGCCTCCGTTTGGTTCTGCCGTCTTGAATTAGTACCACAGGTTTTTTAGGCTGAATTTTTAAATACTTTATTAAGACGCCGTTTTGTTCTGCCATCTTGGATTAAAATTTTCAACAATTAATTTTCTTTTTTACTTAGTTTTTACCAACAGTACTTTTTATAGTTATATTAAGATCTATCAATTAAACAACTTGACGTTTTTCCATTTTTTAATTTAATACATATAAAGCAAAATAGGTCCCAATAACAATTATGGTCATTCATTTTTAAACTCGTTTTTAAATCACCCCCGTAAGTGAACGTTTAATCGCTGGCGGTTTGCATCACTCTAGTAAAAGTGGGGGCACCTGCACAGCTGTAGGAATTTCTCGGATTCGTTTGCGCGTTATTGTAAGCACAACCTAAAAGTTCCGACGGACTGTACTTCTTCTTGCCTTGTTAATCTTCAGTGATGACATCTACCAGGGGACCACAACTCATACTACTAAAAATCCTATTAAGTGGATATGTGCTCATGCATCGCAAATCGGACATGCATGGAATGTCAAACTTGGAATTCTTTGGAAGTGATTTTTCGGTCCTTTTTCGTAGTCTGCTTAGCAACAAGCAACTTGTGCCCTACTATATAAAAGTGGAAGAATGGACAAGTTTTTTTGATTCTAATTGTAGTGGTTTCTTCTTTAATTTTATTTTACTTCCCTCGTAAAAGGGAAGTATTGTAATTGCGAAAAAATCACCCTCCGAGATCTTTTCAGATCTTTACTTTCATGGTTCCTAGATGCCAAAAAACGTGTTTTCTCAATTCCGTTGGTTTGTTTGTAAGTCTGTTGGTATGTCTGTTTATCTGTTCGTGGCATAGCTACAAAATTGCTTACCCGATTGGCTTCAAATTTTGGTCAAAAATTAAAGGTCATGTGGGGATGACCTGGTAACATTTGGTAAAATCCAATATGGAGACACAAAATGGCTTGTGTAATGTTTAGAAAATATTACTAAAAAACTACTTATCCAATTTACCTCAAATTTTACACAAAAATCAAATATTATGTAGGAATCAACTGGTAAAACTTTGGTACGAATTTAAAATAGCAAAACAAAACAGCAGCTTAATAAATTATGTAAAAATTCAGCCTGATAAAACTACTTAATGGACTGATTTCAAATTGTGGTATAGGGATGAACTGGTAAAATGGTACAATTTCAAAATAGCGGAACAAAATAGCGGTCAAACAAATGTTTGTAATCGTGAAAAAAATACCCCTTCAGGTTGTACATTTCTTCACGTTTCAGCGTCCCTAGATGCCAAAAAATATATTTTTATCAATTCCGTCTATCTGTCTGTTTGTCATTTCGAGACACAGTTTAAAAACTACTTACCAGATTGATAAAAATATAGGGTCATATGGGGATGAACTAGTAATATCTTGGTAAAAATCCCATATGCCGGAACAAGATGGCAGCCTATAGAAACGGTAAAAGATTATTACAACAAAAACTAACTATCCAATATGCCTCAAATTTTGCACAAAGTCAATTGTTACTTAGGAATGAACTGGTAACATTTTGGTATATATAATATAAGACAGCAAAACAAATTTTGGGCAAGTATTAAGAGTGATATAGAGATAAACTGGTAAAGTTGTGGTACGAATTCAAAATGGCGAAACCAAATCGCAGCCAAATAAAATGTTTAAAAAATCGATGTAGGAAAATATTATATAATTAAATTTAAATTTTGCAGATAAATTAAAGATAATAAGCTGGTACGAATTCAACATGACGTAACAAAATGGAGGTGTGTGTCAATGTAAAAATTACTTATTCAATTCATTTTTAAATTATGCCCAAAAATCAAAGCATATGTAGAAACTGGTGAAATATTAGTAGGAACCCAAATGGTGGAACAAAATGGGTCTCAATAAAATTGTTTTAAAAGACAGTATATATGTGTTACTAAATGACTATGTACCGAACTAAACTGGGTCACATTTTACTATTCCCAATAAAAAGAAAGATTCATAACGAGGGAAGTTCCGGGAAAAGGAATTTTATTATTTTTAAGTGCAGTGCCGTTTAACTATAGTCAGCATTTAATATATTCTGGTCTTCCATTTGTTTCATCGACTACGTGGTATGTCGATATTTAATCTAGCTTCTTGCTGTGAACTAGTTCATAAACGTCTTATATAAATAAAATGGCGTCCTGAACGTTTGTCGTCTATTCATTCCTCGAGGTGCCATTCTAGTCTTAGATACCCGGATCTTGTTTCTGTGGGCAAAGGAGCCCTGTAGATGAGCTAGAGGTAAGGCTATATGAATAAATTTTATGTTGTAAATATCTTGTTTTTTCACATTTCGTAGCAATTTTATTCCAAGATAAGCAACAATTTGATTTTGTGGATATATATACCAAGAGTTCTACATATCGTTTTATTAGTTTTCTTCAGGGATCATAGAGAACCGTCTTGTAAGACTACGAAGATATACATCTTATTTTTGTTTTTATAAATTTTACATAAAGTAGCAGAGAGGAATGTTTCTTGTAAAACAGCCTTGGCGAAAGATTTTGTATTTTTGTATCATTTTTCTGTGTGAAATAAGAAAAAAAGTGTCAAAAAACACTAAAATTTGACAGTCTGCATTTTATACAGTGTTTTATCAAAAAGCTTTCTAGCATTTAAATATCAATATAGCTTTCTTTCTAATTGAGTCATAGTCAATTAGGTTGCGTCCCTTTTAATTTCTTAAGGTAAATTCGAGGACCTGCAGCAGACATTGTAAGAATCTTCTTAAATTTATAAAAAAAAGAGAAACTCGTATTCGCAAAAAAATATATATTTCGGATGTTATCTCGTTTTAAAGCAGTGCTGTGCAACATTTAACAGCCGATTGGTCAATCCAATAAAATATGAGTTTTAGGGCCGCACTAAAAAGGGGAAACTAAACGAGAATTTGATATGTAATAAATGTTTTCCTGTGCTTTAGCTCTATATAAATTAGATATCAGTTTCTTAATCATCAAACATCATCAAACATCAATTAAAATGTAAATAATACAAAAACCCTAATAAAACATCGCTATATTTCCTTTACCCGGAGGATCTCTGGTTATAAATATTCCCTTTTAATAGGGATATTGAAGTGTCTCCCAATTTATTTCGGTATACAGACGTTTATAGTAACACATATTATATACTATCTTTTCAGTATTTTTTATTGGGCGCAACTTAATGATTGCACAAAATTGGAAATGAATCTAATAAATGGTTTTTCGAGATGATTTGCTATCTTGGATTGATACCAACATGTTACCAGTTCATTCTTATATAACACTTGATTTCTGTGCAAAATTTCGAGTAAATTAAATAATTAGTTTTTTAGAGATAATTTTTTAACGTTTCATCAGGCCACCATCTTATACCACCGTCATATTGACTGAAGTTAATAGGGTAAATAGTTTTTAAGCTATGCCGCAAACTGTAACACAGGCAGACAGACCGACGGATAGACCGACAGAACTGATAAAACATATGTTTTGTCATCTAGGCATACTAAAACGTGAAAATAGGCAAAAACCTAGAATTGTGATGTTTTTACATTTTATTTAGTCGCCATTTTCTTCCGCCATCTTGAATTCCTACCACAATTTTACAAATTTATCTCTATACCGCAATTAATTATTATACACAATTTGAAATCAATCCGCTAACTAAACTGCTGGCCATAAATAGTGAATCAAGAATTTATTTTTGTCAAAGTATAAAGATGATTTGGTTATGTGCTGTATATTACGAACAAACTAAAATATCAAGAATTTGTTTTTTCTTTAATTCTGTCAAAGATCATTTTGATGGTCAGATGCAAAAACAGTAAAAAAGATGTTTTGATAATTCTAGGTCTCAACAAACGTTTGCAAAAATGTAAGGGTTTTATTTCACGCCCTGTAAGCACTATTTTTTATGCGCATATGCGTTCATGCAAGAAGAAGTACATACCCAACAAATCGACCAAACGAACATCAAAAACCGCATCTCGATATCGCATTTTGCAGTTATGAAGTATCCTTTTTTAAACTTTGATAAATAAATTCTTGATCCACTAATTGTGGCCAGTAGTTCAGTTTTTTCAGAGTGAATTTTAAATAGTTAATTAAACCACCTTTTTGTGTCGCCATCTTGGATTCGTAATAAGATTTTACCACTTGATTTCTACATAACACTTGACTTTTGTGCAAAATTTGAGGTAAATTGGAAAATTAGTTCTTTAGTAAAAACTTTTTTCAACATTTCACTATGCTGCCTTTTTGTTTCGCTATATTTTCACCAAAATGTTACCAGCTCATCCCGATACGAGCTTCAATTTTTAAGTAAAATTTGATGTGAATCGGTTAAGTAGTTTTTTAGCTGTGCCGCGAACGGACAGACCGATAGACCGATAGACAGACCGACGAAATTGATAAAAACATGTTTTTTGTCGTCTAGATTATTTGGCTGCCATTTTGTTCCGCCATCTTGAATTAGTACCACAGCTTTACTAGTTCTTCTCTACACCACAATTAGTTATTGCACACGATTTGAAATTAGTCCATTAAGTAGTATTTTCTCGCTGAATTTTTGAAATATTTTATTAAGCCGCCATTTTGGATCTGTACCAAAATTTTACGAATTGATTCCTACATAACACTTGATTTTTGTGCAAAATATGGGATAAACTGGATAAGTAGTTTTTTAGTAATAAGTTTATTTCACTAGGCCGCCATTTTGTTTTGACCTCTTGGATTTTTACGAAAATATTACCAGACCATCTTCACAAGATTATTCATTTTTGACCAAAATTTGAAGTCAATCGGTTAAATAGTTTTTTAGCTATGCCGCGAACGATCGGTCCGACAGATAGACTAACGGAATTGAGAAAACATGTTTTTCTGCATCTAGGGACTCTGAAGCCTAAAGATCTGGAAAAACCTCGGAGGGTGATTTTTTCCACTATTATTTCCCTTTTACGAGGGGAGTAAAAAATAGTCATATTGGCATGGCAATCAAGGTAAAATTGTTAAAATACGTTAGTGTTAATACACGAAATACTTATACATGATTTTTAGGACTCTAATATCTCCACTTGTATCTCTGTTAGGTCAAGTAATCTACCGAACCACGTAAACCAACTAATACACCCCTTGCGAGGGTTACAATCTGTAGTCGTGGTTTTGAACTAGTACTGTAAATGCAAGGAAAAAAAGCATAAAAAGAAAAGTAAAACTGGCACGTAAAAACGAAAATCTTCAATATGAATTAGATAAGTAAGCATTTAGTTAAACTAGTTTCAGTTAAATCTATAAGTGATCACTCTAGGTTTACATTTTCGGATCTATGCTAAAAAAATGTGTTACGGCAAATATCATACTTCCCAGTATACAATATTAATGGTTACCTTAAGTTGACATTTATTAGCAAAAAACATATAATTTAATTGTTATGTTTTCTAATAATAATAATAATTTCTAAAATAAAAAATATATTTGGAGTTTTGTCATTTGTTAAAAGAGCTAACACGTTAGGAAATGAAAAATAATTGTATTTTAAGGGACTCTCCGCTAGGGTTACCCCCAGTAGTAATTTTTTTTATACAAGGAGGTAAAATAAATCGCACGTGGAATACCGTTTTTTTTAGATAATCGCCTTTAAATAAAAACAAATTTTAGATTTTTGGGGCTGCTCAATGTACGCATGGCTACCCTGTATAGTAAAAAACAATTTATTTATATACAAAAAAAAATAAAAGAAAGACGTATTTGGCCGTTTGTTAAACAAGATGAACGCTTTTAATTTTTTTTTGCTTATAAGAGACTGTTACATCCTTTAAAGGTTGCCATGTATAGTGGAAAAAAAGGTGCAAATGTTAAACTTATATTTTTTTAAAGCTAATGTTAAATATATATATTTTTTTTCGTTTTCAGGGAGCTGTTTCATCTCCCTAGCCTGTTTAGTTAAAAAAAATTATATATAAAAAAAGTGTGGTGGAAAAAGTCCATTTTGTATAAAAAAAAACAAATTTTATGGGTTTCCAAAGAAATATTGTGGACGATATAGGCTATTAAGCAAAGTGTGATCTTTTATGTTGTTGTCTTAAAATAGATCGTCCGATGCAGGATAATAAACCATTAATAGCTTTCATCACATAATTTTTTTAATAAGAAGGGTACAGTTATTTAAGATAATAGAAAATCCCAAAAGTGTCAAAAAGAATAATGTAAAGCTAAAAATACGCCAGATAGCGTATAATAACAATAATTCGGAATCTATGAAACTTCGCATGATAGCATTATTTTCCTCGTAAAAGGGAAGTACCTGTAATCGTGTATCGTGAAAAAATGACCCTCCGAGATTTTTGCAGATCTTCCTAAACCCCGAAAAGCATGTTCTCCCATTTCCGTCAGTCTGTTGGTCTGTCGTTCTGCCTGTACGCGACATAGTTCAGAAGCTCTTTATTCGATTAACTTTAAAATTTAATTAAAAATAAAGGATCATATGGGATGGAATGGTAATATTTTGAAAAAAATTCAATATGGTGGAACAAAATGGCGGCTTCACAAAACAAAAAAAATATATATGAAATAACTTATCGGATGGACGTCGAAATTTGCATAAAAATGAAATGTGATATAGCAATAAACTAATGAAATTTTCGGGTAAACCAATTATGGTGGGTCAAAATGGCAGCTTAATAAAATGTTTATATAGTTGGTAAAATAACATTTCCTGGAATAAAACTGTTCTATGGAGGAGGAGACATGGTATCTCCCGGACTATTTACAACCTTTAGGTCCGTATGCAAGGAAATAGTCTGGGAAAGAATGGACATTAACATAGACGGTAAACTTTTAAATAACCTGAAGTTTGCTGACGATATAGTGCTTATCGCAGATAGCCTAGACCATGCACAAACGATGTTGCAACGACTCTACACAACTTCTTCGAAAGCAGAAAACTTAATTATGACCAATCTTGTTCCGAGTAGAAACATTTTTATAGAAAACAAGAACATCGAAAATGCACATCCTATAAATACTTAGGTCGTGAGATCAAGATCTGCCGTGACAATCAAACCTGCGAACTATCGAGAATTATTAGATAATTCTAGCTTGGGCTGCATTTAGAAAGCTCAAAAACATTCTGAGATCCAATATTCCAGTCTGTCTTAAGAGAAAAGTCTTTAACCAGTGTGTTCTCTCTGTCATGACTGGTGGTGCAGAAATGCTGACATTGATAAGAACAACTATCTTTAAGCTAGAGAGCGATAAAAAGAGCTATGCTGGGTATATCGCTACGCGACCATCCGTAGAGGAACAGGAGTACCAGACATAATTGTGAGAATAACTAGTCTCAAATAGAATTGGGCTGATCACATCGCAAGAATGAGAGACGACCGTTCGGCAAGAAGGATCTTGGAGTGGAGACCCCGAATTCAAGCATATAGAAGCAAAGGTTGAGAAGGTTAGAAAATATGAAAACCTACCTATAGAAATCAAGAATATCTGGAAACTAGACAATTTGGTTACAGTCTGCCACTTGTCATCTCGGCGGAAGGAGGGATAGTCTCCAGGAACTTTATTAAGAATTTAGAGACCATTGCACTAAGCAAAAATATTGCCGCATACGGACAAAAAGCACTATTACTTCAAACCTGCCATATTGTTCGTAAATTTCTAAACTTTTAAACTAAAAGTATCAAAAGAGAATTAACAAAATAATGAACACTAAATTAAATGGAAATGGAAAACATATGATTAGGGCTATAAACAAATGGGCTATCTCAGTATTAACTTATTCTTTCGGAGTAATTAAATGGTCAAATGCTGACCTAGATGAGCTTGATCACCTGTCCCTAAGGACCCTAATAAAATTCCCTTCAACATATAGAGTATACATACATTCTAGATGTAGAGGTAGAGGGTTAATTAATATCAAAAACCTATGCCTGAGTCAAGAAAATACGACAAGGAAAATACTACTCAAATCGAAAAACGAAATCGTGGCTCTGATGACAAGAGAGGATTTTAAAATGACTCTCCTTAATCTTGACGAAATGAATCAAGAATGCGCTACAAAAAACAACAACGGAGCGTATTAGCGAATAAACAAGTCAAGCTCTACATGGAAAGGATCCCAAAATACTTAAGGAGGATGACATAGACAGACATCAGTCTCTAAACTGGCCTAATGGAAGCATACCCTGAAGGTGAAGGATTCATTATGGCCATACTGGGTGAAGTTGCAAGAACAAGGAACTATGAAAAACATGTGCTAAAACAAGGATGTAGTAGTCACATGCAGGAAGTGTGGTACTATAGGAGATTTAATAGAACACTTAATGGCCGGATGCCCAGTGCTGGCACCAAATGCCTATCTGGGCTGGAATAATCAACTGACCAAAATCATCCACCGATAGATAGCCATCAAGCATGATTTAATTGCGTGTAATTCTCCACCTTATTATAAATACTTACCCGCCCCAGTGCTGGAATCGGTAAACATTGTCCTATATTCGGACAGACCAAACAACAACCACATAACATTAAAACAACGGAAACCGAGAAGGTCAGCAAATACGAAAACTTGGCACACGATCCTCAATATAAATACACGCTGCAAAAGACCCAGATTATTCCTTTTGATGTCTCAGCTAATGCTGTTATACAGAGCACTTTTGCGAGAAATTTAGATACGTCTACAATCAGTCAGGCCGAGATACAAAAAGAATCAATAATAGTAATAATAATATTAAACACCAAAAAAATAACCTACACAAAATAAACCATCTCTTGTACATAGATGACATAAAATTATACGCAAGCACAAAAGCACAGCAAAAGGAACTCACAATGCACGCAAGGAAAGACTCACCATCGAGAGAAACGAAGGAGGGACGGAATTATAAATATACAATCGCTAAATAAAAAACAAATTTACAAACTCCTAGAATAAAACTTTTTTTCTTCCACAACAAACAAACTAACCTTCACAAGGTAATAGTGAAGGCAGACAAGAATTATACACCGCTCGACCTATCTGAAACGAGCCACGCAGCAGATGCACATAGTCACATCCAATCACGACTAGAAAAGATGAACATCTGGTCTGAAATACACTTCACGGAAGAAGAAGAACAGAAGGCTTCCTACTTGCCATCCAGGACAAAGTCATAGCAACCAGAAACTACCGAAAGCTCATCATCAAGGATAAAACCATTGAAGACGACAGGGGCAGGAGATGTCACCAGCAGAGAGAAACGAGCGATCACATAACGAGTGAATGTAGAATAATGACCGGAATGGAATACACCGCGAGTCGCAACTCAGTACCGAAGGTCGCTTATCAAGCATTAGCCACAACATAGAAACTAACGGAGAACATAGACCCTTACTACCATTATACACCAACATCCGTACTAGAAAACAAAGACTACAAGCTCTACTGGGACATTGACATCCATACAGATAAATCCATCCCCCCAAGCAAACATGATACCTTTCAATCTAATTGATTGACATTGCTGTCCCCAATGACGAGAACATCTAAGCGAAATATAGTGAGAAGATCTCTAAATACACCAACTTGGTAATGGAACTAAAAAGGTTGTAAAAACAGGAAACAGTCATCATTGTTCCTCTCGTCATGTCAGTAACAGGTCTCCCCACAAAAACGTTTACACCGCATTTGCCTCAATTAGGACTTAATACAGACATTCACAGGAACATGCAGAATTTTGAAAACATGTAGCATCGTTAGATCATTCCCTAATACACAATAGTTCTTTTTCCTTTTCTTTTTTTGTTTTTTTTTTTTTTTGTACTTACTTGGTATAATCCTGTTGGTATAAAATACAACCACAGGAATACTGTGAGACAAAAAGTAGTATAATAATAATATTAAAAATAATAATAACAATAATAGAGAAATTAAACACAAACAATGAAATATATTACTGTTCATAGGATATAAAAAAAAATAAAGTTATTACCAAATAATTATATGGATATGTAGACTGTGTTATATATACGTAGTGAAATTCTATAAGAGGGAAAATATGGGAAAAGGCGAATTTACCGATTTTTTTCGTGTCTAGGGACTTTAAAATGTCTAAAAATCTCAACTTTTTTCCAAAAATTTTTGCGATTAAAAATGTTCCTCTACATAACTTTTATAGTACCTATATCAATAAAGCCATATTAGGGTTGTTATATGGGGAAGTACAAATTATTACTTGAGGCGAGCCGCAAAAAATAACATGAGTCGCATGCCATTCGCAGTTCGCTGTTGGACATGATTAAAAGCATAAACGTGTAAGAACGTTAAAAAATTAAATACATATTAAAAGAACATAACTTTAGTAGAAAAGAAATAAAGAGATTTGAATCCAAAAAGTTCAAATAATGTTCAAATGTTTTCCGAGTCAACAACCTTCTGTAGTAATAGAAATAAACGAGGATGCTTTTCTTGTTTTACACTTTACATAGCAGACATCGAATTGATTAACTGATGTTCAAACATTACAAGAAAGCTTGCCATACTGGAGCACCGCTGATCTGTATCTGTATTACAAACATTACCATGACTACTCTAACAAAATATCATCCAATATGTCTTAGCTATTTCTGTTAAGGCGACATGAACATCGAACCATATACATCCCTTCACCGCCCAACCAAAAGGATCCAGGGTCTCCCACTTTATTCGCTTTTTAATTCCCAGAGTGTCCCGAAAATGGACTCTGTTACCAGCAAAGCTATTGTCCTCTTACTCTACTAATCTGAATATGATAACTTTTTTTAAGCATTCGTTTTCTTGCTTATTTTTCAACTTATTTACAAATAACCCACCAAATAAGTAACATTGTTTGTCTCCATCTACCATACTAAGCTTTAAATTTTGTTTACTTGGTATTTTTTTTATTTCAATAATAATACAATTTTATTGTTTGTTTTTTCATCATTTTTGTTTATATTATTGCTTGTCGATTTGAGAAATTTGATTGGGATTCTCATAAAAAATCAGAATTAATTTTAAACTTTTTAATAAATAACAATGCAAAATTTGTATAACTTTTAAGATAAAAAAACAATTTTGTTAGTTGGAAACACGTCCTCTTTGAGCGCATTGTACAACTTCTGAAATAAGCCTGTTGACCACTTCAGAGTAATCCTGTTCATTAAGATGTACTTCATCCAGGTCTAATGGCAGTTTGATCAAGACGGCCTCGTTGGCGTGTTGGACGGCTTCATCGATGTCCCTAATAACTTTGTCGTAGAATTCCACAACTACAATTTCAAGACCAGTAGCGCATTCATCATTGTGGCATCTCTCAATCTCTTCCCTGAGAAGACCAAGTTGTTCCAAAGCGTCTTGGGTAATTTTGGCTGCTTCTTCCACTTGTTGTTCGGCCTCACCGGCCAACCTGTCGATCAGTTCGTAGTGGGAGGTAGTCAGTTCTTCATCGTGCCTTTGCAATTCTTCGTTAGCTGGATCTACACAATGACGGACGTCGTGGCCTAAAAAAATACTGTATGTTATGCATCATTTAGAAAACTTTGCAAACGTAGGTGAGCGTTGATGTGACTTGTGACGAACGTTTGCCAAGTTATTATAACGTGTTTAAGTGAGAACTTTAATTCATTTGGTTTATGATGCGAGAAAAAGTAACGGAGGAGAATTGGTTATGATATGTATCAACAATCAATAATTTTGACATTTTGAACAGGCATAAATATCATAATCCATAACAAGAGCAGATCCCGAACAAATTCTATTTTAGCAACCCGGGCCTGTACGAGACAATGTATAACTTTAAAGATGATGTATGGCTTTAATCATGTTTTTTTCGACGAACTTAGTGCTAACCTAATGGGATAGATACACCTAACAGTATGAATTTTATTAAAACATATTTGTTTTAATATCGATATACTTATGTACATCAAATCAAAAAAGGCCTAACCAGGGCCAACCAAAAAGCAATCTGATTTTTAAAACACAACTACATAAAAAATTATAACTTTTGTTTAAAAAAAGTCATCGCAAAAACCGGAATTAGATATCTTATGATGCAACTGCAGAACCCTACCTTGACTCTACCACTGAGTTACGAGTCTCACACCGTAAACTTAATAAACTCTGTTTATATTCCGCCAAATGACATACCTTAAGCAATAGCGAGTGCGAAAGGAAGCCCGGTTAGCCATACAAATGGTCAGGCTAGACGCTTCTAGGTGATTTAAAAAAAGTTCCTGTATTTGGAGAGTTGAGGCAGGGAACGTGTTATTAAAAAAAATTTTACTTTTCGATAACATCAGATCGTCAACGTGAAAAATCATAAATATGACATAGGGACAGTAATGAACTATTTTATTTGTTCTACTTTAATTAAAAGAAATAAATTAAGCACTAATCTAAAAATTACGTTAATGTATCAAGATACATTTTGGGTGCTTTGAAAGGTATACTCGTAGGATAATATTATTCTTGTCAACGGGTATTAACAGTCAAATTTACATAATTACTTTGGTATTCTATTTCATTCAGTAAATTATTTGCAATTCTATAAGCAATATATCTAAGTGTGCATTGTTTACAATACACCGCACAAATCTGAAGCCGCGACGAAAGGGGGATGTTTGTCAAAAGCAGACCGTTTCTATGGATATGTAGAGTTTTAGCCAATCACTAATGACTAATACACCTTTTCCATAGATACTTGCACTTCTTTTCATAAGCTGACCATTGGTCCTGTATTTTTCAGGATTGTCCTTTCTTTTATCTGCTGTCCTGTATTGTGGGCGTCCTGCAAAATGTCCTGTATTTTGTTCTTAATGATTAAATGTTGATGTGGTATCGTTATTTTATCGCGTTGAAAATTATGTGAAAATAAATAGTAAAAGTCTTCGGCTTCGACTGAGCAGGCATGAGACCGAAGGGCTTAGATCAAACATAATTGAAGAACATAAATCCACCCCACCCCACTGCCTACCTCATTTCTTTGTCTAACTATGCGCCATACCATGTATCTGATTTAAGTTTGTTCACAATCAGGTTTCCTTTTTCTCTTTTTCTATTACTGTAATAGAAGCAGATAAAATTACAGTTCTAGAAGTTGCTAACGAAATTGATAATTTAAAAATAAAATTGAAATATTTTTGCCATTAGTTTTAAAAATGTATTTAAGAACATTTGAATAAAATAAAGAAATAAATAGAGGGTTGTTTGAGAGTCATTTCAGAATGTTTCACAAAAATGCCTATGACTATCTAGGTAAGTGGTCTGTACATTTTTTACCTTTTGAATATTTAAAGGGAGTTATGCTAAACTCAGAAATCAGGATGAAATTCATGACCTTTTTATTGAATTTAAATGTTTATAGAGTAATTAATTAATGAAAATGAGCTTTTTGCTGAAGTTTTTGCAAGGAAAAGGTATTTCAGTGGCGTCAGTAACAAGTATTAATCAAAGATGGGTAGACATTTTTAATCATTTTGATTTAAAATAATGTGCGTATTATAGAATGCACTCACTAAAAAGGATTTTTACTTTTATGAATAGGCTATGGACAGGGGAGAAATCTAAGTTGCTTAAAGAAACAATCTATGTTGATTTTAACTTATAATGTAGTGACAGTTTTTATGGAGAAATCTCCAAAAATGTTGAGCTATTAAAAAAACTCCATGGTTTAAATTTATATGTTTTAGAAATTTTTATTATAGTACCAGTGAAATCTGGAAAAGCATGATACGCAACCATTTCGAACTATATAATTCGCATGTGAAGTTTGCAAAAATGCCTGATATGTCCTGTATTAACTTACAAAAAATTTGGTCACCTTATTTTTCATAGCCCCAGAGTGGTTACGTTGAACGAATACATGTTTGAGTTTCCACGAAACTGTATACTAGGGAAGTGGAATGACCCCATCGATCTACAAAAGTGAGGCAAATACATTTTATGTAAACTGCCGCGCCGCGCCGTCTTTGGGGGTTGCCTTTTCTTTCTATCTTATATCTTATTAAGCGACATCTTCTAAACGTGTGTCAGGGGTAGACGTGACAAGGATAGCATTCATTAAGCGTTCTTGTCCCGCTTCCACTGGTAACATTAAATGGGTTATTTGCATAAATAAATTTTTTGTCTCAGAGTTTAGGTAAATTCGTTTGCTTTTTAGGTTAAAAGTGTCCATGTGGCGGTAAAATAGTCATTAAAGCTTCCGTGTGTACAGGAAAATACATTTGAAACTGATTGGTTCCATTGACTCATATCCTCTCTTGATGCTTTGAGGCCATGTAACTAGGTTTTCAGCGTAGAAAACGGTTTTCAGGGTAAAATCTATATAAATACCCATTTAAAACAAAGGACGATGTTCTTTTCTTTCACCATCAGCACTTACATGGCCGATTTTGATATGTGTTTTTCAAAAATTAGAGATATTTACCTACAAACATGTTAACGATGCTCTCTGCTCATTTTTTATTATATATTTCTGCTGTTACTTTAAAATGGTTTTCGTCTGTAATTTTCAGTTTTAAGAGAATTCGAGTTCCACAACTAACAGCAACTTTTTTTCTTTTTAATAATATTAATTTCGATTTTTTTAGTAGTTCATAAAACAATATCAGAGGTATCACATTAAAATTATTAGTCAAAATCTATAAATTTGATTTTATTTGCTACATTTTCAATACGAGGTTCTTCATTAAAAAGAAATGTTACACCTCTGTAGAATTTTTGTTTTTAAAATGGCGAAGGCGCTGCAAACTGTCCATTAATTTTTTTATGTTCATACTTACAATAAATAAAAGTGGCAACCCTAAATACTTATAATAGCACTACAATTGTTTTTGTTTTAAATTAATAAAACGTGAAAGGTTTTTAAAAAGTGCTTCTTACGTTTTGGAATAATTTAAGAGCTCTTAATAAAATTTTCAACAAATAACTCAAATTATCACGCATTTAAAATCCTTGTGCCTTGGACTAAAGTGTAACAATAAACATTTCTAATTCACTTTATCTACATTATATTTTATTTTTAAATTTTTATACATCTGTGTTAGTATTTTTAATAAAATCAATCGTATGCAGTATATTTTCCTACATACAAGAATATGCTATATGATTTTCTTCCAAATTACTTTGATAATAATTAATGATAAAAAGCTTTTTTTATCTTTGTATTTCCAAACCGTGTGGGGGGCAGCTCTCCCCAGTAATCGGGAGCGATGGGGAAGCATCTCTCTCATGTTTTCGGATTTTATCGGGTTTTCGTGAGAGATGCTGCGATGTAGGCTGGTAAAAGATGCCCTACTAATTCACTTTAATTTGTACATACTTTTGTTTTTAGTGATGCGTACTGTATATAAGAGGAAATGACCCGCAAGGGCCAAGTGGTCCCAAGAAGCGTTGGCTAATGCTTTGTAAGCCATTAATACCAGACGAATGGGCGTAAATACAGCATATGGTGCTTTTGGGATACCTGGACTTTGAGGCGCAGATAAGCAAACAACAACAATGGAAAAACAAACCTAGGACCAGCCACACTGTTTGGTAAGCAAAACGAAGACAAACTTGTTTTACATATTAAAAAATTGTAGACTTTGCAACAACCAGGAATGACGACATATTGCCTACAAATTTGCGAACTGTCTTGGGATTCCTCATAAATTTAATGTTAAGAGCGAAAAAGCGGGTTACGATTGGTTAAATATATTTCTGAGACGCAATCCTACACTGTCAGTGCGAAAATCTGTTGCTCGTACCAAGGAATGGCAAAAGCCCGCGTTGATTAATACATTCAACTTCTACTCTCTATCTTGGAGGAAAATCATTTACTGAACAAGCCCAGTCATTTATACAACATGGACGAGACTGGATTACAATTATGCAATAACACCTCGCATGTTATTGCTATGAAGGAATCAACACGTTCCCTCAATAACTTCTGCAGAGAAGGAGGAAACAGTAAATTAATTGCATTTTGCAATGGCGAGGGAAATTTTCTGCTTCCCGTATTTGTTATGAATGGCAAGAATAAAAAACCGGAGTATGAACACGGCATGGCACCAGGTTCGTACCTTTATATGAATCCCAAATCGGTGTACATCAATTCTGACCTTTTTTAAATTGGTTGAAAACATAATTTGTACCGAGAAAACGATAAGGAAAAGTTCTTGTTTGGAACTCATCTCATCATAGTTGTATGGGGGCCTTTGAGTATGCTGAACAAAATGATGTTATTATGTTAAGTTTACCAAGCTATACCACACACTTTTTGCAGCCCCTAAATATGGCTGTTTTTAAATTATTAAAGGCAGCGTGGAACAGTGCATCCAATGCATGGAGGCGATCCAATCCGTCGAGAAGAATTACTAGAATTCAGTTGGTGCAGTTGATGTTAAAAAGAGCAATGTGTTCTAATGCAGTTTTGTCTTTTAGGAGTAATAAAATCTCATTTTGATCCCAACATTATTCCTGGTTATGCATATCTCGTAGATCAGGTGGAAAAGTACTACATGATCAACAACCAGCCCAGCCAGCTGATGTTCTGGTTGAAGATCCTGATTCAGTTTCAGTACCATCTACTACTACAAGAAAACCTGGAACCAGTTTAAAGAAAAAAACAAAAGGTAAACGCTTCGAAAAAAAAACAAGAGAAAAAGTATCTGGATTTAAAAAGATAGAGGTCAAAAAGAAAAAAATGTAAGAAAAGTATCTGAATCTAATTGAGATAGCAATAGTGAAGAAGTAATATCCCGGAATATGAAGTGTATGTATTTTTTTAAGGGGCATCAGTCTCTACTTGGAACGCCATCTCTCCGGCAATGTAGGGAGAGATGGCCAAGTCTTTATATTTTCATTTTTTGTTTCTCATGGAAATATTTAGGGCTTTGTAGTACTGTATTTCCCTGTTACGACTCATTTATAAAGGAGGTTTAGGTTAGTTTCATTAAAAATAACAACAAATATAAATTATCAGCTCCCAAAAAAGTGGGCATCTCTAGACTGACTTCCCTATTTGCCATACTTTTGTATTTTTACGCTCCCTCTTTTAACCTATCGATTTTAAAAATAATCGATAGTGTAGACGTGGGTGAGAAATGTATTAGAACATTTGAGCCAGACAAACAAATATTTAGAGAAATGAGACTAATAGAAGTGGATTTAAAAATAATGTTTGTTCTGTTTATTGAAAGTATCAACGTCAATTTGAAGCCCACCTTCAGTGTTTGCTGAGCATATTTTGTAGAGAAGTTTTGTTAATAAACTTGCTTGTCATTTTTGTAGGCTTGTGAGTTAGCATTTGAATTCGAAAATACTTTTGGTGAACAACGAATTATAAGGAAAGTAAACCTCCCTAAAAGAAGTGGGTTAAATTAGATGAACAAGAAAAGACAATATAATAATTTAGTGATAATTAACAGATCTTATAGGAAGTGACCAGCTTGTTGACCCGTTAGTAATTTTTTTCCTCATTTACACAGTAAGAAAATGTAATCTTAGATATACTGCCTATAAAATTGCAGATATTTACTAAATGAAACAGACCTATAATATGGTCTCCTAAAATGCCTGTCCAAATGTTAGCTCTGATACCTGCAATTTTGAGTATTGACACGCCCATTCAGAAAAAATGTACTCACTAAAACAAATATGGTATACATAGTTTGAGCTTGCTATCAATCCGTTTAACATTATTTCTCAAAAAAGTCGTTTCTTTGGATCATTTGCAAGTAAATCATGTACCATTTGAAATTTGTAGCTAAGCAATTTGTTCATTTTTAAAATATTTTTAATGGATGATGTTGAAACGTCACTTGTTTCAGTGGCATGCTTGGAAGATTCTTAAGGGCTTAATAACCATTTCAGCTATGGTCTGGATTTGCATATGCTCTGGTAATTTTTCGACGGGTTTTTTGCTCAAATCGCTAACTTGAAAACAGAGAAAAAAACGAAAAAAATTAAAAAACCATATAAGATTTTTAAAATTTGATATTTTCATTTATTCGTGCGTTGAAGGAAAAATATAAATGTTATAGAGAAATTATTGAACTTTTAAGAATCTACTAAAAATTAGCAAAAAAGTCTATTCCTGGACGAGTCCAAATTTTACGAGTTGTACAATGTAAATGTCGTAAAATTTTTAATTTTTTTTAAACGCTTCAGGCTTGTATTAATACTAGAGCAAGACGATATATACGTACTACAATTTGGGCCAGTCCTGAGCCTGGATAAAGTTTGTGCTTTTTATACTGATAGACTGCTTGTTGCTTCCCCGGTTCATAATTTTTGGTGTTCGTTGTTCGGGGACCTTGTGCATTAATAGCTTTCTCTATGGTACGATTTGTGTAGCCATTTTTCTTTAAAAATTAAAATGTGTTGGTTTTCTTTACGTGGTGTATTCGAAATGTCCGTTATGCAATTTTGTGACTAGAACATCTAAAAATGCGAGTTTGTTGTTTTCTAGAACAAATTGTATCCTGGGGTGCAGTGAATTTATGTGAGACAGAAAATTTTCGAGCTCTGTATGGTTATGTTCCCATATAAGAAATATATCATCCACATAACGAATCCATAACTTGGGGTTCAAACTGACGTTCTCAAAAGCTTCTTCCTCGAAGTATATCATATCTATTTGTTTATACATTTACCAGTAAAATGAAAAATATAATATATATATATATATATATATATATATATATATATATACATAAATATGCATATATAATAATACATATATAAACAATAATACAAATAATTGGAGACCACGTTATATAGATCGCACTTTTTGTATTTGTTCATTTTTCATGCTGTCTTTTAAAATATATGTGACTTAGAGGAAAAATAAAAATACTACGACAATGTATTGCGCTATAAATCATATTCCTACATTACCGACGAACAATGCTTCTTCCTCGATTCTTCTGATTTCTTCATAGTAAATTACAGATGCTACCTCTAGGTCAAACCTGAACTTTTCTTTCGCACTTTCTACGAATCCATGGAGAGGTACCAACGTAGCGTGGATTTCCTCTTCGCCAATGTGTTGGCGGTCAATCACTTCTTCCTCAACTTTGGCCCAAACCAAGTGGAGCTCATCTGGGCTAATTTTTATGCTCTAAAAATGTTAATAATAATTATCCTGCAATAATAGTAATAATTGATTTATTTTAACACGTAAACTGTATTTAAATATACTTGGGCTAACTAAAGTATTAATAATATATACCGTATATTCATAATGGTCTATTTAAAAAGGAAATTAATGTAAAAGCTCTTTGTTCAATTTAATTTAAATTATGTCTAAAATTCAAGTATGGATTAGGTAGAAACTGGCAAAATATTGGCTAGATTGGTAAAATATTGTGGCACAAAATGTTTACAATAAAAATGTTTGACAATATGTGCTGAATTAAATTGGGTCAATCTTTACTATACCTAATAAAATGAAAAATTCACAATGAGGGAAGTTCTGGGCAATGGAAATTTACCGATATTTTTAAACGTATGTTGAATTTATATATATGTATATATATATATATATATATATATATATATATATAACATAGAACGGAAGCTTTCACGGCTTTGGTCAATTAATCATGGTTCTTGGGATTGTCAAATTGGAATTACTATTCGACGTTTCGCCTTCGATTGCACGAGGCATCCTCAGGAATCTTTACTCCACGAGACTTGAACACTGAATTGTGTGCGTTCAGATCTCGTGGAGAAGATCCCTGAAGATGCCTTGTGCAATCGAAGGCGAAACTAATCCCAAGAACCGCGATTTCTTAATTTATATATAAAAGTATATATATATATATATATATATATATATATATATATATATATATATATATATATATTTTTTTTTTTTTTAGTTAAAAATTCTTGGGTACTGGTTTATTTTCTTAAAAGAATTATTTATTTCCTTAATGTTTCGCGCTTCAGAGAGAGCTTTTTCAAAAGGATATTATCGGTCTACAATAAATACAAAACTATAAAACATCGACTGACACACTAAAAACTATTATAATAAAATGTTAAAATAGGACGTTACAATTTTTAAAACTCCAGTTTGAAATTAATGTTAAAATCATGTTAAAAAAACTTCAAAAGCATCTGAATAGAGCCAAACAATTCGTTAAAGATAACTCACAAATTACTATACTCAAACCAGATAAAAGTAGTAAAACCGTAGTAATGAATACAGCAGAATATGACTCAAAAATGAATACACTATTTAGTGATACTAACACGTACAAAAAATTAAAATACGACCCCACAAAAACTTTTCAAAATAAAAATAAGAACTTAATAAAAAAGCTTTTGGGAGATAAACTGATATCTGACAGGGAGGCCAAATGGTTATCTATTCATAATGCAAATGCACCAAAAATATATGGGTTACCTAAATTACACAAACCTGACATGCCCTTAAGTCCATTCAGTCACCGTTTTATAAATTGTCAAAATATTTATCAAACTGCCTTCCAAAAATAACTGGGAACAATAATTATTTTATTAAAGACTCTTTTACGTTTAAACAATTTATCGACCAAACAGAAATACCTCAAAATCATAAATTAATTTCGTTAGACGTGACATCCTTATACACTAACATTCCTAATGAAATTGTAGAAATAATATTAAAACAAAAATGGAATCAGTTAAAAGAGCATACGACTTTAAACAATAACTACTTTCAATATAAAGATCATTTTTATCAACAGTTAGACGGTTGTGCAATGGGCTCCCCAATATCTTCAACTATTGACCAAAAAGTTATGGAATACGCGGAAGAGAAAATCATGAAAAGTTTAGATTTTGAAGTAGGTTTTTTGAAAAGATACGTAGATGATTGTTTGACCTCCGTGTCAGAAAATAGAATTAATGATTTATTACAAGCCTTCAATAACTTTCAACCAAAACTGCAATTCACCGTCGAAATTGAAAAAATGACTGCATAAACTTTTTAGATTTAACTAAAATTCGAAACAAAAATAATAATAAACTCGAAACTAAATGGTATACGAAACATACATGGTCAGGCCGCTATCTAAATTTTAACTCTCACCATCCTAATAGTCAAAAAAATAGTGTTGTGATTGGATTAGCTAGTAAGACAAACTTTAATTGAAAATAATTTCCCACTTAAATTAATCAACAGAATTATGAAACAAAAGACATACCTATATTACAATAAATTACACAAAGAGAATAATCCAACAAAAAATAAAAATGAAAACGAATCTTATATATCATTACCATATATAAATGAACTGTCTAAAAAAATTAAATACGCTCTAGCCAAACACAACATAATTATTTGTCACAAATCCAATAATTTATTAAGCTCCCTATTCACACCTCTCGAAAGTAAAATACCAGTAAAAAAAACAATCAAACTTAATATATGCGGTACCATGTATGAATGGTCCCATGAAATACATTGGCATGACCACACACACAATACCTAGAGAACAGAATAAATGGCCACAAGTACACAAAAAATGCGTCCACTGCCCTGCGTAAACATGAAAAATCACGAGTTTAATTTTTCTGACACACGAATTTTGAATAAAGACACTAACTATCAAAAATTAATCATTAACGAGATGTTTCATATCAAAAAAGAAACACATTCCGTAAATGATAAACAAAATGTCAAGAAACTAAGTCAGATTTACCACGGTTTGATATTTTAATTTTTTAATTTAGTATTTCACATATAATGAAATGCCTATATACTCTATACTACACCATCATAAATATAATTTCTATAATATCAACTTGATTTTACACCAATATAAATAATGTAAACATTGTTAATCTAAATAACCGCTTTCAGCCAAAAACAAAAAAAAAACACATCGGTAATATTTATTTAGTCTCCACAAGTCACAACTGAAACATCATTACTACTATAATGCAGTGAGTTGTTTTTGTTTCCAAGGTGCGTATACCAATCTATTTTAACATGATTTTAACTGGAGTTTTAAAAACTGTAACGTCCTATTTTAACATTTTATTATAATAGTTTTTAGTGTGTCAATCGATGTTTTATAGTTTTGTATTTATTGTAGGCCAATAATATCCTTTTGAAAAAGCTCTCTATGAAGCGCGAAACGTTAAGGAAATAAATAATTCTTTTAAGAAAATAAACCAGTACCCAAGAATTTTTAACAAAAAAATATTAGACATGGTTTAAGAAAACACAACAAAAAAAAAATATGACCCTAAATGCAGGGTATATACCCCTGTTCTACGCCTCTGAAGTGACCCATATGGTAGTCGTTTCTTGGGTTAATGGGTCTTTATGTAGTCATAATATGTTTCAAAATTGAAATTGATACCTCACTCCTTACAGATATTACATAATAAAATGTCCTGTTTATCACATATGTTTAATGTCTTGTATATTCTAAACGGTGAGTCTAATATTTCGACAAGGTTTATAGGCGTGTAAATTTTCGGTTTCTGAATCACGCTGTATATATATATATATATATAAACTTATATATATCGTTAAAATAAATAACTTCTATTTTATAAAGGTGGACTGGGAAACGTTTCATTCTTGAGTTACAGGATGTCAAAGTATTAAATTCTTTTATTGGTTTTTCGTTTTTCTTACACATTTTCAGAGTTTATTAGTTCCATTTGGGTACATTTATTAGTTTTAAGAACCTCTACAATAGCCAAAAGCCAAATTTGTCGTGTGCAGTATACCGGATGTTATTTTTATGCGCCAATGAGAATTCCACTCTCCTGTATATTTTTGGAATAATCCTGCGTAAATCATCATTTGGCTTTCCGTTTTCTCCTCATTCTTATTATTCCCCTACGTTTGTATCGTATCTGTAATTGTTTTTTATTTATTTTCGAAAATAGCCTTCGATGCAAACCAAGTATTACCAAAGTAACAAAATTAAAAAAAAATCTAGTTGGCTATTCCATGTTACCATTTCTTGACATTTAGAATAAAATAATTTGGAAAGAGAAGTAAACATCATAATATTTTCCGTTTGTTACCTTTTTTGACGTTTATTTTAAAATAATTGTGATAGTTTAAGTTTCAAAAGTTTTTTTGGCCTATCTAGTAATTCTAAAGTTTTTTGAGCTATTTAATATCTAAGGATGGATGAGTTTACAAACTGTGAATATCCGGATATTCATTTCATTTATGGTCTTGCCAATGGTAATTCGGTTGAAGCTAAACGACTCTGTTCCCAGCGTTATCCAAATCGATGGCAGCCTGATTCACGAACTTTTGCTCAGGTTTACATTCGATTGAGTCAAAATGGAACTTTCCAGAAGACTCATTTATCATGAGCACATCGCACTGTTAGAACTATTGAAGTTGAGGAAGCAGTTCTGAATACTGTAGAATACGAACCAGGTACAAGTACAAGTAAAACTGCCGCAACATTAGACATTTCACATGTGCTTGTTTATAAAATTTTATTGGATAATTTGATGTATATAATAATTTGATCCAAATCCAAAAAGAGTCCAAGCTCTTGTCCCGCTTGATTTTCCATTCCGATTCAATTTTTGCCAGTGGTTCATTCAAATGTTGACCCAAAATCCATTCTTTGGAAATAAAATATTATTTAGTGATGAGGCAAGTTTTTCGAAAAATACCATCAGGAATTTCACAATAATAATTTTTTGAAGGGGGAAATACTCATGCGATAGCCGAAACTCATTTTCAGGAGCAGTCTACAGTAAATGTGTGGGCTGGTATTATTGGAGACCATTTGGTGGGGCCATTTTTTCTGCCAAGTAGTTTAAACGGACAGTATTATCGTCAATTTTTAGAAGAAGAACTCCCGCTGTTATTAGAAGAGGTACTACATTTTTTCTGGGGACATTTAAAATCGTTGGTGTATCAGACTCCTATCCAGTCATAGGAAGATTTGAGAAACAGAATTATAGCTTCGTGTGAAATAATTCGCAATATACCTGGGTCATTTTCAGCAGTTCTTATAATTGGTTCAGTTTTTGATGTAACGTTAGAATTAAATTGTTAATTAATTAGCCACTAGATTTTTTTTAAATTTCTCTACTTTGATAATATTCAGTTTGCATTGACGGCTACTTTCGCAAAGATCTAGAAAACGATAATAGATACCATAAAAATGCAAAGAAACTAAAAAATGAGAAAAAAACAGAATGCCAAATTATGATACAGGGTATTCAAAAAACACAGATCGGTGGAATTCCCGGTGGCGCAAAAAAAAACAACCTGTATACGACAATTTGCTTTTAGCTATTGGAGCATACGACAATTTCGCTTTTAATTATTTAAGAGGTTCTTAAAACTAATAAATGTCCCAAATTGGAAATAATAAACTCGGAAAATGTGCGGGAAAAACGAAAAAACGAAAAAAAAAATTAAAATTTTAACACCCTGTATCTCAAGAATAAAACACTTCTTAGAACACCCTTATAATATAAAAGGTATTTATTTTATTAAAACCTATTACATACTAAGTTTTTGTAATGTTTCCACCAACTTCATCTAGCGTCTAAGGTAGTGACCGTTTTCGAGAAATTTGCAAATTTCTCGAAAACGGTTACCTCTAGAGTTATTAAGCACGTATGCATTTTCTACTTAAAAAAGATGTAGAAATAAGAATTATTCATTAAAAATCCCAAAAGTCAACTGTCAAAAAAGTTATGGTAAATTAAAGTAAATAATAATAGCGTACGTAGCGCCCTCTAGGAGCTACATAAAAACTATTACAAAATTATGATTTTCCATCTCAAAAAACCCCCATTGCTTTATTTTGTCGAAAATTTTATTTTTTGCAAAAGTTATTTAAGAAAGTCTGAAATAAAATTTCAACTTCAACAACCTGTATCTCCGAACTTATAGTAGTAGAATAAGCCAAAGAACTATCCCCTTCCGTATCTACGAGACATTCATTAACACCCTGTATCTATATATATATATATATATATATATATATATATATATATATATACTAGCTGACCCGGCAAACGTTGTTTTGCCATACACAATAGGAAATGTTTTTAAAAGTATCTGACACTATAAGTGTGTGGGAATTTGAAAGAGTAATGAAGCGTTGTAGACAATAGAAGCATACTTTATTTAAGTTAATATAGTAATCATTATTAAAATACCAAATATATTAAATTACAGATTTTGATAGCTTGACACTACTACTAATTATTATGGCATTTAAAAAATAAACAAAGATTATTCTCTCAGCGCAATGGAGTGTACAATATTTTTGGTCAGTCCGTCTATTACGGTTCATGAGATATAGCCTGGTGACAGACGGACGGACGAACAGCAGACTCTTAGTAATAGGGTTCCCGTTTTTACCCTTTGGGTACGGAACCCTAAAAACCGCTGTCGATGGAATAGCTACTTCAACATCATAAAACCCCTTCATAAAATAAATTTATTAAATGTCTTGAATTTTTTGTTCAATTGCAAAGTGAGTCCTAAAATTGAAATTAACACTCTCATAAAATATATTACTCATTTTTTTCGCTGTTAGAATATATTTATTTCAACCCTCTCTTTCAATTTGGTAACTCAACTCCTTCAAAAGTTAACGTTTAAAACAGATAATTTGGGTAAATTTTATTTAGCAAAACAACTGTCCATCACTTTATTTCCACAAAATGTTAAAGTATAATAAATTACATACCTTTAAAGTAAGGGCGTTGTTGGCACAAAATTATAAAATAAATGTCTATTATTAATTATTAACTGAACTGAAGTAAATTAACTTGAGAGGCGTATCAGTCGAGACACAATTAAAACAAAAAAACTATATTAAAAACAAAACAATACAGGTTTCATCCTGTCTGAGTACTCCGTAGAGTTGATTTGATACTTGCGCAGGCGCGTATAACCCGTGTATGTGGGGTTGCGGTTGCGTTGCTGTACGGGAAATTCAATTCAAAATGATTTATTTATGCGGGACCGCCAGCTAAATCAATAAATATTTTTAATAACATAAAAGAACAAAAATAATTTTCTTTAAAAAAAAACCTGAAACTAAATATGTAATACCTGATTTTTAAGGATATATAAAAAAAATGTGGTAGAAAATAAAAAAAAAGTAGTTTACAACGGGACTCGAAAAAATTGTAAATAACGTGAATAATACAAAAATAGCTATTAAAAAATAGGGGTTGATGGTAGAAGGGTGAAAATTTAGGGTTGTATGTATTTATTAATGCTGAATCGTGAAAAAATAAAAACAAACAATTTTGTCCAAAAATTAAAAAAAAAAAATTTTGGGGTGAACCACCCTTAATTTTTAGAGGTGTGAAAAATAGATGTTGGCCGATTCTCAGACCTACTCAATAAGCACAGAAAATTTTATGAAAATCGGTTTAGCCGTTTCGGAGGAGTTTGGTAACAAACACCGTGACACGAGAATTTTATATATTATATATATATGTATATGTATATATATATATATATATATATATATATATATATATATATATAAATATATATATAAAATCTTATTGACAAAGCCATTATACTTAATCGTAATTTTAATTAAACATACAATAAAATTAGAAAGAAAGAAGTGTAAAAAAAAGGGGGAATATTATCGAAAATAGAAAATATACTCTTGTTTGCACTGTATTACCCTATAAAAATCCTGCAATAATTTAACCTAAACAAAATATATACACATACATACATACACAAGTAGAATTGTGTATGTATATATATATATATATATATATATATATATATATATATATATATATATATATATATATATATATATATATATATATATATATATATATATATATATATATATATATATATATATATATCCCTAATTTCTTTTTCTTAAAAATCGTACCATTTCCCTCCTCTAGGTTCGTACGCCAATGAGCGATGTCAAAGTGGAATGTGTCAAAATAGTCATATTTTAAATGTGTATGGATCACCAAAATTTGAAACTAACATGGCAGTTTGAACCTTAGTAGAACGCGTGACTGTACAAATCAACGTGTAACGTATGCATATAACGACTGCTTACACATTTATAATAATTTTGACAATTTGATTCTCTTCTCCATTTACTACTCTTTAAATCCTTACTATGACCTAGTTTTTATATGAAAAAATGGCGAAATTCAGAAATAAACAATTGATAAAGATTGGTCGAAGCTATTCATTCTACTTACTTATCCAGCAAAAAAAGGAATTAGAAACAATTCCATTGGCTTTTACCACGGCCGGTATTGGGTTAGACTTTTGAGTCCTGGCTTTCGTTGCGCTTTTTTGCCCTATGAAAGGAAGGCTCAATAAAATTGTACGACATGTTTTACAGAGGATCATAGTATTATTGTAGAGGCATTAAGTAACGTGAAATAAAGATATTCTCAATGTTGTTTCCAAAGAACAGTTTGATCCAATTCCGACGTGGTATTAACCACTGAAGTAATTGTTTTAGTGATTTACATTTTGCGTAAAACTGAAACGGTTTTAAAAAAATTATATGAATAAAAATAATAGAATATATTGACGAAAAGTTGCATTTAATTCTTACTAGTTTTGTGATAAATCGATTATTTAATTTAAAAATTAAAAAAATAAAAATGTGGAACTTACGGCGGCACTTGCAAGTGCAAGAACAGCTGAGAGCAGGACTACGAACTTAAACATTTTGGAACAAAACGGTAATAACTGATAAACTGAATCTGATAGACACCGCTGGCCAAACTTGTTTTTATAGTTTTTTTTATAATCCTCTTGAGACTGGCATAGACCTTTGATAATAATCGGACATTTTGTTATCATTATATAATAATGGATCACTTGCGCTAATATCAGATACTTTTTTAAATACACAATAAATAAAATAGTAGCTCTCAGAAAAAAAAAATCTAGATCATCTATCAAAAATATGAAGATAATATTTAATTTAATTAATATTGTCAATAAGTTTTTTGTTAATTATGATTAATGACAGTCGGCCTAAAGTTTAGCTTTGAACTTGAAAGATGTTAACAAATCCATAGGTTATTGTAAGTCAAAAATGCAACAATTAACTAATCTTGAAAATTGCTGTTTTTGTCGAGCTTGCTCAAAATGTACTTTGCTAATAATTCTTGTATAAAGATAATAATTATTGTAATTCACTTGAATCAAACACTTATTAAGTTAAGTAAAATATGACGGAGTCAAGTATGATAAATGACTAACAAATATGGCACAAATATTCATACAGTATAGTTTCAGAAACATCAGAAACAAAAAAGTACTTGGTCGGTTGAAACATTTCTAGTTTTAACTCTGTTATACAGGGTGTCCCAGAATAGGTTAGCAATCTCTGAGATATAAATAGCACAAGCAAAGATAATGTTAGTTTGTCATATAATTTTTTCTCCTAAACTGCTCACCAAATGAAATATTCGTACTTAAAATAGCAATCTGGAAAACAGGTTTTTCCAAATATTTTTGGTATCGTTTGACGTAACTTCATAATATTTGGGTGATTGATGTAATAGCTTAAGTTACTTGGAAAAATGTTAATAGTAAACGTTAGCGAGATAGATAACAACCGAATCAATTTTTTGTACCTAACTTTACATCATATAAGAGATAAAATTAAAACAGAATAGTACACAAAACAAATTTGGTCTTCTCGATAGTTAAATTTTACCTCTTGTCAGCCAATATCCCAAAGAAAATCTGTATTTCTTGATCTGGCAGATCGAGCAATTAAACTTTCTAATTCTGAATTCAGAGAAAAAACCATTAGAAAAGCTAAAACATCATTACAGCTAAACCAATACCCTTCATACATAGTTAATACATTATTCCAAAGCAGAATTCAAATTAAATATTACAATTCTGAAAATTCTAATATGAAATCAAATTGTCCGAAAACAAAATACATTTATTTGCCTTTCATAAATCGTTTAACCCAGCGATGCTATAAACTTTTTATAAAATATAACATAGTGACAAGCCACAAAGGATATAACTTGCTGGCAAAAAATTTCAGTAATTTAAAAACAAAAACGCCAATTAATAAAAAAAAGTAATATAGTTTATCAGATTCTTTGCAACAATTGCAACGGTGTTTTATATTGGATAAACAAGCCAATATTTGCCAAATAGACTAAAAAGTCACAAGTACGTCAAAAAAAAATACCACATCATTAACAAACCACCAAATGTCCAAAAATCATACATTTAACTGTAAACAAGCTAAAATATTAAAAACTGAAGGATAAACGACAAAAAAGATAATAACAACCTAATATATATATATATATATATATATATATATATATATATATATATATATATATATAGATATAGATAGAATAGAGACAATCTCTATTCGGACGCGAGAAAGAAAGCTTCGAAAATGCCAAATGTGATTTTGGCGAAACGTCAGCAAAACTGTTCTTTTCAGAACGACAGTAGTGAACGGATGTACACCCGGAATGAAAACACATATATATATATATATATATATATATATATATATATATATATATATATATATATATATATATATATATATATATATATATATATATATATATATATATATATATATATATATATATATATATATATATATATATATATATATATATATATATATATATATATATATATATATATATATATATATATGTATATATATACATTATACTATATAGAAATTGTGCTAAACAATCTTTTAGGTTTGAAAAAGACAAAAACTATGGTCGAAATATTACCGAAACATCAAATATATGTTTTAAAAGATACCTTTTCATTTGGTGTATTATATAATGACCTTAAACCTAAAAAGTTAAGAAAAATGTATGTATATCTATTTTAGTGTTCTTCACGAAAAGTTTTGCTTATTAAAAAAAAGTTAGTCTTTAAAGTTTCCTAATAATATACAAGTTGGGTAAAAAACACGAAGTTTTTGAGAAAATGATGGTGAATATGTAAAAATATGCATCATTTTTACATATTCACCATGTCTAAAAGCTTTTTGGCTTATTTTTGTATGTTCTTTAATTTAGCTGTCTCAAAAGTTGGAATTTCATATTTTTATTGCTTTGCAATTTGCAAACTTCTAGTTTTGTACTTGTACACTTTTTTTAATCAATATTATTTTTCAGAAAAGCAAAATTTTTTATGAAGAATCTGTCCATATTTTACTCAAATTTACTAATTTTTTGCCAAAATTACGCTGTATGTATGTAATAACGTTAATTGTCAGAACCATAAAACTTGTTAAATTCCGTTTACCTGGAAGTTCCCTCCTTATATAGAAAGAGAGGTAGTTATGAGGATGAATTCCTAAAATTAGAAAGAAAGAAATGTAAAAAAGTAAAAACATATAGAGTTTTTTATTTTTGTTTTATTTATTAATACCTGTTTTTATTTTGTATTTTCTTTCATTTTTTATTCTAATTCCTCGAAAGTTTAGTAAAGTAGTAAAGTAAGTAGGAAAATTAGAAAAGACTAAATCCTGAAAATAGATATATCCGAATTTTTGGGACTTTGGAGAATTATTTTGAAGGAAAAAAGAAAGCTTCAGCTTCATTGGCAGCAGTTTTAGGAAAAGTTTAACAATTTTCTTCTTATATTTTTATTTTTTCGAAATACTTTGTTAAATATACATAATAGGATTTATGCATTAAAATGTATTATATGTAAAGTAGTATTGAAACTCACAGGTTCTGCTTCAAATTAATTTTCTTCTTTAAAATGGCACTTCTTTATTTAAGTAATAATTGTTCATAATTGGAATAAGTAATCCATTTTTAGTTGCCCTTCGCAAAATGCGAGTGACAATACTTAAATTTGATTAACTTAAAAAATTTGTTCATTTCCAGTAATATTATTCGTTAAAAATGAAAAAATATATTTTAATTTCAGTATATAAAAATTTCGATCTGATATCGCACTAATTCAATCATAGTTTGAATGATGTTTTAAATACTTGAGCCGTAAGGAATGTTAGGAATAAAGTATTGTTGTAGCGATATGCAAATAAAACAATCCATATTATCTAAGATTTCAAGAGGTTCTATGATATACATAAAATGTATAAATAGCCAATACCGAATGAAATCAGAGTCAAACTAACCGTTGTTAACAAATAACAAAAATGTTCAAACTTGTGGTCCTCCTTTCAGCTGTTGCTTCCTTGGCAAGTGCTGCTGTAAGTATTATGTTTTTATTTATAATTTATTAAAATCACTTTTCCAGACTTAAAAAATATTTTGCTCTAACTTTTCTTATAAAAAGACTTGTTTTCATTGCCAAAATATTTCGTTGTGTATTTTCGTTGATTTTTTCTAAGCGATCGCAAATTAATAATTAAAAGAAGAAATAAATATTGCGTATAAATAGAAAGAAATAGTCGAACTATTGTTTTTTTTTAATTATGTACACGATGTTTATTGTTTATATATAACAATTACGGAATTATTTAGAGTCTGAAAATTAGTCCAGACGAGCTCCACTTGGTTTGGGAAAAAATCGAAGAAGAAGTCATCGAACGTCAACATCTTGGCGAAGAAGAAATCCAGAGCACATTAGTACCTCTCCATGAGTTTCTTAATAATGCCAAAGAAAAGTTCCATTTTGACCTAGAGCAGGCTTCTGCCTCTTTCTGGGAAGAAATCAGGCAAATCGAAGAAGAGGCAAGAGGTAATGATGAAAAACTGAATTGTAATTGTTTAGCTTTAAAGATAATAATATTACATTTTATACATAGGGTAAACGGAATTAAAAACTGAAATATAAAACATTAAGGGTTAATGGATTAATGAAAAATTACTTCATATATATAGTTAGGTTATAAAACTTCTCCATTTTTGTCTTTTTTTATAACATAGATTGCTTTGTAAAAATATATAGGCCTAAGAAGTATGAAGGTGTGGGTCAAAAAGTATTTTTTATTTAATAACTCCATTTACAATGCTATTAACCAAAACTTTTGTTTAAAATTTTAGACCCCCCCCTAGGTCCGTATCTCTATAGAGAAGAGTTTACGGACCTAATATTAAGTTAAATGGTTTTATATATTTTTTAATGTAGAATAACCCACGGACATTTTTAATTTTTTTCGGACAACCTCTACTTTCATTTCAATTTATTAATTTTTTGCATTTTTACTAGGTGAAGACGTCAGGCGTTGCGTAGAAGAAGCAAGCCAAGAATTGGAAAGACTCGATGAGCAACTTGCCAACGCCCATTCCGAACTCGTCGACAGACTAGCTAACGAAGCAGAGCAAGAAGTAGAACAAGCCGCAAGAATTACCCAAGAGGCTTTGGAAGAACTCGGTCGTATCAGGGAAGAGCTTGAGCGATGCCACAACGATGAATGCGCTACTGGTCTTGAAATTGAAATCGTGGAATTCTACGACAGAGTTATCAGAGAAATCGATGAAGCCGTCCAACATGCCAATGAGGCTGCTTTGATCAAACTGCCATTGGACTTGGCGGAAGCACAGTTAGACGAAGGGCAATATTCCGAAGAACTCAATAGACTTCTTGACGAGGTTAGGGAATGCGCCGGCGAAAGACCTGGACCAGGACCAAACTAAATTTTTGTTTTATCTGACAAATTCTTGAATATAAATGAGTATTGTTTTTGTATATGTATATAATAAAACGACTATATTTTTAGCTTTTTTGTTTCTTCTACTTTTAATAATGTTCAATTGTGAAATACCTAAGCTATTAATACTTGAAGGACTGTAGCGACGTTGCTTTCACTAGGGGTGGGGGGAGGACTGAGACTCGGTGCCCCTAAGTGCTGGCACCTTTTAAGCGCCCCACTCCTCACAGGTAATAATCTAACGGCGGAAAATTTTGTGGCCATGCTAAAATTTTAATAGTTTTATGCAAATGTGGATATGCTTATTATAATTTTTGCATTACCATATTACCAAATATACTTTTAGTTTTTTGGGGCAAAAATAATAAAATATACTCTTGTAAAATAGAAACATCGAATTTTTCAACATATTTACTTTAATTCGATTCTTCTTTCTTTAAGTCTTGCCTGGGAGAACAATAGGTTTTCGAAATTTATTTTTATCAATAACCGTTTTTTACATCTTAATAATGAAAGATCATTTAATCTTTTATCGTTAATTATATTTCTTAATACATTTTTAACAATTTTTATAGACTAAGGGTCGGTTTATCAGTGCTCCGCTAAATTAAAGTAGCTATTAGGGACGCTAATAAACCATTTAACTGATAGTTACAACGAAACCAATAACTACTTTAACTTAGCTGAGCACTGATAAACTGGCCCTAAATAACCATTCATTAGTGGGGCTTACGTAGCCGGCAGATACAATACAACATATTACAAATTTTCCTAGCTTTAACATCTTTAAATTACTTTCTAAAACATCTATTACATCTTTTAAACAAGAAGCCTTACTACAAGACGTAAAACGAAAACAAAACTTCTAGCTCTACAAACGAATCATAAACATATGGTTTTGCGGTATGGGTATTATTATTTGATGGAAAAATTTGCCGTAAAACTTCTACATCTTTCATTTTCAGTTTACCGGGGCAGATTGGAAATTAAAAAATCTTAAACATCGAAGAAAGGGTTCATTTTTTAACATACAGCTGTATTCACTAAAAATATTTAAATTTGGACCAGGTATAATTTGACAGTTATAGGTTTAAAATGACATAAGCAACAATAGCACAAAGCATTCTATTTTAAACATATTTTTTATTACTACAGGTAAGAATGTTCTCTTTTATGGGTGTGCATAATTTGCTGACCAGATTAAAAAACGTGCTACCATCTTAATTTATTGAAAAAACTTCACCAAACTATAAACATGTAATTGGCTTCCCTAGCAGGACACGCTACCATAAAAATAATTATTTAATTTAGCCCTTAAGGGCTACATGATTCTTAAAAAAACATTTTTAAAATCGTGCGACAACCGCTACTTATAAATCTAACTTAACGAAAACATAGTCTTAAGAGACACTCTGTAAGGGCTTTAAGCTACCATAAAAATAATTATTTAATTCAGCTCTTAAGGGCTAGTTTAATCTTAACAAAATTTATTAAAAACGTGCGACCACCGCTATTTATAAACCAAGCTCAACAAAAATATAGTCCTCAGAAAAGCTCTACAAGGACTTTAAGTAACCGTAAAAATTATTATTTAAATCACCCTTTAAGGGCTACTTTACTCCTAGATATTTTTAATAAAACCGTGCGACCACCGCTATTTATAAACCAAACTCAACAAAAATTTAGTCCTAAGAGACATTCTACAAGGACTTTAAGTTACCCTAAAAATTATTATTTAAAACAGCTTTTAAGGGATACTTTACTCTTACATTTTTTTAATAAACCCGCGCGACCACCGCTATTTGTAAATCAAACTCGACGAAAATATAGTCCTGAGTGATAATTTACAAGAGCTTTATGCTACCATAAAAATTATTATTTAATTCAGCCCTAAAGGGCTACTTTACTCTTAAGCATTTTTTTAAACACAACGAAAAATAGTCCTGAGAGGCATCTTACAAGAGTTTTAAGCTAACACAAAAATTATTATTTAATTCAGCCTTGAAGGGTTACTTTTCTATTAAAGATTTTTACTAAAACAGTGTGACCACCCTTATTTACAAATCAAACACAACGAAAATACAGCCTGAGAGACATTTTTCAAGAGCTTTATACTACCACAAAAATTATTATTTAATTCTTGTCAATGTCTTTCCGATCGTTTACTGTATTTTTTTCTTTTTTTATCTCGACCATTTCTTTGAATGTCAGTTTATGGTAATGTTGTTTTTTTTTGATTAGACCGTAGTACCCGAAAAATCAAATTCATGTTCTATATCTCTTTCGTGTTTATGTAGTGCTGTGGAAGTATTTTTTGTATATTTATGCCTATTTAGTCTATTTGATAGGTATTGTGTGGTCATGCCTATATATTTTTTGGGGCAGTTTAGGCAGGGAATGCTGTAAACTACGTTTGATTGTTTTTTAATTGGTGTTTGACTTTTTATTTATAGTGGTGTATATAAAGATTTAAGGGTATTGTTAGATTTGTGGCATAAGGTTATATCGTGTTTACCGAGAACGTGTTTAATCTTTTCAGAAAGGTCTTCAGTGTATGGCAAAGATATGTATGTAGTGGTTTTATTGTTGCCACGATTATTAACAATATGTTTTGTGCCATTGTATAATTTATGGGTTCTTCGCTTTATAATTCGTTCAATGGCTTTTAATGGGAAATGATTTTTAAGAGAGTATTTTTAACTTTATTTAAAATATCAACTCGGTATATAGTTGATGTTAGTGTTAGTGTACGATCAACTAATCTTATCATCACGGAGTTTTTCTGACATTTTTGGGTGACTGGAATTATAATTAAGGTAGCGGGAGGACCACGTTTTTTTGATGTACCACTTAGTTTTAATGCTATTTGGTTTGTGGTCTCTTATTAATGTTAAATCCAAAGAGTTTATAGCGCCATCATTTTCTAGTTGTATATATATGTATATATATATATATATATATATATATATATATATATATATATATATATATATATATATATATATATATATATATATATATATATATATATATATATATATATATATATATATATATATATATATATATATATATATATATATATATATATATATATATATATATATATATATATATATATATATATATATATATATATATATATATATATATATATATATATATATATATATATATATATATATATATATATATATATATATATATATATATATATATATATATATATATATATATATATATATATATATATATATATATATATATATATATATATATATATATATATATATATATATATATATATATATATATATATACATTTTATATAGAGCTATATAAATATAATACTATAATTTAAATGTAAATTATATAAACTTTAAAAATAACATAAAAAACGATTTATTCAATTAACATTCATTTTAAACAAAAAGTTTGTCGGATATAGGGATGAACTGGCAAAATATTTGGATGAACCCGATGTACCTATAAAGTTTACTTGAATATTCTAAATTTGGATTTATTTTCTAATTTTACGTTGTTTTCTAAAAATTTGAATTGAACCCAAATGTAGAATTTTCAATATAAAAAGTTCTACTTTTTGATCCACTTTATGACCTCTGTGGCGTAGCTAGGTACGGGTGGGCCCTACACCAGTACTAGTGAGGTGGGCCCCTAAGTGTACTGAGTTTTGCGCAATATAATTTTTAACATAAAAACTGAAACTGAGAACCCTGTCAATACCTATAAATAAATTTTAGAAATAAATGGGCTTTCGACTGTAATTTGTGACTATATATAAAACTCTTACACATCGATTTCCTATTAAAATTAATTAAAAGAAAAACTTAATACAATTCGAAAAATATACTTTTATTAATATTATGTAAGACGAAACACACTACATATATGCCTAAGGACCTACTGTACATACATATGTATATAACAAGAATAATGAAAAAACAAATATTCTTTGATGAAAACGAACAATTTTTCCTGATGAGGAATCTAAAACATATGTATAATCTACAAACAGTAAAACTAACAAATAACAAATAATATTTTTTGGTTAAAACGAACATTATTTTCTGCACATCACTTCCCCTTTCCATTTATGGTTCAAAGTTATAAAAAAAAAGATATATTGTCAATACTTTTAAAGCGATGAATTGATTACACAGATCTGTGCTTAAATTAGTGCTATATTTCTCGACTAATTTCATGGCTTTCATAATTATGACATCATCAGACTGCGGTAATAGATATTAACTTTAATTTAATTGTAATGTAATCCGTTATTCTTTCATCTTCAACTACTTGATCAAAAAAACGCCTAGCTTTTCTATTTCTTTTATTTTTAAATTGAGGAGTAACATTTCATTTCTTAGCTAACTCTTCAGATTTTGTTTGTAAAGAGTTAAAAAAAAGAACGTAAGTTAACCAGATTATCATAAACGATTTTTAATAATGTAGTAGCTTGTTGTAGATCTGTGCTGGGATTTTGTAAAGCTTTCGAAGCTGGGTTTAGGAATTTAAATATATAGGTATAAACATATTAACCAAAAAAATAAATGGATAATTTTCAAGTATCTTAATAATATTTTGACTCCCCTCCCGCTCTTCTTTTTCTACTGACATCAAATTTATTTCGTACAATGATTTCATAATTATTATATAGTTTGTTTTAATTGCAAAGAGGGAATCATTTCGAAAAGACCACCTAGTGGGACAGATCCTTTTTAATGTTATGTTATTTTATTGTTATTTTTTGAGATGCGTAATCTTTTAACAGGGCCCATTGTTTATCCTATTCCCAAAAAAACAATAAACTCTTTCCAAATCCTCAAAAAAATTTGCAATGCCTAGAATATGCTTTATGTCATCGTTCAAGAGTAGATTTAAACAATGGGTACTACAATGAGCGTAATCTGTATTCGATAAATGTTGCTTAAAGAGAGACTGTACTCCTGCATATGCACCTGACATTACCGAGGCACCATCGTAACCCCGTCCCCTGCATTTTTGTAAATTTAGACCTTTTGACTTGATTGAGTCTAATATATCTTTTGTAAGTCCAGGGGTAGTACCATCACATACTTCTTTAAATCCCGAAAATGATTCAAAAATCTGAACTTTAATAGGTACACTTCGGACTTTTGTAATTATTACATATCGAAAAATTTGTGAGTTGATCAATTTTTGATAGATCTTGTGTCGTATTCAGAATCACAGAGAAAAAAGGTGCCTTTTGAGCTTTGCCGATTAGCAAACAGCCAGCAAAAATAACAATAGATCTTATTTAGGCAGGTAGGTCACACAGCCAATGTCTAACAGTCTTTATGAAAATCGAAGAAAGTATCCATATTTCTCGAAAAGACCTAGTTTTAATAACAAACATAGAAAAAAACTCCAAGTCTCGATCTCAGTAAATTATAATTTTACATTTTACAATAAACATGACAACAACAGAGAGAACCTTAGTAACCTTAGTGAGGTTAAGTCTCACGTGAATAAACAAAATAAAATATTTAAAAAGTATTAAAAAAGATTCATGTCTCTATCTGGGATCGATCCCGAACCGCCTGAGTGGGAGATCGAAGTAAGTACCTACAGACCACTGGACTAGTTGAGTGAGAGTTTTTGGTTAGTTTCCTTGACTAGTCCAGTGGTCTGTAGGTACTTACTTCTGCCTTGCACTCAGGTAGTTTCGGATCGATCTCAGCTGGAGACATGAATCTTTTCTAATACTCTTTTAATATTTTGTTTATTCACGTGAGACCTAACCTCATTTTAGTGTCAATCAAATATGTATAAGTAGTTGTTTGTTTTGTTGTGCTTTAGTGTGTTTTATTCTATTTGTACGTTATTGTTTTAGGATTTGTGAGTGTGATTATTTACTAAGGTCTCTCTGTTGTTTGTAGGTCTGACGATGCTCGAAAGGGCGAAATACATGTCATGGTTATTGTAAAATGTAAAATTATAATTTACTGAGACCGAGACTTGAAGTCTTTTTCTATGTTTGTTATAACAGTCTTTATGTCAGTTTTGCTCAGGTACGTATAATAAAATGTTGAAAAACTCCCCTGCGTCTCTGTGTCCTTTGGAAAAGGACCGTTCGGTCTATATGGACGTAGTAGAAATATAACTTTCCTCTCCACTTCCGTTAAATTTTCATTATATTTTCTTCTGTCCGATTTAGGTAAGTTATTGTCAAGAACTGCTTGATGAATTTTAACTTCATTGTCTTCACCTGTATCGTTAGACACCTGCAATTCTTGTTGCTCATCAGAATCTAAAAAAACTTTATGTATACTTATGTATACTAAAAACTAAATTTATACTTGTGATATGTAATAGCCTAAACATTTTTGATTCTTAATAATAAAAACCGTGTAAAAATGTCAAAAGTGTGGAGCATACTTTGCACCTTAGAAAGTAATGCAACTATTTAGAGTACAATTTATTAATTTATATTAATTCACGGTTTTATGTATGAGAAAATCCTGGATTCGCCTATGCCCTTTACATAGCAAAACCCATACAAATGTATTTTTTCTTTTTAGTACATGCGACGTGTTTTTAGTTTTTTTAACCTATACGTTTTATTTTTAATTCTTACACTTTTTGAATAGAATTTTTAAAAATAAAAATATATGAGAGACCTGCCTTAAGTCTGCCCTCTTTTTAACAAGTGATATCCGCCGTGACAGTTGGATGTTTAATGAGTCAACATTGAACTCTTCCCTACATGTATTTTGGGTTGTCTAATAGGTCATAAAATTAAAAATCAAGAATACGATTTATGTAATTTATGTACTAAAAAACATTTTCAAAGTCCAACATTATAACTTTATATTACAGTTAAAAAATATAGCGAAGTTTCAGCCTGATATTCATAATATTTAGAAGTCGGTGAAAATTGGGTTACTGAATTTGTTATAGTTACATATAGAAGATACCTAAGTCTAGGTACCTATATACAAGTCAAAATTCGAGCCAATATAAACGTGTAATAATTTAGTTCAAATATAAGAATTAAAAAATAACAAAACAAATTGAAATTTACCTGATCCGGAAAAGTGTTCTTCACCAGGGCTTTCTTCCGAGGTTTCCTGAGATTCTTCCTCAACCAGATGACTTAAAGCTGAAGTACTTGGTTGAAAAAAAGACGAAATTTTGACACATTTTTTAATCATTTTCGGTTGTTTCTTTTCTGTTTCGTTTTTGCGAACCACTTAGATATTTCTTATTTTGTCCCACCATTTTTTAAACAATAAAGGTGATAAAATCATCATACCAATCACAATACGTCTGACGTCTACCAATAACAAACATTAACGTTAGAATGACGAAAATCAAACCATTATTAAGCAACCTGCTTCTAATACTTAGCGGTGATCAATAGTGATGTAGAAACATTAGAAACTATTCTGAAAGTAAGTAAGGCCTGAGTACGCAAAAGGACCCCGTTGAAAACCAAAATTCCTTATTTGTAATTCTAATAATTTTTTTCAAACCCGTCCCTACATATTAGATATTAGTTATACGTATAATACATTATTCGAAAAAGAGGGACTGGTGGGCCTTACACTATTGGTGTACCTGGTGTAGCGGTTACTACGACCCTGCCTTATTACTAAAAAAACAAGAAATATTTAAATTGTTTTCTATTCTACAGTGCAGTGAATTGTGCTAAAACAAGATTATGATGTCATATGTACCCAACTAATCTTAAATTAATTTCTGGGCACAGTATTTATTCTATAGTGACTGCAGGACAACAAACCGTAGAAAAATACAGATATACTTGAATAAAATACTCAAAAATAGGGAAATCGTTTTTAAGTTACGTTCTTTTTGGGGACAACAAAATATATTTTTCTCTTTTTTGTTTCTTTATTTTTCTTGCATATTGTAGGTATTCACCTTAAATTATTATAAAATTCTTACAAATCTACATATTTTTAGGTTTTAAAATGGGCTTGGTCGATGGCCTAATAAAAATATGTGTGATGTGATGTAGATAAGGGTAACTAGATAAATAATTGCTAAATCCACAAAACCATAAAACTCGTAAAATTAGATTTTTTACACCGAACTTCCCTCCTTATGTAGGAGAAATGGTAGTAATCAGGACGAATTCTTAAAATGCAAGGAAATGAATGCAAAAAGTAGTGTAAAACAAAAAAAAATTTTTTTTCATATATTTTTTAATTATTTGAAAATTCTCTATAATAAATCCTTCCTTTACGTGAAATGGGTTAAAATAAGTGAAGTAAATTATTTTTATTATATTATAATTTATTATTTGTGTGCTTGTCTACGAATACACAGATACACATCAAGCGTATTGAAACTTGCTTTAGAAAATGTTTTTTTATTACCTTTAAGGAAAAAATAAAGCCTCAGCTTCATAAATAGCAGTCTCAAAAAAGGTATTTTTAATTTTTAGAAATACACTTTAAATTTAAATATTAGGAATTTGATTGAAATACCATGATTTATACAATGAAAATAAAAAGCGACTTATTTTATCTGAAACACCCTGTATAATAATATTTCAACAATTTCTTGCTGATTATAAAAATGCCATATGAAGATACCATTACCTTTAAAGACAACAGAGAAATTTGACAAAAACTCGGTCGTATGAAGAAATGTGTTTGATAGTGTGAAAACATACATATAAGTAAATTTATTAGCCTACCCCTTATTAAAAAACTACCCTTCTTTAAAAAATCTAAAAGGAAATCATCATATGCCCGTGTTATTATTTTATATATTAATTTCCTCAATATATCAAGGGCTCCCGATGGGGTCCAGACGCCCGGATGCGTATTTACACATCCTCCAATACGACGGCACCAGGGTCATTGATATAGGCGCCTAAGGTATTTGTTAAATGAAAGTAAATTAAATAAATTTTAAAATCGATATTTATTTGCTGCAATGTCATAATATATAAAACAATAATAATAATTTTCAAATCGTATACTAATGGCTTGCACCATGACCTTTAGCGTTAGGCTGATTAACGCTAATGTTTATAGAAAGGCTATGAGATCTTTTTATTCTTTGGTTTTTTTGTTTCTTCTTTAGGAGTCTTCCAGACTGAATCCTGTGTTTAGCATTTTTCCCATATGCTTGCTGGGATTATTTTTGACCATATTTATAAAGGAGTATGTAATATTTTCAAACTTCACAATTTCTTCATTACAGTGCTCAAACGCAGATGATCACTCGGTTTCCGAATAGACCATTCCTTCTTAAAGAAATTGTTCATCTGTACGTTGCTGAAATGATGTACTCAATTTCTTTACCCTCACTTAATTTCGCTAAACATATTCGATCTTCAAAAGACAGCATAAGGGAATTTTTTAAATAAATTTTCACCGATCGAATAAATTTTCTTATTTAGTGTTACGGCACACATGCTTGCAGAACGCACCTTTATAATCAGTCCGGACCTAGGAATTTTCTTTGGGGGGGAGGGGAGCAAAGGTATAAACTGGCGTCCCTGCGAAAGCAATTATCCAGGAGTTTTTTTTCAGTCGACTTCAAAATGTATGCGCTCAGACCCCGAGACTGCATTTTATCAAAAAGTAAAATAAGATCCAACGCTCTCCTCTGTTAATTTGCCGCCCCCTCAACATACCGCCGCCAGGGACAAGTGCACCAGGTGCCCCCCGTGCTCCCCTCCTTAGATCATTTTTTTTCGTATCCTCTGTGTTTTTACATATCTTCACAACCAACGTAGTTTTTACAGTTGAAATTTCTATTACGAAGTCGACTAGCACTTCGAGATTTGTTTTTACTGGAATGTTGAATCAGAAAATTTTGTTTTAACCTCTTCAGTATATTTGTCTTTATTTATAACTATGCTTAGGACTGCTTTGCACACTGGATCAACACGCTGGAACATTTTTAGCGAAATTTTCTTCCATTACTATGAATAACATACAAACAGTTGCACTTAACTATAGTTCTAACAATTACACTTTATAGGCTAACACTTAAGAGGCAAAAGCGGACTGGGGAAATAAAAATAACGAAAAGTGCCAAAGTCTTCACGCTACATATACTCAGTGACTTTGGCACTCAGAAGCCCTTCATGAATTGGTGGCTATATCAATGAGCATTTGTAGCGTATTTTAGGGCCACAGAGGCTAATAGATTTCAGCACCCTGGTGCCGTCGTATAGGTGGATTTGTAAATCTGCCCCACGGATACCTCCTCAAACCTTCACTGTATGCTGAATATATATTAAATGAATGAATTATTTGTTTGGAATGAATTATTTGTGGCAAAATCCAAATATCCATATTATATATGATTTCAAGAGGATCTTCGATATAAACACGATGTAGTCCATTACCAGACGAAATCAGAGTCAAACGAACCGTTGTTAACGAATAACAAAAATGTTCACACTTGTAGTCCTACTTTCAGCTATTGCTGCCTTGCCAAGTGCTGCTGTAAGAATTACATTTTTATTTGAGAATATATTGAAATCACTTTTGCCAGACTCAAAATATTTTAAAATTTTTAGTTCTAAATTTTCTTAAATCTCTGCCCGAAAGGACACGAATTTTTATAAAAAGAAATATTTTCATTTTTATTAAATCAAGAAAATGATCAAAAGTTAATGATTAAAAGAAGAAATAAATATGTTTAAACACATGTATCTATAGACTCGAACTAGTATTTTTTTAATTATGTGGACAATGTTTATATGTAACAATTACGGAATTATTAAGAACCTGAGGATTAACCTTTCGTAATGGATTTCCTAAACTAGTTCCACTTGGTTTAGGAAAAAGTCGTTAATAGTGCCAAAAAAAAGTTCCGTTTTGACCTAGAGAAGACTTCTGCCCCTTTCTGGGAGGAAATCAGACAAATAGAAGAAGAGGCAAGAAGTAATGATCAAAAACCGATTTGTAATTGTTTAACCTAAAAAATAATAATATTAGATCTTATACACAGGGTGTACGGAAATAACAATAAAAAATATTAAGGGTTGATCATACAATAAAAAAATAGCTTAGGTTACGAAACTCCTCCATAACAAGTTACTGGTCTATGAAATATAAAGGAGATGATCAAAAAGAAATTTTATATTATATCATATATAACTTGGGATCTATTTATGGTAACAATATTCAAAACTTAAATTTAAAAGTTCAGATCGTCTTAGGTCCGTATCTCTTTAAACGTTTACAGACCTAATGTTTTTTAAACGTTTTTATATATTTTTTAATGTAGAATAACTCACTGTCATTTTTAATTTTTTTAGAAACATTGGGTAATGTAACCTTAACATAGCATATCGCCCGCCTTTGGCAATTTGCTAAGGCTCATTCCGAAATCGTCGAAAGACTAGTTAATGAAGCAGAACAAGAGGTAGAAAAAGTCGCGAGAATTACCAAAGAACCTTTGGAAGAACGTCGTATCAGGGAAGAGCTTGAGGGATACCACAATGATGAATGCGCTACTGATCTTGAAATTCAAGTTGTGGAATTCTACGACAGTGTTATCAGGGATATCGATGAAGCTGTCCAACATGCTAAGGAGGCAACTTTGCTTTGATCAAACTGCCCTTGGATTTGGCCGAGGCACAGTTAGACGAAGGACAATATTCTGAAGAACTCAACAGACTTCTTGACGAGGTTAGGGAATGCGCGGGCGAATGGCCTGGTCCGCGACCAAACTAAATATTTTGTATCTGTCAAATCCTTGAATATAAATGAGTACCTATTCTTATTGAATGTGTATATAATAAAACGAATATATTTTTTACTTTGTTGCTTCTTCTACATTTAATATTGTACAATTTTGCAATACCTAAGCTACCAATATTTAGCATTATAATAAAATACCAATTAGGATTTCCTTTCTAAGTATAAGGCTGAGATTGGGAACAAAAATAGAGAGGAAGCTATCACGGCTTTCCTCAATTACGGAATTATGGTTTCTGATATTACACCGTGGTAATAAAGAATTTAAAAAACTTAGAAAAAAGGAAAGTATAATACTTTATAGTGTCTTCAAAAGTGTATTGTACTGTATCGTATTGATAACTTGACTTTATAACTCTCCTCCCCGAGTTAGAGGAAATTTGTAGCAAAACGGATTGTACGTTTCGAAAAAATAAAAAAAAAAATTGCGGTTTCCCCATTTTTTTTAATTTTTCGGTAAGACCTAAAATTTATACCATCAGAAAAACCGTAAAAAAACTAAGATACGCATTATAGATTTTTATTTAACATTATAAAAGTTTAACACCCCCCAAATTCTTTTCTGGGTGCGCCACTGGACGCCACCAAAAGTTTTGTAAATCAATAATAAAAACCCCAACTCCTAGAGAGATGAGACGAATAATAAAATTTTAGTGGATGTTTTCGTAACGAACGAGAAGGGATGTTAAGATGTGCTTATGATAAGACATCTATTGCACAGGGTGCTTGCTGGTCATAAATTACAAAAACAATTTTATTTTTAATTTGTTACATTAAATTAGTCCTAATTAAAATTGCAAATAAAAACAATGGAATATTTTTTTATTTTTTTTCTTAATAACCTGTAACTTTTTAACGAATTATCTGTGTTTAAGTTTTTTAGTAAATTGTCACTTAGCCTTCATTTTTGTTTGAATTATAGGGCTTGCAGTCTGCAAAGAATCTACAGGGTCTCCAGAAATTAATAACAGTCACAAATTTTATTTATTAGTTATAAAAATTCTATTTCGGAGTCTTCTTGGGATCATGCTTTAAAATCGCATATTGGAACTTTGATTCATTATTAAAACATTAGCTGTCCCCAAATTTTATTTTGTCTTAATAATTAGAATGCCGGGCATTCCAAAAATTTAATATGAAACAAAATAAACATGTTTAATACCAACTTTTTCATTTTTCTCGTTGTACAATATTGGAAATATAGGACGTTTTAAAGATTTTTTTGTAAAGATAAGAAAAACACGGAAGCATACGCAGTGAATAAAACAAAACATTATTTGTCGTTTAATTCCAATCCTAATTTTGATTGGAATTAAACGACAAATAATATTTTTGGGCATTCTTATATGTAGATCGACTACAAAACATAGAAAAATAAAGACTGTCAGTGACACTTTGCCAAAAAAAATTAAAAATTAGGGAGAGCAATTATATCCACATTTTCGAAGCAACAAAATATAATTTTTCTCTTTTTTGTTTGTTTAATTTTCTTGCTTATTGCGGTATTCATTTTAAATTACAATAACTTTTTCCAATCAATAATTTACAGAATGGGCCTGATAGATTGCCCAATGGAAATGTGTGTGAGTTGATTTGTATATATTGATATATATCAATAAATAATCGTTTAATCGGCAAACCCTTAAAACACGATATTATTATTATTATCATCTTGATTTGTTGTCTCACAGTATTCCTGTGGTTGTATTATATACTGACGGGATTATACCAAGTCAGTAGAAAAAAAAATAAAAAAAGAAAAAAAAAAAGAAAAAAAAACAACACTATTGTGTATTAAGAAATGATCTAACGATGCTACATGTTTTCAAAACGACCGATTTCTGAATGTTCCTGTGAATGTCTGTATTAAGTCCTAATTGAGCCAAATGCGGTGTAAAGGTTGTAGGGGTGAGTCCTGTTACTGATATCACGAAAGAAACAATTTCCTGTTTCCACAGCCTTTTTATTTCCATTGCCAAGTCGGTGTATTTGGCGATCTTCTAGCTGCATTTCGCTAGTTCTCGGATGTTCTCGTCGTTGGAGACAGCTATGTCAATTAAATAAGTGATCTTTTCTTTTTGGATCGAAAGGTGATATCGGTCTGTTTGCGGGGATTGTTTTATCTGTGTAAATGTCAATGTCCCAGTACAGCTTGAAGTCTTCGTCCTCAAGTATGGATGTTGGTGTATGATGGTAGTAAGGGTCTGTATTTTCCGTTAGTTTGTATGTCGTGGCTAATGCTTGATGAACGACCTTCGCTGCTGAGTTGTGTCTAGGGGTGTATTCAGTTCTACGTCCATTCATTATGTAACCGATCGTTTCTCTCTCCTGGTGACATTTCCTGCACCTATCGTCTTCAATGTTTGTGTTCTTGATGATGCGCTTTTGATAGTTTCTGGTTGCTATGACTTTATTCTGGATGGCAAACAGGAAGCCTTCTGTTTCGAGAAACAGCTGCCCTTCTTGCAACCATGTATATGAAAGCTTTTTATGTAAGTGGTCTGGCTTTATGTGGTATCTGTGTCTTCTGTGGAGTGTTTTTTTTAGACCAGGTATTCATCTTTTCTAGTCGTGGTTGGATGTGATCGTGTGCGTCTGTTGTGTGGCTCGTTTGAGAGAGGTCGAGCGGTGTATAATTCTTGTCTGCTTTCACTATTGCCTTGTGGAGGTTAGTTTGTTTGTTATGGAAGAATTTTCTGAGTTCGTAAATTTTTTTTCTATTTAGCGGTTGTATATCTATAATTCCCCCCTCCCCTTCTTCTTTTCTCTCGATGGTGAGTCTTTCCTTGCATGCGTTGGGATGTAACTTGTGCTTGCGTATAATTTTATGTCATATGTACAAGTTAATGTCATAGTCATTATTATTGTTTTTATTATCATGATTATCGAAATTGACAATATATTTCTCAACAAATGTTGGGTTCCAAGCCTATCCCGGATGCATGCATCAAAAGGAGTGGTGTGTTTCTAGTTCTATGTGTTGTTCTGTAAGAACTTTATCACTATGTGGCAGGTACTGAGCAGGACTGCCTTCTGGATCTCGATGAAGGTGTTAGTATGCAGTTCTATAATTTTCAGGTTCTCTTCTAGCGTTTTTGGAACTAATCCAGTTGATGAAACGATGATCGGTATGACATGAACCTTATTCAGTCCCCACATCTGCTGTATCTCGATGATATATCTGATATTTATAATAGAGCACAAAGGTGTTCAGGAGCCCGTATTTATTGGCAAACTTTTGGTGTATGATGTTACACACCCGGTTATGTCGCCGGAGATAGTCTGTGTATGCTAGGCAACTGCAGTCAGATATTGTATGCTGTATAGTCTCTAATCCCTTGCTACATTTTCGATACTTCATTTGATTCAACGGACCGGCATTTAATGATGAATTTAGTATAATTTCGTGTGTTAATAACTTGGTCCTGTTTTCCTGAATATTGGTCCATCCTTCAACCACTTGTTGGATTCTTCCTTATCAATGTGTGGCTGATTTAAGTCATTGCGATGTCGGCCGTGCAGTGTCATTTGAGCCAACTATTCTTGTTTGTGGGGGTCTGAAAGTGACGTTAGGATGATGTTGTCACTTGCGAGGTTAAGTGGAGAGTACGAGTTGTAGCTTAAGGTCACTATGCGGTGCAGGCTTGATGTTTGTGTCTTGTTGGTGAAGAAACCTCTCAATTTTTGCAGCTGTCGAAAGTGCGAATTGGTCAAGTCAACAAGGGATCTTCCGCCTTCTCTTCGTGGTAAAGTCATTCGGAGACTTGATGACCTTGGGTGGTGTGACTTGTACTGGGTCATCATTAGACGAGTAGTTCGTTGTAGTCCCTCTATCTTCAGGTAAGTCCATTTCAAGATTCTGAAACTGTAGGTCAACGCGGGCACAGCATAATTGTTAACTGCTCTAATGAGATTTACGGCGTTCAGTTCTGTCTTTAGAAGTCTCTTTGAACGTACTTATCTTTCAACTTGGTCTTTCCTTGCTTATCATAGTTTCTTCTAGTTTAGTCTAGTTTGTTGAAACTCTAGGTACTTGTACGTCTCCCCTTGGTTCATAACTTGAACTATTTCTCCATTGGTTAGGCCTACATCACCATTAATGATTTTGCCTTTTTCGATGCTTAAGGTTTTGCATTTTTCTATTCCGTATTCCAAATGGATGTCTTTCGAGAAGGTCTATGTTACGTAAATAAGTTTTTCGAGTTGGTTATGGTTTCCACCATAGAGCTTAATATCATCCTTATACAGAAGGTGGGATATGGTTCGATAATCTTTGATGTTAATAAGCCATGTCCTGTATTGTTGAGCAACGTGGAAATGGGGTTCATCGCTGAGAACAACCAAAGGACACTTAACGAGTCTCCTTGGTAAATTCCCCTATCGATGTGTTTCTTATCGGTGGTAAGAGATTGATCGCCATTATAGATCCTCAGGTTCATTCTCCACTGGTGCTTGATATTTGCCAGGAATTTGATGATTATAGGGTTAGTTTTGTATATTCCTAGTACATCTATGAGCCAGGAATGTGGTATACCATCAATCGCCTTTTTATAGTTTATAAAAGCAGAGTGTATGTTGGGTTATTTTTTCTGTGCCTGCTTAAATACCACAGAGTCGACGAGATGTTCTTTGCATCCTTGATGGTCTCGAATGCATCCCTTCTGTTTCCCTGTTCTAGTTTATGACTGTCAATATGATGATAGATGCGATTTGCAATGCATCATGTGAGGATCTTGTACATGGTGGATAAATAGGTGATGGGCTTGTACTGGGATGGGTGGTGCCTAGCATTAGAAATGCGGGGATGCCTCCGGATGATGCATTATTTTAGTAAAATGACGGGCCATAGCTTCATGGAGGATCTCAAATTTCTTAAACCAGAAATTGCGAATAGGGTCTACTCCAGGCGCCTTCTATTTGCTCATTCCCTTAATAAAGCTGCTAACTTCCTCCTTGGTGATAGAGCTAAATTCTATTTGTGGTGTGTAAACCTGATCACGTTGAGATTGTATCCATGTAGCGTTTCGGTAATGCTCTTTGGTTTTTCTCAAATGTTCGATACCAATACTCCGTCAAATGCTCTTTGCTCGGCAGCATCTTCTCAGTATTGGTTTGATTTTTGGTGTTATTGATAATCCGATAGAACTGTCTTCGATTGATTTTTGCTTTAGTTTATACGCATCTAGTTTTTGTTGATGGTTGAGATCGGTAGGTTTTGTACCTATCTTCTTAAATATCTTTTAATTGCTCGTCTTAGGTCTGCTTGAGGGGTGTTTATTCTTTCGAAATTCTGTGAGTCTTCCTGTCTCAGATCGTCAATTGTCTTCTCAAATCTTTTCTGACATACGGGTTTTTATTGGTGTGTAGCTTTGCCTGTTCTCTTCTCAGAATGCACTTGTTGTTTCAGAGCTTCTCAAGGGTGTCATATTCCAAGCTAAACTGTGCTAGTGTGGTGTTGAAAATCTTGAGGATGCTGTGAGTCTCCCGACTAGTTCTAAGTTTTGAGAGCTTAGGTATTTAAGTTAGATCTAGGCCGTTAAACTCAGCAACAGCTTTTTGGAGTTAATTGTATACTGATATTTTTTTATTGTTCTGGGTGTTGTTGGTTCTGTCAAAGATGTCTTGTCCTGTAGATTCGTCTCCACCTATGTTTTCTTCATTTCGTACTTCCCCTCGGGTTCCTTTGTTGTAGGCGGAGCTATGGGCTCAACGCGTTTATTCTCAGGGTCAAGCTGCACCTTTCCTTTAAGTTGTTATAGGATTGGTTCTGCTAATAGTTTATTCCGAACAATTACTCGCCATTGGTCAGCAATGCGTTGCTCGATGATGTTCTGAAGATCCGGGTATTTCTGAAGGAAAGCACTATGGAGGCTGGTCCGGTAGGTGGTTAAGTCAATTTCAAATTTGGTGATCTTGTAATAGCGCATTGTGAACAATTCATTGCTGGTATCCATTTCATACGCTTCCTTGGCTTTCCGGCCTTCGTGGTCTGAGGATTGGTAATGGTGCTTCTCATCAGAAACAGTGAGAGCTGCGCGTGTGGCCACAAGGAAGGGGGGGTTGTTGCAGTAGCCATACTCGACATCACGCTGCTTCCGTCGTACACTGGTCGATTTGCCTGGAGCCACGGCATAAATGCATAAAATTTATGTATCTCAACATGACCAAAAATGTTCTAAATTTAAAGTCCATAATGCAAGCAACAAGTTGGCTGTGAAAAAATTCTTTCCAGCATTTGTCGTTCACTGACAGCAGACGTCAAAACAGAAATATAATCAGCAGGTAATGCTTTGTGAGACTCTAATCTGAAGGAAGTGTAAAATTTTAATAGTTGCTACAAAAACGTATTATCTGGATCGATACTTGTTTTCGTTGAATGTTAAATCTTGAAGTATGTAGTTACAAAATACGTATATGTTTTAGATATAAATAGGATATTAGTGCAAGTTTAAGTCAAAAATCTTAATTAACTGCCCATTGCATTTGAAAAGCATATGAAAAGCAAATGACTTTCCGTTCAGAGGGAAATATTATGGCCTTCAAAATATTAAAAGATATAAGTAACGTGCCACATAAAGCTGAGGAATATTGCACTGCGTTAAATAATAATAAAACAATCACATTCTTAATTAACTAGCGATGAAGCTCTGTCATTGATAATAAAAGCAAAGTTGAGCAAGAGTCAATATAATTTAATCAGAAATTAGGTTAAAGAAAAAAACTGTGACGTGTTTCCTGCATACGATGAAATTCTGGAAGCAAAAAAGCGATGCTATCCTAAGGAAATTACTATTTATTCTGACACCGAAGTTGAACTGACGCTGCAGTCTCTGCTAAATCATACAAGTAAAAGACTTATTCAAGTTCAAGAATCAGTTGTTCAAGGTCTTAAAGAAATGGATATCGATATGAGCTTAGTTTGCAAGTGGGAGTTCGATGGATGGTCTGGCCAATCCGAATATAAACAAAGATTTGAGAGTGTAGAAAAATTGGACAATAGTGTGTTTCTAACATCTTTAGTGCCTAGTAAACTGGTATGCAACAGTATAGAAATAGTTAAATGTGGTAAGAAAGCACTAAATAAAGACAGAGGGCCTATCCCCTATAGTCCCCTCTATTGTTTACTTGACAACGGTGCAGTCGGGTGCAACCAAGTGTGACCACATTTACCTATAAATAGTCTCGGTTAGGATACGTTACTTTAGTTTATATCATCTGCTGATGATGCTAACTTGGTTAGCGAAACGCGCGTCCAGAACGTAACAAGTTGTGGTGTAGTGTGGTTAGAACTCTTGTATTTTGATCTATCTTCCACCACAGGTTCCAGTGTTAGGACCTACCTTTTTCAAACTAAAGCATTCAGGTGTGTAATAGACATACAACCCCATTTCCTAAAAAGTATCACTTTTGCTATCACATTACGTAATTTTATGTATACAGGTGACCAAGAAAATGTGCAGCCTCAAAAATCTAGTATTTTACTTAACATTTTCGAAAAATGAACATTTGGTTTGAATAAAACGTTACTACTACCCTCATTATAATTTTTAACCGACTTCAAAAAAGGAGAAGGTTATCAGTTTGACCCTATATATTTTGTTTGTTTTTGCAACGATTATTTCGAGATGGCTTGACCAATTTGGATGAAATTTTTGGGGACATTTAGGATATTTCCGGAGTGTTGGGGCTATGTAGCATATTTAATATTACGCAGTGACCATTTCTTAAACTTGATTTTTACAATAAAACTCGTATAGATAAAACTAAGAAGAATGAAAATGTTTTAGTGGAATAACTTCAAAAAAATGCATAAAAGGTCCACTCTGAGCAAGTGCACAGTTACAATGTATCACAAATCGGAAAAGTATCGTGGTATCAGTACGACCACTAAAAAAATGAGTCTTCCAGCTAAAAGACGTTTCCTTAAAGGCCCATATCAGGGGCAAAGGCACAAAAACAAATACAATCTGTGCTTACGTCATTTAAAGTACCTGAATTGCAAGATAATGACTACACTACAGTGGTCGAGGAAATACCACGTACATCATATTCTTTAAGTTACACTGCTATATTGATGTAGTCAAATAACGGCTATACTACTACATCAGTACAACCAAGAGATCGAGTATGCATTTTTAACCGTGTGGTGTGTCATGACTAAACTGTGCAGGTATCATTAGAACTATCTAGTTTTTTAATAAAAAATAATAATATAGGAATGAAATATTTAAATAATAATAGGAAGGTGTGATGATAAACGCACCAATAGATAGAGTATACTTTATTTACTTTTATGGTTCAAACGATTGATCACATTTACTAAGGTTTTTGTCGTATTTTTTTTGTTTTTTATAACATTTTGATTAAAAACTTGGAAAAAAATTAAATGTTTTGAATTTTGTATAAGTAGTTAAAAGTACCTGCCATACCACAGGTACAAATTTGGATATTGCAGGCCTTAACACCGAAAAAGTGTCTGTAAACTTCTGTAACTGTTTCCTTCTGTCAGTGTAATTCTCAATTTAATTTTTGCTGCAATAAGAAATCTCATTACAGTATCTTGTTTGGAAAATCATGGGTTTTGTTTTGGGAAGTAAATCACTGAATTGTACTTTTGTCATCTAATTTTGATGTTCTTCACCGTGTGTTTCTCTACGAGATATCCTTTGATGAACCCAACAACGCTTTTTTTGTTGCTTTCTTCTGATAAAATGCCTGATAATTCTCCACATATATTGAAAATGCATTGTTGTAATCGAACTGAAACAACTGTGTCAACAACTGTCATTTCAACCACTAAACTGATTAGTGATACATACAAAAATGTGCGAACACACGAAAACACAAATGTTTTAGTTGCTGCCTTTGGTACTTGCTCCAGCTACTGGAATCGTGTAAATCTGCCTTAAGATATATACAAATATTTTAATTCAGAAGGTCCTCATATTGTACCTTATTGCTAAAACAGGTGCATAAAAACAAGTTAACTTAGTCTTTATTTGCGTAACATTTTTTAAAGCGATACACCTTGGAAGAATGTGTACAATGAAAAGCCAGTATTCGAGCAGAGAGGTTTGAGAGATAACTCTGTTATGTAGATATATTAAAAATTCACCTATTATTACAACTGTGGTGAAATTATCGATGAAATTGAGTTATTATGTAGTAGGGGTACATTTTCAAACTACGTTGATATTTTTCTTTGTGAAATTATTTTGAGTGTCTATCGGATGCGACAAAAAATTTACACCAAAAATTCAGTAGGTATCAGTTTTAATAGTTTTAAAACAGATAAAAATAATTATTTGCAATATTTACGTTTCATGTATAGGTATACTAATATAAAAATAATAAATTTAGTTTAAGGACAAAAACTTTCCATTAGATGTCGCAAACGCACAACTGTAATGTATATTTTGTATAAATAATGTCAGACTAAAGGATCGTTTGACGAATTTAAAGTATACAGAACCCAGAAGCAACTTGTTGAGTTATGGCGACCAAAAATTTAACCTAGGAATAGGTCTCAAATACTATGAAATAAAACTGTCTAAATAGACCTAAAAAGGATGAAATACAAGTTGGTATAAAAGGCTTAAACCGACTTAAAGCACTTAAAATTTAAAAATGATATTTCACTCTATCTTGAAAATTTGAGTTTATGAAGTTTGCGTTATCATATTCCTAAATATTGATAGCTTAAGTATTGCAAAAACCTTTCTACGTAAATACTGGCATAATATTATACAAATTCTTCCCAGGTATGTCGCTCTAAAAAAAAATTGCACAAATAAAGGCTAAGTTAACTTGATTTTAGGGACCTGCTTTAGCAATACGTACAATATGAGGACCTTCTGAAATAAAATCCATACTTCTATACTTCTATACTAATATATGAAAGACTTAGTTGATTGACTCACTCATCACGCTCTAGCTCAACCCGCTTGAGGTAAAAGGCTGAATTTTGGCACACAGGTTGATTTTAAGGTGTAGAGGTTCGATAAGAAGGGATTTTTCAAAACTCAAATTCCACCCCTTAAATGTTACAATATTTTTTTGTAAGTTTTTCGGAAAAACGCTTGAACACGTGTTTTTTAATTTATTTTTTTTTTACATATTTTAAGATTTTTTATAAATTCATACAGGGTGTTCAAAGGGGTGAAACCACCACTTAAATAATACAATATTTTTTTATTTAAAAACCGGTTAGTGTTTCGAAAAAACGCCTGAACATGTGTTTTTTAATTTATTTTTTACATATTTTAGGATTTTTAAAAAAGTCATACAATGTGGTCAAAGTGGTTAAACCACCCCTTAAATATTATAATATATTTTATTTAAAATACCGTTAGTTATTTGGAAAATGCTTGAACATAATATGCTTTATATTTTATTCTTTACATATTTTAAATTTTTTTAAAAACTGAGACATGGTGTCCAAAGGGCTGACACCGCTACTTTAATATTATATTTTTTCTTTACAAAACAATAAGTTATTCGGAAAAACACTTGAAGACATGCTTTTTATTTTATTTTATTATATATTTTAAGATTTTTTATAAAATCATACAGGGTTTTTAAAAAAATCGGGTCATTGATTAATTTTTTTCAAACCGTTTGCCGTAGAAAGCTGAGCTTGTGCAAATTGATTTTAGAGTGCAGAAGTTCGATAAGAAGGGGTTTTTCGAAACTTAGTTTCCAAGGGGGTGAAACTAACCCTTAAATGTTTATAGTGGACTCGAAAGTTGTCAAAATAAAACAGCTTCTTGGTTTTAAAAAACGAGCTGTATTAACTCCAAAAAATAGCACAGCAGATGAAATAAATCTAGTTTTATTGGAAAAAATGACTGCTCCAAAATTAACAAACTACTCAATAGATGTAGTTATAGACCAAGAAAATGCGGTTAATTATCCTATCCACTCTCTAAACCCTTCAGGAATCCCTCCTCATGAATTAACTTTAAAAGTGGCACCAGTGATGCTTATTCGAAATTTAAAATCTCCAAAATTGTGTAATGGAACTCGGCTACAGGTTAAAACATTACAAAACAATGTAACAGAGTCTACTATTATTTCTGGCCCTGGTCTGCGAGAAGCAGTTTTTATACCAAGTATCCCTTTAATTCCGTTAGACTATCCTTTTCAGTTTAAACGTGTACATGCAGTTTCCTTTAAAGATTTGTTTCGCCATGACAATTAACAAAGCTCAAGGGCAATCCTTAAGTAGATCTGGAGTAGAGTTGCACTACAATTGTTTTTCCCATGGTCAACCCTATGTCGGATGCTCTAGAGTAAGTTCGCGTAGTAGCTTGGCTATTTTACAGCCAGAGAATGCAAGGTACTCAAATATGAGGGGATTTAAGTACCTCTTTACATCCCTTTCATTATAGTCATATATACGAACGAAGTCGCGGGTACCCGCTAGTATTTGTATATGTCTTAAGGCAGGTTTACACGATTAAAATAGCTAGAGCAAGTACCAAAGGCAGTAACTAAAATAATTTTGTTTTCGTTCCAGTGAGTGTCTACACACATTTTTGTATATTTTACTGATTAGTTTAGTGGTTGAAATGACAGCAAGCACAGTTGTTCGAGTTCGATTACAAAATTGCATTTTCAATATATGTAGAAAATTATCAGGAATTTTATCAGAAGAAATGAACAAAAAAAGCGTTGTTGGGTTCGACAATGGATACAGAAACACACGGTGTATATTCCACATTATTAGTTGGAATGGCCAAGAAAAATCCAGAAGAACATCGAAATTGGATGACAAAAGTACAATTCAGTGATTTACTTTCCAAAACAAAACCCGATTTCCAAACAAGATATTGTAATGAGATCCGTTATTGCAGAAAAAATTAAATTGAGAATTACACTATCATTTCTGACAACATGAACTGTTACAGAAGTCTACAGAGACTTTTTCGGAGTCAAGGCCTGCAATATCCAAATTTGCACCTGAATTTTGTGAAGTTATTTACAGAGTTCTAAGAGAATACATCAAGGTACGTTTTAAATCTTATCGTAGGTACTTTTAACCTCTTATACAACATTCAAAAAATTTAATTTTTTTCCAAGTTTATAATCAAAATGTTATAAAAAACATAAAAAATACGTCAAAAACACTAAATGTGAACACGCGTTTATCATCAAACCTACCTATTATTATTATTCAGATATTCAGTTAGTATATTATTATTTGTTATTAAAAAACTAGATAGTTCTAACGATACCTGCACAGTTTAGGCGTGATACACTACACGGTTAAAAGTGCATACTCAATTGAATGGAACGAATATTAGACTGTTCATAATCTGAATTGGTATATGTAGGAGATTGTACTAATGTAGCAGTATAGCCGTTAGGTGACTTCATGGGTGTAGTAGTGTAACTTGAAGTATATAATGTACGTGGTATTCGCTCGACCACTGTAGTGTAGTCATTATCTTGCAAGTCTTGTATTTTAAATGGCACAGATTGTATTTGTTCTTGTGCCTCTGATATGGGCTTGCCATGCCATCAGCTGAAACGCCACACGACGCACGCCCAAAAATGATGTATTCATTCTCTTTTTCGGACTCTTTTATAGCTTTTTCTCTTATTTATTTTTTACTTTCTTTACTACTGTGGAAACCTCTTTCAGTTGGAAGATGGCGATCTCATTTTTTTAGTGGCGGTACTGATACCATGATACATTTACGATTTGTGTGACATTGTAACTGTGCACTTGCTCAGAGTGGAGCTGAAAAACACAAACATAAAAATCTATATCTCTTACTACACAATTTTATCATAATCGTTTTTTGAGGTACCAGCTTTTTGTCAGGAGATGGAATGAAAAGTAACAGAACAAGGCTTTCGTCAGAGATGGAACTTCCCTTGCTGTTATGGATTAATAGAAGGGAAGCACGTAGTTATCCGTGCACCAAGTCACTGTTGAAGTGATTTTTTTATTATGAAGGTACAAGCAGCATGATTTTTTAGCTTTGATCATAGTTACTGTTTCCGCTACATTAATGTTGACTCTAGTGGAAGGCAATCAGATGGGAGAGTTTATCAACAATCTTCTATGCTAGAGACAATAAAGCATGGCTTATTACCAGATGATGGGTGCTTGTTTGGCGATGATACGTTTCCACTGAAAACTTCTTGTTAAAGCCTTATAACGGAATACTTACGAAGGAACAAAACATTTTCAGTTACGGCCTCTCTAGGGCACGGAGGATTGTAGAAAATGCGTTCGGAATAATACTGAGTTAGACTTCAAATTTTTGAGAAACCTACCGCATGTTCTCCAAAGATTGTTGAAGAAATTATTAAAGTAGGATAAACAATGAAGGGAGAAACGCCAAAAGTAACACAGAATATTGCATTATTGTTTTTTTTTAAGGCTTAAAAAATAATCTGCCAAGTATTCAAAAATAATATTGTTTTAATAGTCCGTTCGACCAAACCTAATAATTATTATATTTTTAAGAAGATATCGGAGTATCTAAAAGGCATCGATTATTCAAGTTCTTATTTTTCAATGAAGAAAAAAATGTCTCAAGTAAGGTTTTTTTAGCTAGGAGTATCAGAAAGTCTCGAGTTATTTTTTTCTTCGTCTAAAAATAAGACTTTAAAAATTCGATGCATTTTTGAGGTCAGCAGCCATATCTTGTATTTGGCTGATCTTTTGACTCCTTTGCTAGACTAATGCGGTTTCTCTCAGATGCTCACATCGATTTGGCAGACCGCAGGTATCATGTGATTGTGTGCAGCAGCAAAATTGTGATTTTCAAGGACGTCACTAAGAGTCACTGTGCCCCCCAATATATTATGCAATTGTCTAAGTTATGGTTGAGTTACGAGACAAAATTACCAACAAGAAGAACCGGCATTTATACCGAAGTTAGTGTAATATGAAAAGCATGACAATTTTTTGTGCCGGTGCCCATCTCCTCGACACCTTGTGTCTAAGGATGCCCTGGAGATTTTAATTTCACTCCGATATACTCGTTACTATAATCATTTCAACGGAAAAATATCTATTAATTCACTTAATTAGCAATTGCTTAAAAGCTAATAAAGATATTGATGAGCGGTTTTTGTCAAAATTTCGGTCTTTTATTACTTATAACTTGATAACTAACGTAAGAGAAGTATAACCTTTTAAATTTATTTACTCGATTCGAATCCTAAAACCGCTTCAAATGTCCTTTTAAACAAGCCTAAGATTTTCCAATTCGGATGAGGGGTTCAGAAGATATAGCGATTTGAATCTTTCGTAAGTCAAAAACTCCATGACAATAAATGTAGAAAGTGATGAAATTAACTCAGCTTTACAATGGGTAATAAAAGTTATATCTATTTCCGGGAGTTTTTGTAGAATTTTTTCTTTGCCCTAGTAACTTCACCCCTTTGCGGGGAATTTAGAAACTTAAAATTTTTTTCAGTTTGCTCTTGGACACTTTTGTTAAAATGTTTTCTTTTCAAGACGCTAACAGAAACGACTATCAGGATAGTGAACAGCCTGGTTCGTGGATTGAAACAGGAAAACTTTAATTGACGTTTCGCGCGTCCATAATCCATAATAATTAATAATTTTAATAACAATCTAATTGTTTTTATTTTTTTGACTTGCGTATAGAGACTTTCTGTACTTATAGATTGCATTTTAAGAAATCCATCAGAGTACACGTTGTAGAGCTAGAGCTTGTAAACGTTTTAAAACTTCAGTTTTTCCGAAAAAATACAAAAACAATTTTATTTTTTAATTTGCTACATTAAAGCAATACTTTTAAAACTTCAAATTGAAATACTGATTTTTTTCTGTTTTAAGTTTTTTCATCAGTTATATCTCTATCTTTGTATTGTTGATAGTGGAGTAGGCAAATTTATTCTCCAGTTTTATTAAACCAACAACAAATATTATTAAGTATTTGAAGAGAACATTTAAGATTTTCGCATAAGAGACATTGTGTTTTGAGAGGGCAATCTTCAACATACATAAGAAGATTGGACAATGCTTGCGATCCCCGAAAGATATTGTGCCTTTCCAAACTGAAGAGTATATGAAATTCCTTGCTCCTGTGGAGAAGTGTATGTGTGAGAAACAGGACACTCAATATCAACTAGACATAATGAACATGGCACTTTAGCATTCTTCTTTGGCGGAGTTACTATATCTTTTAAAGTACGGATTACTATATCTTTTAAATAAATGCGTAGTATCTTCAGTGCAATAGCCATTAGGGTGCTTTGGTGAAAAAAAAATTCAATAGAGATACGGGCTACGGTCTACATCACACGTGGAAAACGATCTTAACACATGGTCACGATTCAGCGAGCACAAGTCGGGTATAAAAGCCCGCCTGAATCTCTTCGAGCTCATTCAGTATTCAGATCTCGTGGAGTAAAGATCCCTGACGATGACTCGTGCAATCGAGGGCGAAACGTTGGAGAGTAATTCCAATTTGAAATGGTCTAATCCCAAGAAACATGATTTCTTAATTGACCGTAGCCGTGAAAGCTTCCGTTCTATGTTAGCTAACCTCTATGAGGAGGAAACCAAGAAGGATGCTAAAACGTTTGGCGATCTCCGTAACAGCAAGACGAAGTTACTCTGCCAGTTGGCCTTTCTGCTTAGATGCCGAGATGAGGATATAGTACAAGTGAGACATCACATTACTTCTAGAACTGCTAAGAACATTTATAAGCGTGCTAGCAATGCATTAATTAGAGAAAAGATTAAGGCAACACGGCGTGATTTCGATACAAATGCCCGAAAACCATTAGACAGTCATCTGAAATTAGCTTCTAGACTAGAAAGAACCACATTTACAACTTTGGACCACATCACCGACGCACAGGCAGAAAAAATCCATCAAGAAGTTACACTTAAGCAACAAAAGAAGTTTGAAGACCTCCTGAACAGAAAAAATCCAGTTAAACCTCCGCAGAATACAGTTATTAACTTGTCATCGAAGCCGTTAACCGAAGCAGAACATTCCGTCCTTTCCAAAACATTCCCGTAGAAGACATAGTATCCTCTGTTGAAGCAGTAATCTTCTGATTGCTACAACATGATGGAACAAGCCGATGAAGTCAGATATGAGATAGCGAAGATCACTAAAAATTTAAAACCACCGAAGTCGAACCTCTCCGCAGCCGAAAAAACAGCAATGAAGGCCTTAAATGAAGACGCAAATACTCTGGTATTTCCAACAGATAAAGGCAACTCCACAGTCGTCATGGACAGACGGAATACGTGAAAAAGACTCAACTTTTGGACAATAACACCTATAAGGTCATGCAGGCAGACCTCACAAGTAGAATAGAATGACGCATTACGAATGTGATCAACGCATCCAGTCTACCACCAGCGGAAAAGAAATCATTAAAACCAAGCAGCTCCAAGATTTCCAGGTTCTACGATCTTCCGAAGATACACAAGGACAATGCACCACTTCGATCGATCGTCAGTGTAATAGACTCACATACAAACTAGGTAAATATCTTTTAAAATTTTTTAATCCATTTATTGGAAAAACAGATTCTTTTATTAAAAAGTCTGCACATTTCGTGGAAAAACTATCACTTCGACCGATCGTCAGTGCAAAAGACTCTCCCACATATAAACTAGGTATATATTTTTCAAATTTTCTTTATTCATTTACTGGAAAAACAGATTCTTTTATCAAAAACTCTGCACATTTCGTGGAAAAACTTGAGGCAATCCAGTTGGATTCCGAAGATAATTTAGTCAGTTTCGATATAGAATCACTATACACAAATGTTCCTGTAAATGACTCAATTTCCATTATATCAGATATACTGGATAATAATAATCTTAATAGACTTAACAGACCTACGGAAGATTGTCTTACGTCTACTTATTTCATTTTTCAAGGAACTTTTTGTTAACAGACTTCAGGGGCAGATATGGGATCTTCTTTATCACCTGTGGTAGCAATATACTTCGAGGATATTGCTCTAACATCCGCTCCACTAAAACCAAAGCACTGGTTAAGATATGTAGATGATACTTTTGTTGTTTAGCCTCATGGACAGGATAATCTCCTCATATTTCTGGACCACCTTAATCAACAACATCATAATATCAAGTTCACGATGGAAATTGAATCTAATGGAACAAATTCCTTTCTAGATGTATGTATTCAAAGGAAGGAAAATGGTACATTAGGACATTCTGAGTATAGAAAACCCACGCATACGAACAGATATTTCAATTCAAATTCCCATCACTATACTACAAGGAGTGTATAAAATTCCTTGCTCTTGTGGAGAAGTATATGTGGGGGAAACATGACGCTCAATGTTAACTAGACTTAAGGAACATGAACGATGTATTAAAAAGAAGCAAACTGTTCAATTTGCTTTAGCTGAGCCCCAGCATAACACTGGCCATATTATAAATGTAAAGGAAACCAATGTTCTAGTATCGGTTCCAGGATTTTATAAACAAAAAATTAGAGAATCTATGGAAATATTTCAATAGAAATACGGGTTACGGTCTATATCACACGTGGAAACCGATCTTAACACAGGGTCACTGTTCGGCAAGCATACGTCGGGTATAAAAGCCCTCCTGAATCTGTTCGAGCTCATTCAGTGTTCAGATCTCGTAGAGTAAAGATCCCTGAAGATGCCTCGTGCAATCGAATTCGAAACGTCGAAGACGAAATGTTGGATTTTAAATCTGACAGCACCATCCTGTAGCGAAGAAAAGTTGGCAATAAAAATGCAAAATTTATTTGGTAATACCTCTTCGAATGCAGCCTGAAAAACAACTTTCCTCGTTATGAGTCTTTCCTTTTATTAGGAATAGTGAAAAGTGACCCAGTTTACTTCCGCACATAGCCATTTAGTAACACATATTCTGTCTTTTGAAATATTTTTTTGAGCGCAATTTTTTTGAGCCATATTGGATTCGTACCAACATTTTACCAGTTGGTTTTTAGGCATAATTTAAAATAAATTGAGTAGCTTTAACACTGATTTTTTTCTGCCATTTTGTTTCATCAAGTTAAGTTCTTACCAATTTACCAGTTTATCCCTATATCATATTTAATTTTTGCGTACAATTTAAAGTCATTTGCATAAAAAGATTTACGTACGTTGATTTTCTAAACATTTTATTTGGCCGTTATTTTGTTCCGCCATCTTAAATTCGTACCACAATTTTTCTAGTTTATCTCTATATCACCTTAATGCTCGCAAGAAACATTGAAATTAACCAAATATGTAGTTTTTTCAGGCTGATATTTTAAATAATTTATTAAACCGCCATCTTGGATTCGCATCAAAATGTTGTTATGTTAATGTTTCTGCAAAATTTTAGATAAACTGGATAACTCCTTTTAAGGTAATATTTTTATTAACGTTTCTTCAGGACGCCATTTTGTTCTGCCATATTGAATTTGCACTAAAATATTATTAAAAATGAAACACGCTTGTTGAATTTCCAGCACAGACTAATTTTATTAATAACTATATAAGAGAAAATTATCAATAAGCATTTCTGCTGATGTGTTAAAATAATATCGCCTTTATAAAGTACAGTGGCGCAACAACAAACAGCATTTTGGGTTATACAATTTCAACACTCCCACTAACATAAAATGATGATCAAAAATTTACTTTAATGGCTGTGTTATACCCAACAAATCCAAAAACTTATAATGTTTAACTGATGCCAAACCCTTTGTAAGAATATCGGCTGGCATGTTCGCTGTATCTAAATACTTAACTTCTACTAAGTTATCAGAAATTGCATCCCGAATAAAATGATAACGCGTGTCAATGTGTTTTGTCCTCTTATGGTACATTGAATTAGCAGACAATTTAATTGCGCTCTGATTGTCATTGAATATTCTAATACAATTAACAACTTCTGTTAACTCAGCTATTAAATTTCTTAAGTAAATAGCCTCTTTTGTAGCTTCTGAGACCGCCATGTATTCTGCCTCAGTGCTTGATAGCGCTGTTTTCTACATTCCCATGATATTACGGAACCACAAAGTTTAAAACAATATCCTGTGTATGATTTGCGACCATTCGAGTCTGCAGCCCAATCTGCGTCAGCAAAACCTTCTAATTCCGTATTATCTTTACAAAACTTTAATCCATAATGCTTAGTGTGTTTTAAATATCTTAAAACGCGCTTAGCTTGTTTCCAGTGAGTTTCGTCGAAACAATTATTAAATTGACTCAGATAAAGAAAGAAAGAACCGATCAGTTACTGATAGGACAATTCCGTGTTACATGGCTTTTCTGTTTTTGTAAGATTTACATTGACTTCCATAGGCGTACAAACAGTCTTGCAATCCAACATATTAAATCGTTTTAAAAGTTGATTTGTATATTGCTCTTGATCTAAACAAATCGTTTTCTTGTTTTTATCAATACTAACTCTCATACCGAGACATTGCTTAACCTGCTAGTCCTTAATCTTAAAATGTTGCCCTAACTCAAGTTTTAAATTATTTGTTTCGATCTTATCATTGGAAAAAATAAAAAAAATCATCAACGTATACTGTTATAAAAGTCAACAAATTACCTCTGCTCTTAGTAAACAAACAAGGTTCATGATCAGATTTCTTATAACCCAAATTCTTAAGAACAACGTCAACTTTTATGTACCATGCCCTAGCAGACTGCTTAAGTCCATAGATAGCTTTATTAAATTTCAAAATTTTATTTTTATCATGAGTTTTAAATCCCTCTGGTAACATCATAAAAACATTTTCTTCTAGAATGCCATTCAAAAAAGCGGTGGTAACATCTAAATGTATGATATCTAATTCTAATTTCACAGATAAGGCTATTAACAATCTAAGGGTGGAATGTCTTACAACAGGTGAAAAGGTTTCATCAAAATCGATACCTAGTTTTTGGGAAAAACCCTTCGCAACTAACCTAGCAAGGTACCGCACTTTGTTTTCACAATCAATTTTCTTTTTAAACACCCACTTGCACTGCACAATTGTCTGTTCTTGAGGAATGTCAACCAGCTCCCATGCTTGGTTTTCCTCGAAAGATTGCAGCTCTTCTTCCACTGCCCTTCTCCACTGGTCACCATCAGGTTGTGATAAAGCCTCTTTAACAGTTTCCGGATCAGTGTTCACATCAGAATTTTCTGAGTAAATGCAACTAAAACCATTTTCAAAATTTCTTGGTTTTCGCACTCTCTCAGATCTTCTTAATACAATAGGAGCCTCTTCATCAGGAGATGAATCATCACTGTCATTACTGACAGCATTCTCCTAAAGTTCACCAGAGCTATTAGAGAGTAAATCATCCTCAATTATTCCATTTGTAACATGATCTCCCACTGGAACTGACATTAGGTCATTATTATCTGCTTTTGTGTTTGCTATACTGTTCACCATGATATTCTCTTTATCTTTGATATTTTCCATTATGGTCACATCTCGACTCGATTTTTCGTAGCATTATATACTCGATAACCTTTAATTTCATCATCGTGCCCTACTAAAATACATTTAACAGCCTTCTTGTCCCATTTTAAGCGTTTTTCTTTGGGAACATGTACCATTACTGTGCTGCCAAAAATTCTGAGATTTTTCACATCTTGCACCCTGCCTGTCCACAGTTCAAATGGAGTTTTATCAATTCCAGAAGCTAATGACCGGTTTCGTAAATAGACTGCAGTGTGAACTGCTTCTGCCCAAAATTTCTGTTCAAGGTTCGCATCAAACAGCATACACTTAGATAGATAGATAGATAGATAGATATGGATTATAGACACATCAGCCTAGAGACTTTTTAGTGTCTGTCTAAATTTATTTGATTTTCGGTTATATTTTTTCATATAGGTCTATCGCTTTGAGGAAATTGATTATATTGGGAGTGTTTTCATATGTCAGTTTATTCTCTAAGTTGCCCGTTAAGTTATGTTGTTGAAGTAGTGGCGTGTATGAATCACATTCTGCAAATATATGTTTTGCTGATAGTTGTGTGTTGCACGTATTACATGTGGGAGGATCAGTTTTTTCGATTAAATGGGAGTGGGTGAGTTTAGTGTGTCCTATGCGAATACGGGTCATAGTTCTGATGACCTTGCGAGGAAGGTTAGGTATGGATTTTTTAGTGTGGAAGGTATTTTTTATATGCCTAAGTTTATTGTCGTTTTCCAATAGATCCCATTCGAGTTGTATTATGTTCTTTGGTGTATTTTTTGTGCATATATGTAGGTCTTTATACCAAAATGGGTTGTTGATGTTTATGCTATTACTGATACCATGTTTAGCAATATGGTCTGCCCTTTCATTGCCAGGGATGCCCATATGGCTTGGAGTCCAAATGAAGGATAAATCCTTCCCCTGGATATGTATTTTTTCTATTTTGTTTTGTATTTCTAACGCCAATGGGTGTGTTGGGGATAGTGATTTTATCATTTCAATTGAATTGAGTGAGTCAGTAACTACTGCCCATTTGTGATTAGCAAATTGTGTAATACGGGTTAGAGCTTTGGAGATGGCTAAAAGTTCTGCTGATAGGATGCCAGTTGAATTGTGCAGTAGGAAGCATGCTTCCCTGAAAGGGCTGGAAAATGCAGCCGACGTGCGATTTTCAGTTTTAGATCCATCTGTATATACCAAAATATGGTGTAGATATTTGCTGTTAAGGAGATCTTTAAATGCGCAGCGTATTAATGATGTATTGCATTGATTTTTGTCATATCTTAGTAATGAAGTGTTCATTTGAATGGTAGGTCTGTTCCAAGGAGGAAATGAGCTTATTTCGAGAGGGAAGGCTGGTGTAAGTGAGATGTTCAGTCTTTGGGATATTTCAGTGTATCGAGTATTTGCTCCTTTGTTTGAGTTCCTGGAAGGAGGAGTGTGTGGTATGCGGATAGGAAAAAAGTCCTTATAGTGTTGGATAAACTGACGGAATCTTAGTTTATCGGCGTATTTCATCAAGAGGAATTCGCGACGATGGGATAGTGAGGCGCACTCGGATTCGCAATACAAGCTCAGGACGGGGCTAGTTCTAAAGACGCCAAGAATCAGTCTGAGAGAACTATTATGAATGGAATCTAATTTTTTTAAGTTGGATTTTGAAGCTGAGGCGTATATGCAACCATAATCAATTTTTGATAGAATACAGGCTTTGTATATGTTTAGTAATGGAGTTCGGTGTGATCCCCATTTAACTCCCGATAACATGCGTAATATATTTAGGTCAATTAAGCATTTAGCTTTTAGATCATCTATGTGAGCTTTCCAAGTTAGACTGGGGTCTAGAGTCAATCCCAGAAACTTGACTGTAGTTGGGGATGGTATATAAGTGCCTTCTATAGAGAGGTTTGTTAGTTTAGAGCAGTTTCGTACTCGACAGAAATGAACAGCGGATGATTTGGAGGCTTGGAATGTCAGTCCTATTTGTGAGGCTCAGAGTGAAAGAACACTAAGACTGTGCTGTAGAATGTCTTCGCTATGTTTTGGATCGGATGAGGTGTGATAAATAAGGATATCATCGGCATACATTCTGAGTCTAAGGGGGTAGGGGATGCATTGTTTTATTGAATTAACTGCGATTATGAAAAGTACAGGGCTAATTACTGATCCTTGTGGAACTCCATTTGTGTGTGGGTGAGTGGGAGATAGGATTCCATTTATTTTAACTTGAAATGTTCTGCTGTTTAGAAAGTCGTATACAAAGCCTAGGAGATTGCCTTTAATATCCCATCTCTCCAAAGTACTGACAATAGAAGATCTCTTGATCGAGTCAAATGCGTTAGATAGGTCCAGGAAGACAGATGTAGTGTGTTTCTTTTGATTAAAAGATTTATGTAGGTCGATTTCTAGTCCAACTAGATGATCTATCGTAGAGCGATTTCTTTGGAAGCCCAATTGTTCACTAATGAGTAACCCCCTCTTGTGGAGCACGTAGGAGAGACGGAAATTTACCATCCTTTCCAGGATCTTGCACAAGTGACTTGTGAGCGCAGTAGGCCTATACCCTTCAACTTTGTATCTAGTTTTAGATGGTTTATGAATAGGTATTAGAATAGCGTGCTTCCAACAGGATGGTACAGTGCCACTTTCCTAGATTAAATTATATAGTTTAAGTAGATGGGCGGAGCTTTTCTTTGGTAGATTGGCAATATATGAAATGTAGATTTCATCATTTCCGGGGGAGCTATTCCTGCAATGGGAAATAGCGTGTTCTAATTCTTTTTCTGTGAATGGTAGGTTGTAGGATTTTAGATTTGTTTCATCCGAGAGTATGGGGGGAGGAAATGGCGGGTCATAAATGTTGTTGAATTTGGTGTAAAAGTATGTAGCAAAGAGATCGGCAATGTTTGGTTCCAATTTCCGTTTTCCTCTATGCCAGAAATTATGTTAACAGGTCTACCTTTCAGTCTATTTATTTTGTTCCATAATTCTGAGCTGCTTGTGTGAGGGGAAAGGCTATTAGTATATTCATTTTTTTTCAGTTAACTTTAATTCACGAATAATGCGCCTAGCTAAGGATCTTTGTTTTTTATATTCGATAAAGTTTAAAGTATTAGGACAATTTTTGTATCTGTTAAGTGCTTTCTTGCGATTTTTAATGGCATCCTTACACCTTTCATTCCACCAAGGGACGGGGGGTTTATTGTTGTTTATTGTTATTTTCGGGATGCTTAAGGAGGCAGCTGATAGTATTGAGTCAGTGAAGTTTGAGACTGACTTTTCAAGATCGGGGGTAATATTAGCTAACTTTAATGATTCTCTGAATAAATCCCAGTTGGCTTTTTTGATATTGAATTTTGTGATCGGAGGGTATGAAGGACAGCTCATTCGTTCGAGAGAGGTGGGAAAGTGGTCGCTTCCATAGGAGTCTCCAAGAACGCTCCACTGAAGTAGGATGGAGAGTTGACTACTACAGTATGCCAGGTCGATGCTGGAAAAGGTGCCATAAGCTGAGGATAAGAAGGTGTGTGCACCGTCATTGAGGATAGTCATGTTTTCGTTGTTAATGATCTGATATAAGTCAGTTCCTCTTATGGAGGTGCTGTTTGATCCCCACATGGGATGGTGAGCGTTATGATCCCCTAAGATGATTCTTGGTGTTGGAAGTTGTTGTAGAAGGTTTATGAATGTTAATTGATCGAAATTAGCTGTTGGAGAAATATATACATCGCATAGTGTCACAGGTTTGCCAGTTAGGTGCATGGTTATTGCACAGGCTTCATAATCCGTAGTTAGTGGCAATTGTTTATAATGTATATCTGTTCTTATTAGGGTGGCGACACCCCCAGAGGCCCTGTTTACATCGTCTCTGTCTTTTCTGATGACAGAGTAATTTTTAAGTATTAGGTTGTCGGAAGGTTTAAGATTTGTTTCTTGCAGTAGTAATACCTTTGGGTGATACAAGCCGATTATATATTTGAGGTCTTCGTAGTGAGTTCGTACACTGTTGATATTCCACTGAATTATTTGGGGAGCCATTTTTTATGTATCTGCAGTGTATCTTTACCCTGTTTGCAGCAGGTTTAGTTGTTTTAGGTTTGCTGACTGTGGTTTTGGGTTGGTAAGAAGTTTTCCTCTGGGTGGGAGGCTTGGAGGGGTGTAGGGGAGTGTGGAGAGAGGATTTGGGAGGGGGAGGGTGGGAGTTTGGGAAGGGGGTCGGGTGTATTTGGAGAGGGGAGGTGGTGGTTGTGGGAGTGGGGAGGGGATTTGTGGGAGGAGATAGTGGTTGGCGACCCGAGGAGGCGTCCCGGGGGAGAGCAGGAAGGTTGTTAGATGCCTTTTGTGCATATGTGATTTTTTCGGGGGATTTTGTGATTCGTAAATACGTTTCGCAGAAGCATATGGTATTGTATCTAATGTTTTGATCTTTTGAATTGCGAATTCTTTTTTGAAGACGGGGCATCCTTTGTACCTAGGAGAGTGTTCTCCTCCACAGTTTACGCATGCTGGAGGAGGATTGCAGGGTGTGTTTTCGAGAGAGGTTTTCCCACATTTAGGACAGATGGGAGGTTTAGAGCAATCTTTGGAGATATGTCCATATTGTTGGCAGTTGTAGCAGGTTAACGGATTTGGTACATGGAGTTTTACTTTTATTGATAGGAAGCCTGCATAAACATATTCTGGGAGTTGTGTTTTTCTAAATGTGAGAATATAAGTAGATGTTTTAGTAAGTACTCCATTTATATATCTGCTTATCCTTTTAACTTCTACAATGCCTTGATCCTTTAAGCAATCTAATATTTCTTCCTCATCAGAATTATTGAGGTCCCAGTGGGATATCCGTCCTTTTACATAATTAAGCTTTTCATGGGGCTGAACCGTAACTTCAAATCCGCATAATGTTTTAAGTTTTATAATTTTGCCTGATTGACCAAAGTTACTTACTTCAACTAGTAGTGATCCGTCCTTAAGCTTTTTAACGTTTTTTGGTCTATCCATATACTCTATGAAAGATTTATATAGTTTGAAGGGTGATACTTCATTGAACGAATTTTCCTTTGCTTTAACTACGAAATACTTGTCACAAGATATGTGGAAGGGGTTGCCTTCATTCGATACAAGAGAGTCCTGTCTATAACGTTTTGAGCCCCGTGTTACCTCAGGGTATGGATTTGTTTTAAAGCTTAAACCAGTAGCATTCACCTGCATTCCAGCCTGGTTGTTTTTATCCACTGGAGATGCTGTACGGTCGCTGTCTGACGATCGGGAGGGGCCCGCACGACCACTCTCTGCACCGACCGGAACTGAGGTTCCGAGCCTCTGCTCCGTAAGTTTTTTATCAATATTGGAACTTTCCATGATTGATTGTGAAACATTTATAATGGGACGATACAGACTCTCACAAACATGACTGGGGCCCCGGGTTCGTCAAGCCCGTTACTAGAGTGTGTGTGAGGGAGAATGTTGAAGTGTTGTGTGTATGGGTGCGTAATGTAATGTGTGAAAGAGTAAGTGTTGTGAGTGTGAGAGTGATTTTGTGTTCAATGGTGTGAAGTGAGTTACACTTACACTCTCTAGTCCCCCTGGGGGGGCATACACTTAGATTTTTCAACTACAGTCCTATTTATCCGTTCTGCCATTTCGTTTTGTTCAGGCGTATATGGGTTTGTTTTTTGATGGATAATTCCACAGGTTTTTAAAAATTTGTCTAACTCCCTGTTACAAAACTCTCCCCCATTGTCTGATCTCAAGATCTTAATCTTTTTGCCTTGTTGATTTTCGACCATGTTTTTAAAATTTTTGAAACAATCAAACACTTGGTCTTTTGTCTTTACAAAATAAACAAAAACCATACGGCTAAAGTCATCCTCAAAAATTATGAAATATTTTGTTCCTCCAAGAGACACAGTGTTCATTGGACCACATACATCTGTATGTACTATTTCCAAAATATCTTTAGCCCTGTGACCCTTATTCTTAAATGGTAATCTAAGTTGTTTACCCTCGCAGCATATTTCACAATTTTTCTGCCCTATATCTAGAACACCTGGATAATTAAGTCACTCGACAATACCACCCTTCATTTTATTCAGGTAAGCACTATTAAGGTGCCCAAAACGACGATGCCAAACTTCTCCTAAAATAACCGATTTCGTCGATAATAAACACGTATCAACAGTCAATGTGTTTAGCTTATATACCCCATCCTTTAAATCAGCTGTTCCAACTAAATTATTTTGGTTATTGAAAATCTGACAGCGATTATTCATAAACTTAATAGTGTTACCATTTCTTATCAGTTGACTTACCGATAATAAATTCGTTGCCAATTGGGGAACACACAACACCTTTTTAACAGTTATTTCGTAACTATCATGTCCAACAACAGTCGTTAAATTTATATCACCCGAACAAATAACAGAAACATTTGTCTTATTAGCCACCATAATTTGTGATATATTCGCTGAGCTTTCTATATTATCCAGCCACTCTTTATTTGCAGTCAGATGTACACTAGCACCAGAGTCAATAGACCAATCGAATTTATTGAATGATCCGTTCAGAAAAACTACACTAAAAGTTTTTAAGTCTTCTGTTTACCAGTATCTTTATTATCCTTATTCGGGCATTTATTCTGAAAGTGTCCAATTTGTTTACATTTATAACATTGTATCTGTTTATTGACATTCGCGCCCGATTTCAGATTTTTATTAGCGTTTCGGTTGTCACGCCAATGTTGTTTACTGGCAAACGCACTTCCACTGCTACTGACATCTATTTCCATATCCAATAGTTTAGTTCTAATCGATTCCGTTGTAATGGCAATCCCTGAGTGTTCAATTGCCATAATCATGGGTTGAAACTTATCTGGCAATCCGGCTAACAAAAGTGAACCAATCCATTCATCATTAATATCGAAACCTGTACCTCGTAGTTTATGGCCTGTTTCGACAACTTGATTGACATAATTTGTCATAGAATCACAATTTTCCAAACGCAAGGAAATTAAACATCTTAACAAATTAATCTTTCTTGCAAAACCCTTATCGTCAAACAACGTCTTCAATATATTCCATAATTCTAAAGTCGTTTTTGCATCTTTAATATGAACATAAAGTGACGTGTCAATTGTTAAGATAAGTTTTGCTTTGGCCTTGGCGTCATCGTCAGCTACAACTTCTGATATGCATTTAGATAGATCCTCTAAAACCAGATAGTTCTCCACAGCAAACGCCCAATCCCCATAGTTCTCTCGTCCTTTCAATCTTGGAACATTAACTATATAATTACCAGCCATTCTTGAGCGATTACTCGGAAATTAAACTAACAAAACACGATATCAAATTTCGGAGGTTATCAATGGGCTTCGCGACGGCCTGGGCCCATAACCTATTAAAAATGAAACACGCTTGTTGAATTTCCAGCACAGACTAATTTTATTAATAACTATATAAGAGAAAATTATCAATAAGCATTTCTGCTGATGTGTTAAAATAATATCGCCTATATAAAGTACAGTGGCGCAACAACAAACAGCATTTTGGGTTATACAATTTCAACAAATATTACCAGGTCATCTTCATATAACCCTTAATTTTTGACTAAAATTTGAGGTCAATCCGGCTAGCAATTTTTTAGTTTTGCCGCGAACTGACAGACAGACAGATAGGCAGACAGACCGACGGAATTGAGAAAACGTGCTATTTGGCATCTAAGATCTAAAAACGCTAAAACGTGAAGTTATGTTAAATGTGGGAGGGTGAATTTTTCGCGATTACAAATATTTTATTTGTCTGCCATTTTGTCGCGCCTGCATAAATCCCTACCTTAGTTTTGCCAGTTAATCTTTATAGCATAGTTAACTCTTGCACAGAATTTGAAATTAATCAGTTTTTTCAGGCTGACTTTTTTAAATAATTTATTAAATCGCCACTTTGTTTTGCCACCTTCGTTCGTACCAAAATTTTATCAGTTAATTCGTAATAATTGATTATTATGCAAAACTGCAGGTAAATTTGTTATGTACTTTTTTAATAATATTTTTTTTTAACATTGCACTCAGCTTCCTTTTAGTTCTGCCATATTGGATTTTTACCAAAATGTTACCGTTTCGTCCCTATATGACCCCTAATTTCTGTCGAAAATTAGTAGTTTTTTTAGCTATGCCGTGAACAAATAGACCGACAGACAGACAGGCAGAAAGATAAACAGACTTAAAAAATTAAGAAAACTTGTTTTTTTTTGGCATCTAGACACTCTAAAATGGGAATATCTGTAAAAACCTAGGAGGGTAATTTTTTCACAATTACAACACAAGACGATATTTGGTTTTTCATGGATATCTCCGGAAGTAGTCTGTATTTCCCAACTTTATCAACGGCACATTATTTCACATTAAATTGTGCAACTTTCTTAGTTTAATTCCTGGGCTCTCTGTTTATTCTATGACATTGCAGGACTACAAACCTTAGAAAAATACGGGGCTTGCAAAAAATAGGGAAAATGTTTAAAAGTTAGGTACAGTTGCGGTCACAGAAATTCGGGCATCTCCTTGCCACTTCATATCATTTTTAGTGAGTTTTCGCAAATCAGGCTTTTACACCTGATTTGCACACATTCGATTACCGTAACAAAAAGTAAGGCACAAAATAACTACATTACCCATAGAAATGTATTTTAGAGAAGTTAGGACTGTCGTTTAATTCTAATTGATATAAAAGTTACATAGATATTATCGAATTGAAACTTTAGTTTTGACGTTATCATCATAACTAGACATTACATTTGTTTTTATAAGTAAATTTACGTCGGTGAAAATTATGTGCCTGGATTTTTGTGATCACAACTGCACATTTTCGCAGCAACAAGAAATATTGTTACACTTTTTCGCTTCTTTCATTTTCACTATGGGCCCGGTCTATGGACCATTAGAAAGGTATGTGAATTGATTTATATATATTAATTAGTATCAATAAACCATAACACACGTGTTAAATTCGGTTTACCTGGAACTTTCCTCGTATAAGAGAAGAGGTAGTTATGCGGTTGATCTCTAAAATATTCAAAGAAAGAAATGACAAAAGTAAAAAATACAAATTCTAATTTATTAACATTTTGTTTTATTTATTTGTTCTTGTTTTTATATTTTTTTATCTTTTAATTACTTAAAAGCTTTTCTTATAATAAATACTTTCTTATAATAAAATGTTACTAGGAAAATTAGAAGAGACTAAATCTTGAAAAATAATATCTGGCATATTGTTTTACAAAACTTAACATTTGTGGCCAAAACACAGAGGCACATCCAACGTTTCAGCACTAGCTCCAGAAAATGTGTTTTTTTACTACTTTTAAGGAAAGAAGAAAGCATTAATCTAAGAAAAGGTTTGATTTGATATTTTTATTTTTTGGAAATTCACTATTAAATATAAATATTAATAAATGGCCATTAAAATACAAGAATTTCATCTCGCACACTTCTCACTCACGAGAATTGTATTCAATTTTCTTCTTTGAAGTGGCCGTTCTTCATAAAGATAATAATTGCAATAAGTATGACAAAATACGTGCGACAATATTTGAATTTTAATAATTTAAAGATTTTGTTCATTTCTAACAATTATTTATGGTTAAAAATAAAAAATACGGTCTCGAATATATTTTAAATACTAAAAGAATGTTAGGAATGAAGTATTGTTCTGTAGCGATATCCAAATACCGTTTATCAATAATTCATATTATCTAAGATTTCAAGAGGGTCTTCGATATAAAAAAAAAAGTATAAAAAGCCAATACCGAAACAAATTGAAGTCAAACTAACCGCTGTTACCAAATAAAAAAATGTTCAAACTTGTTATCCTACTTTCAGCTGTTGCTGCCTTGGCGAGTGCTGCTGTAAGTATCATATTTTCATTTGAGAATTTATTAAAATCAGTCTTTCCTAGTCTCTAACAAAAATGGAATTTTTGGTAAAACTATTTGAAACTTTCTAGTTCTAACATTTCTTAACAATATCATTACGAAATTATTAGTATTTTTATTAAAAGACATGTTTACATTTTCATCAAATTACGAAATATTTTCGTTTTTGGTTTGATGTGATTATTCCGGAGTAATCCAAAATTAACAAGTAAAAGTTAAAATACACATACATACAGTCAAAATACTATTTTTTTACTTATATAGACAATGTTTATATATAACAATTACGGAACTATTTAGAGTCTGAAAATTAGCCCAGACGAGCTCCACTTGGTTTGGGCAAAAGTCGAAGAAGAAGTTATCGAACGTCAACATCTTGGCGAAGAAGAAATTCACAACACATTAGTCCCACTCCATGAGTTCGTTGAGAGCGCCAAAGAAAAATTCCATTTTGACCTAGAGCAAGCTTCTGCCTCTTTCTGGGAAGAAATCAGACAAATCGAAGAAGAAGCAAGAGGTAATGATGAAAAACTAATTTGTGATTGTTTAGCCTTAAAGATAATAATACGGAAATAACAGTGAAAAATATCAAAAAAATATTTAAAATATCTGTATATATTAATTTTAGGGTTACGAAACTTCCCCATAATGAGTTACTAGATTATAATGTGTGAAAGTGTTAGTCAAACATAATAATTTATTTAATAACTTAGGATATATTTTCAGTTCTAATATCCAAGATTTATAATTACCAAATTGTAGTGGCGGATTCATGGTTTAAAACTATTTTTTGTGTATTTTGCCTTAAACAAAAATTTTAAAATTAAAAGAAATTGTTTCCCTGATAAAATCAACAGGCAGTCTTAAGTTCTGGGTCCACTATGAAGGTACCCGAGGAACGACCCTGAAAAATGTTATTTGTAGATTTGCTGAAGACGAGGGTAGACTTTCCCCCGAAACGTCCAGGAAACCAACATTTTTCAGTGTCGTTCCTCGGGTACCTTCATAGTGGACCAAGAACTTAAGACTGCTTATTGATTTTATCAGGTAATTAATTTCTTTTAATTTTAAAATTTAGTTTAAGGCGAAATACCCAAAAAATAGTTTTAATCTAAGATTTATGTTTAAATGTTAATTTCTGCCATGTAAAGACGAGACAGAAAGACTGTCGTAGGTCCGTATGTTTATAACCAAGCATTTATACAGGCCCAATGCTATTTTAAATGGTTTTACACAATTTTGATTTTAAATTTTAGAATGACACATGGAATTTTGTCACTTTTTTTCGGATATCATGTCTATTGCAATCTTAAAACGTTGACTGACATAACACAGTTAAATTGCGTAGCACAGCGTTTGCGCCGAATGCCTTATACATTGATTGGGTATTGATAACCAGCTACATCGCAGTTGTTATTGACAAATTTTTCCCAGATAAATCCAAAATACATTTTCTCTGCTAATATATCTCTGTTATAACATTAGCTTATAAGAATACAAGTTAAAAGTATGAACAATTAAACAGATCTCCTAGGATCGGAGCACTCCGTGTTACTGACGGCCAAACTTGTTCTAACAGAAAATAATTGTCAGTTTCTAGGCACAGTGTATTGTAGCGTAAACTAGGGAGAGATCAGACGTTATAGGTACGAGGTTATAGGTACAAATACTGTGTCTTAACTAAAATAAATAAGTCAAAAATAATATTCAAAAAGAAAAAAACCATCTAAACGTGTAAATTTTGAATTAAAAAGAAGTGGCTCCCATTCTGTTGCGGCAGTCAATATGTCATATATATATATATATATATATATATATATATATATATATATATATATGTATATATATAATGTCATTTTTTTCATTTGTATTAGGCGAAGACGTCGGTCGTTGTGTAGAAGAAGCAAGCCAAGAATTGGAAAGACTTGATGAGCAACTTGCCAACTCTCATTACGAACTCGTCGACAGACTAGCAAACGAAGCAGAACAAGAAGTTGAACAAGCTGCCAGAGTTACCCAAGATGCTTTGGAAGAACTCGGTCGTATCAGAGAAGAGCTTGAGGGATGTCACAACGATGAATGCGCTACTGCTCTTGAAATACAAGTCGTGGAATTCTACGACAGAGTTATCAGGGAGATCGATGAAGCCGTCCAACATGCGAACGAGGCTGCTTTGATCAAACTACCTTTGGACTTGGCTGAAGCACAGTTAGATGAAAGGCAATATTCCGAAGAACTCAACAGGCTTCTTGAAGAGGTTAGGGAGTGTGCTGGCGAAAGACCAGGACCTAACTAAATATATTTTTTATCTGCCAAATTCTTGAATATAAATAAGTAATGTTATTGCACTTGTATATAATAAAACGAATATATTGTGAAATTTTTTGTTTCTTCTATTTTTAATAATGTACCGTTTAGCAGTTACCTAAGGAATATAACATCCCTATTAGGATTTTATACCTGAATGCGCAAACTAAGACTGGGAGCAAAAAATAGGGAGTAGCTCCACAGTTTTGTTCAACTAAGGATTGAGAAATTATAGTTTTTGAAATTACACCATATTAATTAAAAAGTTAAACCGATTAAAAAAGAGTCACGAAAAAACATAAAAAATAATATTATCTGTCAGATCGGGCAATTGATCTTTCTGATCTTGAGCTCAGGGAAGAAGCAATTAGAAAAGCTAAAACAGCATTACAACTAAACCAATAACCTTCAAAATACATTAATATATTTTTTAATAGAAGTAGAATACATCAATATTAAATCAATTAACTATATCATTAACTATATTATATATGTAAATGCATATGCATACTGTCTGTAAGAAAAAGAGATAATCTGTCTTTTACATATTTTTCTAACAATTGTGGTCCCTGATTTATGTATGGGAATTGTCACAGTTAATTTAAAATCACCTGATACAATTAATTTTTCTAATGCCAGATTAAGTATATGTAAGAAAAGAATTATTTCCAAGTGAGTTTTTCTCCCCGAAGAAATTTTCTGCCCGAATGCCGTGATAACCTGGTGAGCTATTATTTTTTAAGGAAATAATATGTTCAATTAAATAATTTTTTGTGACAGGAGAGAAAAAATTGAATTTTGAATATGCTCACTGCCGATATTATTGATTACAGAAATTAGCTATCTCAACTGAATCAGATATGTTTTCACCTAAATTATTTTGAATGTTAATGCAAATATTGGTTTTGCTATTATTTTCATAAGTAGCGTTCTTAATAATTTGATAAAGTTTTTCATGTTATTTTTATTATTTTGAATTTTATTCCTATAATAATCATTCTTTTGTTTATGTATTAATTTATTTAATAGATTACGATAGTCTTTATACTCTTTTTCTAGTCGAACATTATAATTGGCTAATAACTTTTTTTCATCTTATCCCTGGATTTGATAGATGTATATATATATATATATATATATATATATATATATATATATATATATATATATATATATATATATATGTTAATTCGTAGTCCTGCACGGAAAAATATGATGTGTTTTCGTTCCGGGTGTACATCCGTTCAGCACTCTCGTTCAGAAAAGGACAATTTTGCTGACGTTTCGCCAAATTTGCATTTGACATTTTCGAAGCTTTCTGTTTCGCGTCCGATTGAAGACTGGAAGTGTTAGTAACAGCGGAGCTTCCTTTTATACCGCTCGGCCGAAGGTTATATCTAAACGGTCGTGCGTCATTGTTTATATTTTCGGGACGTTGTTGTTGGACTAATGCCGCTTGATTTTCTGTGGTTTTTGGTTTAGATATGATTGATTTCCACCCTACTGGTAAATTTAATGATTCGTCCATTTTATTTAAATCACCTTATTTTTCTGTTTCTATAGCTTCTCGGATTATTCTGGTCCGATAGTGCTCTATATTGGCAATCTCCTTACACCCTTCGAAGTTTATTTTGTGGCTTGTTTCCTGACGACGTCAAAATAAGGCAGATGTTGTTTGTTTGTTTCTGATGTTGAGTTTATGTTCTTCTACTCTTGCTGAAATTCGTCTGTTTGTTTGCCCAACATACAACTTTTCACAATCCTTGCAAGGGATGCTATGTACTCCGTGGTTTTCCAATTTTATTTAATCTTTTGGATTTCCAAGTAGTTTACCTATGGTTGTCTGTGGCTTATGAATTGTTTGTATATTGTGTTTTCTAAGAATCCTGCCAATACGGTCTGTGGTACCTTATACATATACACTTGGACTACTTGTTGTCTTCCGGGTTCATAATCTTATTAATATAATATATATATATATATATATATATATATATATATATATATATATATATATATATATATATATATATATATATATAAAATAAGATTGTCAGAGCATTGTCTTAAAAATACTTATCTCTCATTTAACGGGCGAATGTACAAACAAATGGACGGAGCTCCAAGGGGATCCTCACTATCACCAGTGGTGGTCAATCTATTTATGATATACTTCGAGAAAGAAGCTCTTGAGAAAGCAAATCTGAAGACCAAAATTTGGCTCCGCTGCGTAAATGACATATATATCATATGGCAACACGGTCATGCAGAACTTAAACAACTTTCTAACTCACGTAAATTCAATACATCCTAAAATACCATTTGCGCTAGAGTTAGAGGAAAACAACAAACTCCCATTTTTAGACGTTCTGCCTACAAAACGGGACAATGTACACATTGATTATACCTTTTATAGAAAACCAACACATACTGACAGACATTTTAATTCTGGATCACACCACCATCCAACACAAATTCAAGCCGTGGCCAATATCCCTCATATCTAGATGTGATATCTTGTGATTAACTAATAACCAAACGAGACATGATGAACTTAACATAATATCTAGTGGTTTAAAGAAAAACGGTTACACAAAGCATGCCATAAATAAAGCCATTAGTAAACAGGGTTTCCGAACATACAGCAAAGATTATGAACCCGGAAGACAACAAGTAGTTCTACCATATGTAAAAGGTACCACAGACCGTATTAGCAGGATTCTTAGAAAACACAATATACAAACAATTTATAAGCCACAAACAATTATAGGTAAACTACTTGGAAATCCAAAAGATAAAATAAAATTGCAATTTTGGCGAAACGTTAGCAAAATTGTCGTTTTCAGAACGAGAGTGATGAACGGATGTACACCCGGAATGATAACACGTATATATATATATATATATATATATATATATATATATATATATATATATATATATATATATATATATATATATATATATGTATATATATGTATTTATTATGTATAAACGTATACATTCCTGAAATGTAAACAGATATGTGAGGAGGATTTTTGTAAACGTAATTCATGCCTGAGAAGAATACACAAAGAATGTACAAAAATAGCCCCTTCTAGAACAAGATGTATGCCACTTCAGAAAAGGGTCCCTATGTTAAAATGTTCAAGAATGTAAGCAACGTATAGCAAGAATGCCATTTATGGTTAAATTAATTGAAGAAATGAAGAAGGATATGGATTCTTTAAAATTGAATTGCCAAAATAATACCTATGCTAGTAAGTTGCAAAAAGAATCAAATACTAAGATCAACATTCTACAATCAAATTAACCTACTTTAATTATTAAACCAAAGGTAGCACGAAATGCAGAAAAAAAGCAGAAAAGATGTTCAAACTTGTATAAATCCCACCAAAATAAAAGTAGGAGTAAGGAACATAAAAGAAACAAGGAAGGGAAATATTATATTAAAATGTGATAACAAGCAGGAGATGGAACGACTAAAAAGGAAGCGGAAAATAAACTAAATGGTAAATATGACGTTGAATTACCTAAAAAAAGTACTACCGAAAATAAAAATTGCTGGCTACAGTGGAGATAAAACCGTAGACATTTTAGAAGCAATCATACGTAAACAAAACAGATGGATATATCAAAATGAACATCTAAAAGTAACATATATAAAAACTCCCAAAAAGATCAATAGTGATAAATTCAAATCTACAATTTATGCTGAATGCACAGGTGATTTATATGAAAAGATGGTGAACTGTTAGAAAATATATATAGACTGGTAACGTCTACCTGTTTATGAAGATCTCAAAACAGCAAGGTGTTATACACGCCAAGGATTTCATCATAAGAGTAATAAATGTACAAAGAAGCAAGTGTTTGGTAACTGTGCTGAAAAACATAATACCATTGAATATGGAACGCCGTTTTACTTTTTAGTCTGCTATATGCCCGGTATTAATTTAAATTGAATGGGACTTCGTTATGTCAATTTATTTTATATTATAATAAAAATGTAATTTTAAATTAATCCTTGGAACATCCAGAGCTAAAGCCTTCATATAGATTTTTAACAATCAATTAATTTGATTTAGCTATTAAAGTGTATGTCAGGATATATAGATGGGTCTTTACAAAATTAATTCAATTTTCATTATATTATTATAATTAAAATGCATTTTTTTGTTATAATATAATTTTATTACTTACAAATTTGTTGATATCAATATTTATCCAATATTTAACGAATACCTTTGTAGTATTCTGTAGTACAGCAATTTCTATGATTATCTATTTTCATTGAAACCAATTTCTATTGATATCAATTTCCATTGAACACAAGCCCGTCGAATGCATTTTTATTATCGGAAGTTTCGCCATCTACAGCCTCCCAATATAAGTATGTGTTTGCGTGAGTGTGTTCAATAATCAAAGTAAATTGCGAATGTGTCGTCATACGAAAGAGAAGTCTTAGCGCCAAAAAAGTGTTGTAATTTTCTAATTCTAATAATCTTGCTTGCTAAATTTTTAATATCATTTGTGCAATAAAAGACGATGATACGGATCGAATTTAAACTCGTCTTTCACGCGCAAGTACGTCACATCGATGTACAGCGTTTAGGAGTCAAATAGGCCGTAATGCATTGTCATTTGAAAACGTTTGTAGAATTTACGCTTCAATAAAATGTTTTTAAAATTATTAAACTAATTATTTTGAATCTATAGACTTTATTTAAAATCTTTAGTAAAAATCGACATTGAAATATTATATAATTAATCTTTCTTGCAAAACCCTTATCGCCAAACAACGTCTTCAATATATTCCATAATTCTAAAGTCGTTTTTGCATCTTTAATATGAACATAAAGTGACGTGTCAATTGTTAAGATAAGTTTTGCTTTGGCCTTGGCGTCATCGTCAGCTACAACTTCTGATATGCATTTAGATAGATCCTCTAAAACCAGATAGTTCTCCACAGCAAACTCCCAATCCCCATAGTTCTCTCGTCCTTTCAATCTTGGAACATTAACTATATAATTACCAGCCATTCTTGTGCCATTACTCGGAAATTAAACTAACAAAACACGATATCAAATTTCGGAGGTTATCAATGGGCTTCGCGACGGCCTGGGCCCATAACCTATTAAAAATGAAACACGCTTGTTGAATTTCCAGCACAGACTAATTTTATTAATAACTATATAAGAGAAAATTATCAATAAGCATTTCTGCTGATGTGTTAAAATAATATCGCCTATATAAAGTACAGTGGCGCAACAACAAACAGCATTTTGGGTTATACAATTTCAACAAATATTACCAGGTCATCTTCATATAACCCTTAATTTTTGACTAAAATTTGAGGTCAATCCGGCTAGCAATTTTTTAGTCTTGCCGCGAACTGACAGACAGACAGATAGGCAGACAGACCGACGGAATTGAGAAAACGTGCTATTTGGCATCTAAGATCTAAAAACGCTAAAACGTGAAGTTATGTTAAATCTGGGAGGGTGAATTTTTCGCGATTACAAATATTTTATTTGTCTGCCATTTTGTTGCGCCTGCATAAATCCCTACCTTAGTTTTGCCAGTTAATGTTTATAGCATAGTTAACTCTTGCACAGAATTTGAAATTAATCAGTTTTTTCAGGCTGACTTTTTTAAATAATTTTCTTAAATCGCGACTTTGTTTTGCCACCTTGGGTTCGTACCAAAATTTTATCAGTTAATTCGTAATAATTGATTATTATGCAAAACTGCAGGTAAATTTGTTATGTACTTTTTTAATAATATTTTTTTTAACATTGCACTCAGCTTCCTTTTAGTTCTGCCATATTGGTTTTTACCAAAATGTTACCGTTTCGTCCCTATATGACCCCTAATTTCTGTCGAAAATTAATACTTTTTTTAGCTACGCCGTGAACAAATAGACCGACAGACAGACAGGCAGAAAGATAAACAGACTTAAAAAATTAAGAAAACTTGTTTTTTTTTGGCATCTAGACACTCTAAAATGGGAAGATCTGTAAAAACCTAGGAGGGTAATTTTTTCACAATTACAACACAAGACGATTTTTGGTTTTTCATGGATATCTCCGGAAGTAGTCTGTATTTCCCAACTTTATCAACGGCACATTATTTCACATTAAATTGTGCAACTTTCTTAGTTTAATTCCTGGGCTCTCTGTTTATTCTATGACATTGCAGGACTACAAACCTTAGAAAAATACGGGGCATGCAAAAAATAGGGAAAATGTTTAAAAGTTAGGTACAGTTGCGGTCACAGAAATTCGGGCATCTCCTTGCCACTTCATGTCATTTTTAGTGAGTTTTCGCAAATCAGGCTTTTACACCTGATTTGCACACATTCGATTACCGTAACAAAAAGTAAGGCACAAAATAACTACATTACCCATAGAAATGTATTTTAGAGAAGTTAGGACTGTCGTTTAATTCTAATTGATATAAAAGTTACCTAGATATTATCGAATTGAAACTTTAGTTTTGACGTTATCATCATAACTAGACATTACATCAGTTTTTATAAGTAAATTTACGTCGGTGAAAATCATGTGCCTGGATTTTTGTGATCACAACTGTACATTTTCGCAGCAACAAGAAATATTGTTACACTTTTTCGCTTCTTTCATTTTCACTATGGGCCCGGTCTATGGACGATTAGAAAGGTATGTGAATTGATTTATATATATTAATTAGTATCAATAAACCATAACACACGTGTTAAATTCGGTTTACCTGGAACTTTCCTCGTATAAAAGAAGAGGTAGTTATGCGGTTGATTTCTAAAATATTCAAAGAAAGAAATGATAAAAGTAAAAAATACAAATTCTAATTTATTAACATTCTGTATTATTTATTTATTCTTGTTTTTATCTTTTTTTATCTTTTAATTACTTAAAAGCTTTTCTTATAATAAATACTTTCTTATAATAAAATGTTACTAGGAAAATTAGAAGAGACTAAATCTTGAAAAATAATATCTGGCATATTGTTTTACAAAACTTACCATTTGTGGCCAAAACACAAAGGCACATCCAACGTTTTCGGACTAGCTCCAGAAAATGTGTTTTTTTACTACTTTTAAGGAAAGAAGAAAGCATTAGTCTAAGAAAAGCTTTGATTTGATATTTTTATTTTTTGGAAATTCACTATTAAATATAAATATTAATAAATGGCCATTAGAATACAATAATTTCATCTCGCACACTTCTCACTCACGAGAATTTTATTCAATTTTCTTCTTTGAAGTGGCCGTTCTTCATAAAGATAATAATTGCAATAAGTATGCCAAAATACGTGCGACAATATTTGAATTTTAATAATTTAAAGATTTTGTTCATTTCTAACAATTATTTATGGTTAAAAATAAAAAATATGGTCTCGAATATATTTTAAATACTAAAAGAATGTTAGGAATGAAGTATTGTTCTGTAGCGATATCCAAAAACCGTTTATCAATAATTCATATTATCTAAGATTTCAAGAGGGTCTTCGATATAAAAAAAAGTATAAAAAGCCAATACCGAAACAAACTGAAGTCAAACTAACCGCTGTTAACCAATAAAAAATGTTCAAATTTGTTATCCTACTTTCAGCTGTTGCTGCCTTGGCGAGTGCTGCTGTAAGTATTATATTTTCATTTGAGAATTTATTAAAAATCAGTCTTTCCTAGTCTCTAACAAAAATGGAATTTTTGGTAAACCTATTTGAAACTTTCTAGTTCTAACATTTCTTAACAATATCATTACGAAAGTATTAGTATTTTTATAAAAAGACATGTTTACATTTTCATCAAATTACGAAATATTTTCGTTTTTGGTTTGATGTGATTATTCCTGAGTAATCCAAAATTAACAAGTAAAAGTTAAAATACACATACATATAGTCAAAATACTATTTTTTTACTTATATAGAAATGTTTATATATAACAATTACGGAACTATTTAGAGTCTGAAAATTAGCCCAGACGAGCTCCACTTGGTTTGGGCAAAAGTCGAAGAAGAAGTTATCGAACGTCAACATCTTGGCGAAGAAGAAATTCACAACACATTAGTCCCACTCCATGAGTTCGTTGAGAGTGCCAAAGAAAAATTCCATTTTGACCTAGAGCAAGCTTCTGCCTCTTTCTGGGAAGAAATCAGACAAATCGAAGAAGAAGCAAGAGGTAATGATGAAAAACTAATTTGTGATTGTTTAGCCTTAAAGATAATAATACGGAAATAACAGTGAAAAATATCAAAAAAATATTTAAAATATCTGTATATATTAATTTTAGGGTTACGAAACTTCCCCATAATGAGTTACTAGATTATAATGTGTGAAAGTGTTAGTCAAACATAATATTTTATTTAATAACTTAGGATATATTTTCAGTTCTAATATCCAAGATTTATAATTACCAAATTGTAGTGGCGGATTCATGGTTTAGAACTATTTTTTGTGTATTTTGCCTTAAACAAAAATTTTAAAATTAAAAGAAATTATTTACCTGATAAAATCAACAGGCAGTCTTAAGTTCTGGGTCCACTATGAAGGTACCCGAGGAACGACCCTGAAAAATGTTATTTGTAGATTTTCTGAAGACGAGGGTAGACTTTCCCCCGAAACGTCCAGGAAACAAACATTTTTCAGTGTCGTTCCTCGGGTACCTTCATAGTGGACCAGGAACTTGAGACTGCTTATTGATTTTATCAGGTAATTAATTTCTTTTAATTTTAAAATTTTGTTTAAGGCGAAATACCCAAAAAATAGTTTTTATCTATGTCTATTGCAATCTTAAAACGTTGACTGACATAACCCAGTTAAATTGCGTGGCACAGCGTTTGCGCCGAATGCCTTATACATTGATTGGGAATTGATAACCAGCTACATCGCAGTTGTCATTGTAAAAATTTTTCCAGATAAGTCCAAATTACATTTTCTCTGCTAATATATCTCTGTTATAACATTAGCTTATAAGAATACAAGTTAAAAATATGAACAATTAAACAGATCTCCTAGGATCAGAGCACTACGGGTTACTGACGCTCAAACTTGTTCTAACAGAAAATAATTGTCAGTTTCTAGGCACAGTGTCTTGTAGCGTAAACTAGGGAGAGATCAGACGTTATAGGTACAAATACAGTGTCTTAACTAATATAAATAAGTCAAAAATAATATTCAAAAAGAAAAAAACTCATCTAAACATGTAAGTTTTGAATTAAAAAAAAGTGGCTCCCATTCTGTTGCGGCAGTCAATGTGTCATATATATATATATATATATATATATAATGTCATTTTTTTCATTTTTATTAGGCGAAGACGTCGGTCGTTGTGTAGAAGAAGCAAGCCAAGAATTGGAAAGACTTGATGAGCAACTTGCCAACTCTCATTACGAACTCGTCGACAGACTAGCAAACGAAGCAGAACAAGAAGTTGAACAAGCTGCCAGAGTTACCCAAGATGCTTTGGAAGAACTCGGTCGTATCAGAGAAGAGCTTGAGGGATGTCACAACGATGAATGCGCTACTGCTCTTGAAATACAAGTCGTGGAATTCTACGACAGAGTTATCAGGGAGATCGATGAAGCCGTCCAACATGCGAACGAGGCTGCTTTGATCAAACTACCTTTGGACTTGGCTGAAGCACAGTTAGATGAAAGGCAATATTCCGAAGAACTCAACAGGCTTCTTGAAGAGGTTAGGGAGTGTGCTGGCGAAAGACCAGGACCAAGCTAAATATATTTTTTATCTGCCAAATTCCTGAATATAAATAAGTAATGTTATTGCACTTGTATATAATAAAACGAATATATTGTGAACTTTTTTGTTTCTTCTATTTTTAATAATGTACCGTTTAGCAGTTACCTAAGGAATATAACATCCCTATTAGGATTTTATACCTGAATGCGCAAAGTAATACTGGGAGCAAAAAATAGGAAGTAGCTCCACAGTTTTGTTCAACTAAGGATTAAGAACTTATAGTTTTTGAAATTACACCATATTAATTAAAAAGTTAAACCGATTAAAAGGCACGAAAAAACATAAAATAATATTATCTGTCAGATCGGGCAAATGATCTTTCTGATCTTGAGCTCAGGGAAGAAGCAATTAGAAAAGCTAAAACAGCATTACAACTAAACCAATAACCTTCAAAATACATTAATATATTTTTTAATAGAAGTTGAATACATCAATATTAAATCAATTAACTATATTATATATGTAAATGTGTATACTGTAAATACTGTCTGTAAGAAAAAGTGTCTTTTACATATTTTTCTAACAACTTTGAAAAATTTGTTATTAGGCTTATTGGTCTATAATTATTTATTAAAGTTGTGGTCCCTGATTTTTGTATGGGAATTATCACAGTTAATTTAAAATCACCTGATACAATTCATTTTTCTAAAGCCAAATTAAATATATGTAAGTAAAGAATTATTTCCAAGTGAGTCTCTTTTATTATTTCTGCCCGAATGCCGTCATAACCTGGTGAGCTATTATTTTTTAAGGAAGTAATATGTTTAATTAATTAACTTTTTGGGACAGGAGTGAAAAAATTGAGTTTTGAATATGCTCACTGCCGATATTATTGATTATTATCTGTTAATTCGTAGTCCTGCACGGTAAAATGATGTGTTTTCGTTCCGGGTGTACATCCGTTCAGCATTCTCGTTCAGAAAAGGACAATTTTGCTGACGTTTCGCCAAAATTGCATTTGACATTTTCGAAGCTTTCTGTTTCGCGTCCGATTGAAGACTGGAAATGTTAGTAACAGCGGAGCTTCCTCTTATACCCCTCGGCCGAAGGTTATATCTAAACGGTCGTGCGTCATTGTTTCTATTTTCGGGACGTTGTTGTTGGACTAATGCCGGTTGATTTTCTGTGGTTTTTGGTTTATATATGATTGATTTTCACACTACTGGTAAATTTAATGATTCGTCCATTTTATTTAAATCACCTTGTTTTTCTGTTTCTATGGCTTCTCGGATTATTCTGGTCCGATAGTGCTCTATATTGGCAATCTCCTTACACCCTTCGAAGTTTATTTTGTGGCCTGTTTCCTGATGATGTCAAAATAAGCTATATGTTGTTTGTTTGTTTCTGATGCTGAGTTTATGTTCTTCTACTTTTGCTGATATTCGTCTGTTTGTTTGCCCAACATACAACTTTTCACAGTCCTTGCAAGGGATGCTATGTACTCCGTGGTTTTCCAATTTTATTTAATCTTTTGGATTTCCAAGTAGTTTACCTATGGTTGTCTGTGGCTTATGAATTGTTTGTATATTGTGTTTTCTAAGAATTCTGCCAATACGGTCTGTGGTACCCTATGCATATACACTTGGACTACTTGTTGTCTTATATATATATATATATATATATATATATATATATATATATATATATATATTGATAATAAGATTGTATAATACGACTGTCAGAGCATTGTCTTAAAATTACTTATTTCTAATTTAACGGGCGAATGTACAAACATATGGACTGAGCTCCAAGGGGATCCTTACTATCACCAGTGGTGGCCAATCTATTTATGATATACATCGTGAAAGAAGCTCTTGAGAAAGCAAATCTGAAGCCCAAAATTTGGCTCCGCTGCGCAAAATGACATATTTATCATATGGCAACACGGTAATGCAGAACTTAAACAACTTTCTAACTCACGTAAATTCAATACATCCTGAAATACCATTTGCGCTAGAGTTAGAGGAAAACAACAAACTCCCATTTTTAGATGTTCTGCCTACAAAACGGCACAATGTACACATTGATTATACCTTTTATAGAAAACCAACTCATACTGACAGACTTTAATTCTGGATCACACCACCATCCAACACAAATTCAAGCCGTGGCCAATATCCCTCATATCTAGATGTGATATCTTGTGATTAACTAATACTCAAACGAGACATGATGAACTTAACATAATATCTAGTGGTTTAAAGAAAAACGGTTACACAAAGCATGCCATAAATAAAGCCATTAATAAACAGGGTTTCCGAACATACAGCAAAGATTATGAACCCGGAAGACAACAAGTAGTCCTACTATATGTAAAAGGTACCACAGACCGTATTGGCAGGATTCCTAGGAAACACAATATACAAACAATTTATAAGCCACAAACAACCATAGGTAAACTACTTGGAAATCCAAATGATAAAATAAAATTGGAAAACCACGGAGTATATACCATCCAGTCCTGGCTCGTACTATGAAAAGTTGTATGTTGGGCAAACAAACAGACGAATATCAGCAAGAGTAGAAGAACATAAACTCAGCATCAGAAATAAACAAACAACATCTGCATTATTTTGATACCATCAGGAAACAGGCCACAAAATAGACTTCAAAGGGTGTAAGGAGATTGCCAATATAGAGCACTATCGGACCAGAATAATCCGAGAAGTCATAGAAACAGAAAAACAAGGTGATTTAAATGAAAGGGACGAATCATTAAAGTTACCAGCAGTGTGCAAATCAAGCACATATAAATCAAAAACCACAGAAAATCAAACGGCATTAGTCCAACAACGACGTCCCGAAAATATAAATAATGACGCACGGCCGTTTATATATAACCTTCGGCCGAGGGTGGGGGTATAAAAGGAAGCTTCCAGTGTTCAATCGGACGCGAAACAGAAAGGCTCGAAAATGCCAAATGCAATTTTGGCGAAACGTCAGCAAAATTGTCGTTTTCAGAACGAGAGTGATGAACGGATGTACACCCGGAATGATAACACGTCATATATATATATATATATATATATATATATATATATATATATATATATGTATATATGTATTTATTATGTATAAATGTATACATTCCTGGAATGTAAACAGATATGTGCGGAGGATTTTTGTAAATGTAATTCATGCCTGAGAAGAATACACAAAGAATGTACAAAAATAGCCCCTTCTAGAACAAGATGTATGCCACTTCAGAAAAGGGTCCCTATGTTAATATGTTCAAGAATGTAAGCAATGTATAGCAAGAATGCCATTTATGGTTAAATTAATTGAAGAAATGAAGAAGAATATGGATTCTTTAAAATTGAATTGCCAAAAAAATACCTATGCTAGTAAGTTGCAAAAAGAATCAAATACTAAGATCAAAATTCTACAATCAAATTAACCTACTTTAATTATTAAACCAAAGGTAACACGAAATGCAGAAAAAAAGCAGGAAAGATGTTCAAACTTGTATAAATCCCACCAAAATAAAAGTAGGAATAAGGAACATAAAAGAAGCAAGGGAGGGAAATATTATATTAAAATGTGATAACAAGCAGGAGTTGGAAAGACTAAAAAGGAAGCGGAAAATAAACTAAATGGTAAATATGACGTTGAATTACCTAAAAAAGTACTACCGAAATAAAAATTGCTGGCTACAGTGGAGATAAAACCGTGGACATTTTAGAAGCAATCATACGTAAACAAAACAGATGGATATATCAAAATGAACATCTAAAAGTAACATATATAAAAACTCCCAAAAAGATCAATATTGATAAATTCAAATCTACAATTTATGCTGAATGCACAGGTGATTTATATAAAAAGATGGTGAACTGTTAGAAAATATATATAGACTGGTAACGTCTACCTGTTTATGAAGATCTCAAAATAGCAAGGTGTTATACACGCCAAGGATATCATCATAAGAGTAATAAATGTACAAAGAAGCAAGTGTGTGGTAACTGTGCTGAAAAACATAATACCATTGAATATGGAACGCCGTTTTACTTTTTAGTTTGCTATATGCCCGGTATTAATTTAAATTGAAAGGGACTTCGTTATGGCAATTTATTTTATAATATTATAATAAAAATGTAATTTTAAATTAATTCTTGGAACATCCAGAGCTAAAGCCTTCATATAGATTTTTAACAATCAATTAATTTGATTTAGCTATTAAAGTGTATGTCAGGATATATGGATGGGTCTTTACAAAATTAATTCAATTTTCATTATATTGTTAAAATTAAAATACATTTTTTTTTATTATAATATAATTTTATTACTTACAAATTTGTTGATATCAATATTTATCCAATATTTAACGAATATCTTTGTAGTATTCTGTAGTACAGCAATTTCTATGATTATCTATTTTCATTGAAACCAATTTCTATTGATATCAATTTCGGTTGAATATAAGCCCGTCGAATGCATTTTTATTATCGGAAATTTCGCCATCTACAGCCTCCCAATATAAGTATGTGTTTGCGTGAGTGTGTTCGATAATCAAATTAAATTGCGAATGTGTCGTCATATGAAAGAGAAGTCTTCGCGCCAAAAAAGTGTTGTAATTTTCTAATTCTAATAATCTTGCTTGCTAAATTTTTATTATCATTTGTGCAATAAAAGACGATGATACGGATCGAATTTAAACTCGTCTTTCACGCGCAAGTACGTCACATCGATGTACAGCGTTTGGGAGTCAAATAGGCCGTAATGCATTGTCATTTGGAAACGTTTGTAGAATTTACGCTTCAATAAAATGTTTTTAAAATTATTAAACTAATTATTTTGAATCTATAGATTTTATTTAAAATCTTTAGTAAAAATCGATATTGAAATATTATATAATCGAAAAACAAAAGTGACAGATATAAGATATTTCAAATTTCCAAAATAATACATTTTCAAAAATGTGGATTGTTGTTTACCTTCAAGCTGTTAAGATAAGTTTTAAAAATGGTAATTTAGGATATATTTACTATAATAATAGAACAATATGGTTTTAGCTACCTGTATAGGGCACTTTTGAATCTGGTTTGTATTGTTCAATTGCAAGTAAAAACTAAAAATGTCAATAGACGGCACTACTGCAGTAACTCAAGTAACAAATGTTATAAAATATGAATGGAAGTTTCCCCTGCAATTATTTTACTTGCAGCATTCTTAACTTTTATTTTAAATTAATTAATTATTTTAATCAAAATAAATTTCACGAATCCTCACAATGCGCACTTTAGATAATCTGATATTTGTAAACTTCAATTTTATTTTCTTGCTGAATGCTGAAGAGACGGACGTAGGCATACCGTTGTAAGTGTATCGTGGTGTTAATCATAATTTTATAAACAATGAGTATTAAAAGGGGACTCGTATGTTGCGTTATAGAGGCTGCTTTTATAGAAGCAACAAGGCCGAATTAACTACTTACGATGGTTGGGGCTCGTTTGGGCGAGGCGAAGTTTTGCGATGCCCTTCGACCGCAACTCAAAATTTACATGATAACAAAAAAAAGAAAATGTCATCAGTTTTGTATTTCGCTCGCTTATATCTCCCGGGGCCCCCAACACATTTGAGCCTTACGCGTTGTGGACTTTAAATAATTAAATTCCCGCCAAAACATGACGCGCAAGCTCTGTGCTTGGGCCACTGCCGATGCCACGGCGGGGCCTGAGGCCGTGGCAGGCCGTGAGTATATGAAGTGGGAGGGGGTAAAAAATAGTATTCGCATGACGTGCGATGCCGACGGTTCGGCAACTACTTTCAACACTTCGAGATTTTAGTTTAAAATAAATTTGTACAAGCTATATTGTCACATTACAAAACAATCTGTGAAGTAACACTTATTTTCTCGGTTAGTGTTAGTGTCTGATTCTGTTGTTGATCAAAGGTTTATAATTTGCATCGGCCATTGACTTCTGATATATTTTTTAATTTATCAAATATATATATATATATATATATATATATATATATATATATATATATATATATATATATATGTATACAACCATTATTGTTAAACTCCCGTCTATACAATGATATAACAATGTCATTCAAACACCACAACCTTTATTTTATTGGTAGGTGTAAAATAAAGCAATAAATGTTCTTCCAGCAGAAACTGAATCGGATTTTTTATCCAAAAAGCTATTTTTATGTTCTGAAATCTGAAATGCGTGTTTAAACGTTTTATCTGTAGCACCTCCACTTTGGGTTTTTACCTATTTTGTTTTATGATATATATTACTGTAACAGTGTTGCCATATCTTCTTTTAGTTCCGAATTTCTGCTATTAAATATTGTTTTTTAAATGGGACGCCCTATATTTGTATGTTATTTTGATTTACTATGATATTGTAACTTCAACCATGAAGTATCAAAACAGAACCTTCGTATATCAGGGTGACTAGAAATTGCTTAGGCTTAAATGCATATCATGAATTTATTTACCGATTTTTTAAAATACTGCATATTGTTGTGGGGTATCATTATATATTACTCGCAAAAGCTAACCCGAAGAGCGACATTAAAAAATTATTTTTTTTTAAATCGTTTAACTAATATTTAAATGGGTATAAAAGGTGTTTAGTGAATAGACAGATAATTTTATTTTTCCCAGGCTTCTTGGAGGTAAGTTAATAGTTTTTGCCAAATCACAGCACTCTAGATTGAGAAATAAAAATTAATAAAAAATAGCATTCAATGTGAATATCTCAACCATTAAGGTAGTATACCGCAATGGTCCCAACTAATCAAAACACACAAACATATACAGGGTGTTACAAATTCGAGGTACAAGCATTGAGATCTTGGAAATGTCGGTTAAAATAGGACAAAGTTGCGCAATTTAACATCGAATAATAAGTAGTTGACAAAGTTAGACAATTCTGATTACCTTCGAGGATATAGGTACGTAAAATACCAAAAAATCAGCTATATACATTTTATTTTTTTCAGGCTGCATTTGAAGAGATATCACAAAATAAATTTTATATCTTTATAGCTTCTTTTCGTTATCAACAAGATGGTCCACATAGATTTCAAATCGGACGTTTCTTCTTCGCGGTCAGATCAACCTATTTTTTTTAAATAGACCTGCATTTCTTATTTTGTTTTTTAAAAGCCCTTGATTTCTAAAAACCAATGATGTAATGCACTCATTCATTTAGGGTACTTAAAATTTGCCTTTGGCAATTTGGCGAGATTCTGGTTTGCTGTGTCTCTCTAACACATTGTCTTTTATGGAAAAATCTTAAATCTATTGTTCAAACATTAAATGTGATACATCGTTAGTTTTGGGAGGTCGAACGTTTCTTAATAATTAAGTAAAAAGTACAGTTCCGTATTTAAAAAACATTAAATTGATTTTCAACCTTAGTGTACCTACTGTTTTCGTAGGTAAGTATTGGTTGTAATTCACAGTATATTAAATTTTAATAAATTGTCTTTAAAAGTTTAAAAGGTGCATTATATATACTAAAAAAAAACAAAATATTCGACACCCTGTATCTCGAAAACAAAGCATTTCTGCACATGTCTATAGGAACTTTTATTCATAAGTTTTTATGTAAAAACTACTCCTAAAATTACATTATGACTTTTAGTAACACTCTGTATTTAGGTTCAACATATACTATATGTAGGTACATATGAATATGATTCCAGGTTTGAATCCAGAGAGAAATCACCATGTCGTATATTCGTATCGAAAGATTCTTTAGTATCTCTACATGACAGGAAGGGTACACGTTGCTTTGAATATTTACTGTTACTACAGTTAGATGTGGAGGCATTAAATCTAATACAAGACACAACCATTAATCGGTTTTTATGACCTATAAAACTATCACATATTTTGCCCTGGCATACATCCATAATATGTGCGTGAGTACCAGAATGTAAGAACTAAAAATAGAAAAAAATCAGCTTTGTAGATTCCACTTGTGTATTGAGCAAAGAGACCTTGTGAACAAAATTACCAAGCTAATAGGGCAGGCATGCTATGTTTTTGTTTTGGGGTATTGTTCAATATAACATGTTCTGAATTCCAACATACGACAGTTTGTTTAGGTAGGTGCAGGAGACAAATGCACCCTGCACCCCCTTCCCCCTGAGCTAATAACCCAAGCAAAAATTACATTATATAAAACATTTCAGGACTTTTACCTCACAAACATTGAGAACTTTGTTTTTTTTTAGTCTTCATGCTTATGTTGTTCTAATAAGAACCTAGAACTTTTTTTTAGTTATCAGAAGTTTGCTTCCCCCTCTAAGACTGCACTCTAAATACACCACTGGGTAGATGTGTTCATTTTTGTAAATCCGTATCTTGATCCACACGGAGCTTCGAAAGTGAAGTGCACATACCTATAAATTATAATAATTATTCACATATTAAACAAGGGAGACAAACATGAAAATAGTGTCCTAATTATCAAATAAATATTGTAAATAAAGATATAGTGATATACCTATATAAGCTTACTACAGTTTGCTTTAAAATCACGTTAAAGAAGCCAAAAAAACCTGCAGTAGAGCATGTCGCCGGCACACAGCTTCCAGAAGAAATTGCAATTTACCATTACAGATTACAGTGTGTGGTAATCTCTGAATTATAGCTGGGAAATTCAAAACCTTGTTTTCTTTATTCTGGTATAAATATAAACACTAAGTCAAAAATCGTTTTTATTCCTCTACCATGAATGACTAAATGACTGATTGTAGATTAGACCAGAAAATCATCAAAGGATTGTAGAAGAGCTTGTTTTAGAATAGGATGTTGTGAGCTGGATACGTTCGTTTTAACTTTTTTTCATTATAATCTGTAATTTTGTACGTGGTCGCATTTTAAATATAGGGGTGTATATCGTATTCCCCAACGATTTAATAACTAAGTATTCTCAATCGAACATTAATTAATCACGTTTCAACTGTCATTGATTACCTACGAATATGTTTTTCATTATTCGTATCCGACTCGTCATGACGTCATGCACAACACAGTCGGTTAATTTTAGATGCACTTTGAAATCTTCGGACGCATGCCTAGCCGGAAACTCGGATATTAAAAAATTACAGATTTCTGTTCTTGTTGTTCCTAGTTTGCAGTTTGCACTAAGATCGCTCCACGTCCGATAATTAAAATTGAAACAAGGTGGCTGCATTCAATGAAAATTGATATTCACAAGACGACGATTCGAAATCAAAACAATGCATATTAAATAAAACCAGTTACCCTATACCCGCTAATCATTTAAATTCCACAACTCTTATACAATTAACTTTTATTTATTTATTCAAATCTATATTTCAAGTATTTTAATTTCCATGGTAAAGGGTCCGTGTTATATCTTTTTGATGTAGTATAAATTACAGAAAAACGACTATTAAAATCAAAATAATAAGCACTATTTCCTATTTACATTTTTAGGGTGTTAATGGAATTGATATTTAAAAAAAAGGATATCGTAAAAGATGCTTTAATTTTTTTGATATGCGATAAAAATAAATTAATTTTTTTTATTACATGACTTCTTAAATCAGATTTGCCTTCATACGGTTGAAATAAATTAATCTCCACAAAGTCGTTATTGCATTCTAATGTTTTGTGTATGAATATTAATTTAATGCGATCCAGTTTGAAGCAATTACATTTTAATAAGAATCAATATATTAAACATTTAAACAGATTTTTGTATATGGCACTTATTTCATACCAATTTTTATTAACATCGATTTGATGAAATGCAATAACTAAGGAAAGACGCATGTATATAGGAATTTTAAGTAGGCTGTATACGTGTTAATAAAGTATAAACAAATACTTTTTTGTGGTATCAATTGAAATGGTCTGCAAAGAAATTGCTTATCATAACAATGTCATTCGATAAAATCGGTATCCGCAAAAGTTCAATATCGGAAGAACTAAAACGAATAAAAATTGTATGCAGGTAGCATCATTTATATATTTTGCAATTAAATTTGGTATCAAAGACGCGTATGACTAAAAAGTAAAACGGCGTTCCATAATTGAATGTGTAAATGAAACAAAAAACCGTATCAATTGCGTGACTGCCAACAGGCAATACAAAATGCAATATGTTACCAGTCATAGTGCATTAGACGAGAACTGTCCATTTAAATATAACCGGGGACTAATAATAAATAAAACTGGTTATAGTTCGTTAGTGAATAATGGTAAACCATTTACAAGATGAAATACTTAACTATCTTAAATCAATGAAGAAAATGGTTCTCAGAGTGTAATGGATGGATAGTGCACAAATTCAGGAGTTATCATGTATCATAAGTACCTTTCTTAATTATTATTCATTTTAAGATTAGGTGTATAAACAAAAATATTGATAATTTACTTACCTTTGTAGAATCCTATAAATTGCAATCTATAGATATCATCGTTTTAAGTAAGACATTTCAACTTTCATCAACTGGTAACTGTTTTATACCGGGGTATCAACTTTTCTATAATGAAGGAGATTATAACTAGAATGATGGTGTTATAATCTTAGTAAAGGAGGGCATTCAGGTTAACTTTTCAAGTACTCGGTTAAATAATTTCAAGGTAACTCTTAGTAGGATAATAATGGAGATTGATAACATATTAATTGGAATACATGCCATTTACAAACCTCCACCGATTTTACAGCTGGAATTCATTTGTGATATACAGTCTTTTTTAGAAAATTCAGCAACCAGCAACATCGAAATTTTTCTAGACGATATTAACATAAATATTTTGAATGACAATGACAATAATATCGTTAATTATCTAGCTGTAATGAGTTCACTTGGTTTTAAATCTTATATAGGAACTGTGACAAGTTGTATAAATCATAATTTGTTAAGCAAAAACATAAATCAAATAGCCTGTATATAAATTCCTATATTTTTAAAGAATATATAACAGATCACATGTCATGCTACTTATAGGGAACGGTAAACCAGTAAACCAAAACCTTTAATAAATAAATTCTCCTAAAACTACAATAAAAACCAATCTGATGAAGACAATCCGGAAATATCTACAAAAATATTTCTAAATACATATAGGGAATTATTGAATGATGCTACAGAAACATATACGGTGAATGTTAAAAGATATAAAAAAATAAAAAAGCTGGATCAGTGATGGGATAATTACATCTATCAAAATCAAGGATAAGATGAAAAAGAAGTTTTTAGCTAATTATAATGTTCGACTAGAAAAAGAGTATAACGACTATCGTAATCTATTAAATAAATTAATATATCAACAAAAGAATGATTTATAGGGTTAAGGGAAATTATTAAGGTCGCTACTTATAAAAATAATAGCAAAACCAATATTTGCATTAACATTAAAAATAATTTAGTTGAAAACATATCTGATTCACTTGAGATGGCTAATTTCTCTGGTCAATAATATCGGCAGTGAGCATATTCAAAACTCAATTCAGTCAGGTTATGACGGCATTCGGACGGAAATAATAAAAGTAATTCACTTGGAAATAATTCTTTTCTTACATATACTTAATCTGGCTTTAGAAAAAGGAATTGTACCAAGTGATTTTAAATTAACTGTGATAACTCCCATACATAAATCAGGGACCACAACTTTAATTAATAATTACAGACCAATAAGCCCAATAACCAATTTTGCAAAATTGTTAGAAAAATGTATAAAAGACAGACTATATCTTTTTCTTGCAGACAATAATGTTATTTCTTGTAATCAGTCTGGGTATGTTGGGGGTGTTAGTACTACAGATGCTATGCATAGGCTTGTAACAGAGGTTGTAAGTAACTTAAATATGGATAAAAAATGTTTAGCTGTGTTTTTAGACCTAGCTAAAGCTTTCGTACCCCACAATAAACTTATAGATAAATGTCAAATTTTGACAGGTTGTCAATTTTTCTAAATGAAACACCCTGTATATTAAACCATATTCTTGAAGATCTTTTTTTTCTAATTTCAACTCTATATACTTTCAATATATTCTGTCAATTAGTTCTGGATATATAAGCGTTTAAACATTAAAGAAATGGTAAGATAATTTGCGCTAAAACATAGTGAGCCATGGTCAGGACAATTGCAATGAACGACGCCTTTTTGACGTTTACTGGTCAGAAGTAATTATTTACGAGCATTTTTAATATCTAATACGTTGGACGATGGGTTATTCGGAAGAAGAGATACTCGACATGATAGAATTATTTTATTTACATGGTAAAAATGCATCGATAGCTCGCAACGAATATCATAGACGGTTTCCAGATAGACCAACACCGATTTGTAGGAGAAGTTTTTACCTACTCAAGAATTAACCGATCAAAATAAAATAGACCGATTACACTTCTGCCAAGAAATAGAAAGACGTGTTAAGATGAACCAACTAAATCTGTCAAACATAAGTTACACTGACGAGGCAACATTTACCACTGGAGGCATATTTAACCTGAAAAATTAGCATTTTTGGTCAAAAGAAAACCCGCGAGCTCTTCAGGCGGTCAAAATTCAGGGAAGAAGATCCCTACATGTTTGGTATGGCCTTCTTAACAATCATGTTATTGGACCTATATTTTTAAATGGGAATTTAACCGGACAAAGGTATCAGGAGTTATTAGAAAACGAAATCGGGGGGCATTTAGAACAACTGCCGATTAATTCATATCTTAATTTGATATAGCAACAAGATGGTGCTTCTCCTCATAATGTCCATCCGGTCACCAATTTTTTAAATGACAGGTATCCCTTTTGGATTGGAACACGTGGTCCATTAAGACGGCCAGCAAACAGTCCCGATCTCTGAAAAACAAGATATACTACAATAGGCCTTGGCCTATTGTAGTATATCTTGTTTTTGAACCATCCAAGCTTTAGAGCAAAATATAGTCCAAACAATCGACAATTTAAACACCCAATCACCTCGTTTTATCTACGCATCCATACACAGAAAATTTAGAAGAACTTTTCAGAAATGCATTATAAACCAAGGAGGCTATATAAAAAACCAAACATAGTTCTTTATGCTAATATTATTATTTACCTACTTTATAATATTGATTTTTTATGGTATTGTTTCTTTCCACTATTCTAACTTTTCTCTTAAGTGTTTTTCTTTCATTCAATTGTCTAACGATGTTTAATATTATGCTACGAGTCGATGTTGGTCTATCTGGAAACCGTCTATGATATTCGTTACGAGCTATCAATGCATTTTTACCATGTAAATAAAATAATTCTATCATGTCGAGTTTCTCTTCTTCCGAATAACCCGTCGTCCAACGTATTAGATATTAAAAATGCTCGTAAATAGATACTTCTAACCGGTAACTGTCAAAAATGCGTCGTTCATTGCAATTGTCTTGACCATGGCTCACTATGTTTTAGCGCAAATTACCTTACCATTTCTTTAATGTTTAAACGCTTATATATCTAAAACTAATTGACAGAATATATTAAAAGTATATATATTTGAAATTAGAAAAAGAAATCTTCAAGAATATGATTTAATATACAGGGTGTTTCGTTTAAAAAAACTGACAACCTGTCAAAATTTGACATTTCCAATAATATTTTCGCACTAATGATATAATATTCTAAATCATCATAAAAACCCAACAACTTTCGTATATACGACATTTCCGTATCTATTTAAATAAACTCTCTAGGCGGGTGGAAAAATATACGGGAAAACCCTGTACCTACTAACAATATGCTCTTATATCCATGAACATGAAAATATGTGGCAGTTTGTAAACGAAAGATATGCAACGAGAGCAAACCGAACTAATAAAATCCAACTTCCAATCAGCCATAACAACCTTAATTTAAAATTTGTAAATTACACTGGGCCCAAGGCATATAACAAATTGTCATTGAATGTTAGAGCTAATAATAGGAATCAGTTTAAATTTGGTGCCGAAAATAGATTTATGAAAATTATCCGCAATTTGAAGGACTATTTAATTAATCTGAATTTAAGCCACTTTTTTGTGTATGGATATTTGTAGAACAGATCAACTATTGTTTACAATTGCTCTACTTCCATAGTTTTCATATGTCTATCTTTATGTATTTTATTCTTATGTCTAGATACATATCTCTCGATACTGATTTGTATACGTGTAAATATACTGTGAATGTTTATTAATAGTGAAACCATAAGTCGTGTTTGCAATATAAGTATTTTTAATTTAATATATATTAGTAAATATTTTTTTAAATATAAATTTATAGGTGATTCATTTATGCACATACAGATGTTCAATATCTAGGTGTAATAATCTTAGTTTTATTGCTTTATATAATTATATATATATATATATATATATATATATATATATATATATATATATATATATATATATATATATATATATATATATATATATATATGTTTATATATAAATATTTTTTTTTCGGGCGATTTGATTTAATATTTAGATACTCCACGTTTAAAAAATATATTAATATATTTTGAAGGTTATTGGTTTATTTGTAATGCTGTTTTCGCTTTGCTAATTGCTTTTTCTCTGAACTCAGACTCAGGAACTCAGGATTAGAAAGTTTAATTGCCCGATTTGACAGATAATATTTTTTATTTTTTTTTGTGCTTGTTTTTAAATCGGTTTTTTTAATTAATACGGTGTAATCTCAGAAACTATTATTTCTAAGTTGATCAAAGCTCTGAAGCTTACTCCCTATATTTTGTTCCCAATCTTTGTTTGCACATTCAGAAATAAAATCCTAATAGGTATGTTATATTGCTTAGGTAATTGCTAAATAGTATACTATTAAAACTAGAAGAAACAAAAAAGTTTAAAATTCATTAATTTTATTATATATAAATGCAATAACATTTAGTTTGGTCCAGGTCTTTCGCCAGAGCACTCCCTAACCTCTTCAAGAATCCTGTTGAGTTCTTCGGAATATTGCCTTTCGTCTAACTGTGCTTCAGCCAAGTCCAAAGGCAGTTTGATCAAAGCAGCCTCGTTCGCATGTTGGACGGCTTCATCAATCTCCCTGATAACTCTGTCGTAGAATTCCACGACTTTAATTTCAAGACCAGTAGCGCATTCATCGTTGTGGCATCCCTCAAGCTCCTCCCTGATACGACCGAGTTCTTCCAAAGCGTCTTGGGTAACTCTGGCGGCTTGTTCAACTTCTTGTTCTGCTTCGTTAGCTAGTCTGTCGACGAGTTCGTAATGAGAGTTGGTAAGTTGCTCATCAAGTCTTTCCAATTCTTGGCTTCCTTCTTCTACACAACGACGGACATCTTCGCCTAATAAAAATGAAAAAATTGACATTATTAATGCATATGTATGCATATATATATATATATATATATATATATATATATATATATATATATATATATATATATATATTTATTAACCCGTTGAGTGCCGCAGCAGAATGAAAAATTTTGGTTCTCGGGCCATTTTTCTTTATTCAAAATTCACATTTTTATGTAGGCTTTGTTAATATTACTTTTGACTTATTTATCTTCATTAAAATATATTATTTGTACCTAGAACCTTGAGCGTCTGATTTCTCCCCAGTTTGCGCTACAAGACATTGTGTCTAGAAACTGACAACTTTTACATGGTAGAACAAGTTTGAGCGTCAGTAACCCGCTGTGATCCGATCCTAGGAGATCTTTTTAATTGTTCATACTTTCAACTTGTATTTTTATAATTTAATGTTATAAGAGAGATATATTAACAGAGAAAATGTATTTTGGTCTTATCTGGAATAAACTTGTCAATGTCCCTGTGCCACGCGATTTAACTGTGTTATGTCAGTCAACGTGTTAACATTGCATTAGACATATTATTCGAAAAAAATAACAAAATTCCATAGATCGTCCTAAATTTAAAACTATGTAAAACCGTTTGAAATAACATTGAACCTGTACCTGAACCTCTACGCTTGCTTTTGAAGATACGGACCTACGACAGTGCTCCTGCCTGGTCTTTATACATGACAGAAATTGACATTTAAACATAAATCTTAGTTATTAGAGCTGTAAATATATCCTAAGTTATTGAATAAAAAATTATTTTTGACCAACACTCTCATACATGATAAGCTAGTAACTCATTATGGGGAAGTTTCGTAACCTAAGTTAATATACAGTTGTTTTAAAAATTTTTTTGATATTTTTCATTGTTATTTCCGTACACCCTGTATATAAGATGTAATATTAATATCTTTAAGGCTAAACAATTATAAATAAGTTTTTCATCATAACCTCTTGCCTCTTCTTCGATTTGTCTGATTTCTTCCCAAAAAGAAGCAGAAGCTTGCTCTAGGTCAAAATGGAATTTTTCTTTGGCATTCTCAACGAACTCATAGAGAGGGACTAATGTGTTGTGAATTTCTTCTTCGCCGACATGTTGACGTTCGATGACTTCTTCTTCGACTTTTGCCCAAACCAAGTGGAGCTCATCTGGGCTAATTTTCAGGCTCTAGATAATTCCGTCATTGTATACAGGGTGTCCGGGAAAATGTGGGAGATCTCTCGGACTCAGATAGAACATTAAAAAATAAGATGACAAGTTCCCATAAATTTTTTTCCTAGCGGCCCTCCCTACGGAGATACGGCCCCCTAAAGGACCCCACTGGAAATCGGTTTTTCTAGAATAACTTTTAAACGACTCAATATAATTTAACGAAAATTTAATATGATAAACAGTAGTAAGGACCTCTCAAAATGCTTCCCTTAAAACATAATTAGCTTGTTTAGTTTACCAGGGACGGACTAGATTGTACATTTTAACGCTCAAATTTTTAACACCCTGTATGATAAGGAGTTAAAAAAAATAAATTTGGATACCTTGAACATTAAGCTAAAGAAAAGGTACTCTTGTTCATTGTCGATAAAATGAACCGTTTTCGAGAAAAAAAAATAATAAAAGAATACAACTTTGGGAGTATTAAATATGTTTTGATCCTGAACAACCTAATACGCTAAATAGAAAAAAGTCAATTAAAAACTTCATAAGTGGATTCAACATGTGCTCCGTGATTTGTGATGCACTCGCGGGCACGACGAATAGAGGACTGCTGTACTCGCCACAACAACCCAGCATTGTTCCTTATCATATCGCAATGAAACGTGATTCTCTGTAAAAGTTCCTCCCTAGTAGCAACCGGAGAGGAATACACCAAGGTTTTGAGATGACCCCACAGGTAGAAATCCATTGGCGTTAGGTCGGGAGACCGTGGAGGCCAGGCAATGGGACCTCCTTTGCCTATCCAACGGTTTCCATAGACGTTATTTAGGTGGTCCCGTACAGCAACGCTAAAATGGGGTGGGGCTCCATCATGCATAAAATGCATCCTTTGGCGGGTTTCAAGTGGCAAATGCTCTATTGAATCTAGAAAAGCGTTCTGAAGGAACTCTAAATAAAGTTCACCATTCAATCGTGCAGGTAATACGCATGGTCCAATGAAAAAATTGCCGATTATTCCTGCCCAAACATTAATGGATTGAAACTGATGTTGATGATGATGAACGACAGTGGCATGAGGGTTTTCATCAGCCCATACATGCGAGTTATGTAAATTTACAATACCATCTTTGGTAAATCCTGCTTCATCGGTAAAAAGAATAATGCTAATGAAGTTTGGGTTTGTTCGTTGTTGATCTAACAACCAGTTTGCGAACTGGATTCTTCGAGGAAAATCTTCAGGAAGTAGTTGATGCACTTTTTGCAGATGATAAGGGTATAACAACTGTTCTTTAAGTACTTCAGCAACTGTACTTTTTGACACATGAAGCTGCGCGGCTAATATTCGAGTGCTTATTGAGGGAGTATCAGCTACAGTATCCAAAATATCTTCCTCCAATTGCACCGTACGTACTGTTCTCCTCACACCAGCATCAGTACTCCTTTTCCCAAAACTTCCTAAAAATAATTAATGAACGTCAATAATGTTACCTTATTAATTGAGAATTGCCCACCAGTTTCTCTTAGACGTTGGTCAATTCGCTGAAATGTTTTCCCATTTGGAATATTGCGATTAGGATATCTTTCTCCATACAACCTTCTTGCTTCATAAGCATTGCAAGATGCAAGTCCGTACATAAGATGCATATCTGCATACTCACTAAATGTGTATCCCATTATCGAATTAAATTTACCAAGGTATTCAAAATTTAATAAATTAATATCGAAGTAGATACAAAAAGATCAACGTGTCAAGAAGATTTCAAATGCACACGTCAATGCGAGATTATTTATTTCGTACCATAGTAACGTTTGTAAAAAAGTGCATTCTTTAATACTGATAAATAAACAATAATAAAACATTAATACTTTTATTATTTTTTTTCTCGAAAACGGTTCATTTTATCGACAATGAACAAGAGCACCTTTTCTTTAGCTTAATGTTCAAGGTATCCAAATTTATTTTTTTTAACTCCTTATCATACAGGGTGTTAAAAATTTGAGCGTTAAAATGTACAATCTAGTCCGTCCCTGGTAAACTAAACAAGCTAATTATGTTTTAAGGGAAGCATTTTGAGAGGTCCTTACTACTGTTTATCATATTAAATTTTCGTTAAATTATATTGAGTCGTTTAAAAGTTATTCTAGAAAAACCGATTTCCAGTGGGGTCCTTTAGGGGGCCGTATATCCGTAGGGAGGGCCGCTAGGAAAAAAATTTATGGGAACTTGTCATCTTATTTTTTAATGTTCTATCTGAGTCCGAGAGATCTCCCACATTTTCCCGGACGCCCGGTATATAAACATTGTCTATGTAATTTAAAAACTAGTATTTCGACTGTATGTATGGTTACTTTAACTTTTAATTATTAATTTTGGATCACTCAGAAATAATCACATCAAAACATATTTCGTAAACTGATGAGAATGTAAACATGTCTTTTTATAGAAATAAGGATACTTTCGCAATGACATTAAGGAAAATTTAAAATCGTCTTATCTAAAATTCTATTTTTTTTTAGAGTCTGGCAAAGAGTGATTTTAATAAATTCTCAAATGAAAATATAATACTTACAGCCGCACTCGCCAAGGCAGCAACAGCTGAAAGTAGGACCACAAATCTGAACATTTTTTATGCGTTAACAGCGGTTAGTTTGACTTTAATTTGATTCGGTATTGGCTATTTATACTTTTTTTTTATATCGAAGACCCTCTTGAAATCTTAGATAATATGGATTGTTGATTAACGGTATTTTTGGATATCGCTACAGAACAATAGTTCATTTCTAACAATCTTTTAGTATTTAAAATATATCCGAGACGGTACATACCTTTCAATTTTGTTTTTCAAAATATAATTGAAGGTGTCCAACAGCAAATCGTTATTTTTTCACAATGCTTTTTTTAATATTGAAGGAATAGTTATTTTTTATTTTTAACCAAGAATAATTGCTAGAAATGAACAAAATCTTTAAATTATTAAAATTCAAATATTGTCGCACGTATTTTAGAATACTTATTGCAATTATTATCTTTATGAAGATATGCCACTTCAAAGAGGAAAATTAATTTTATACAATTCTGGTGAGTGTTAATAAATACCCCCTTATATTGAAAAGTGTCCGAGATGAAATTTTTGTATTCTAATGTCCATTTAAAAGTAATTAAAATATAAAAAATACAAAAACAAGAATAAATAAAACAAAAATGTTAATTTTAACGTGTTATATGGTTTATTGATATTAATTACTATACATACATCATTTCACATATCTTTCCAATCAACCGTGTCCATAGTGAAAATTAAAGAAGCAAAAAAGTGTAACAATATTTTTCAGAGCAACAATATGTTGCTCTGAAAATGTACGTAACTTTTAAAACTTTTACCTATTTTTTAGTTTTTTAGTAAAGTGTCACTAACAGCCCTGTACTTTTCTATGGTTCATGGTTCAGCAGTCTCGTAGAATAATAGTGCCCTTAAATTAATTTAAGATTAGCGGGGCAAAGTTGCGCAATTTAATAATGTGTCGTTGACAAATTTGGAAAATTCTGACTACTTCCGGAGATATTCATGAAAAACCAAAAATCGTCTTTTCCGTCTTTACTTCTCTCGTAAATGTATTGTAATAGTAAGAAATCACCCTCCCAGGTTTTTACAGATCTTCGCGTTTTAGAGTGCCTAGTTGCCAAAAAAACATGTTTTTTCAATTTTGTAGTTCTGTCTATCCTTCTGCCTGTCTGTTTGTCTGTCTGTTCACGCTATAGCTAAAAAACTACTTATTCGATTGACTTCAAATTTTCGACAAAAGTTAAAGGTCGTATGGGGATAGAACGGTAACATTTTAGTAAAAATCCAATATGGCAGAACAAATGGGCTGCTGAGTAAAAAAAATTATTATTAAAAAATTGTTTATCCAGTTTACTTGCGATTTTGCACAAAAATAAATTAATACTAAGAATTAACTTATAAAATTTTGATACGAACTCAAGGTGGCAAAACAAAATGGTGACTTAATAAATTATTTAAGAAAATCAGCCTGAAAAAAATACTTATAAGATTGATTTCAAATTCTGTGCAAGAATTAAGTATGGTATAGAGATTAACTGGTAAAACTAATGTACGAATTCAGGAGGGCGGAACACAGTGGCGGTCAAATAACCCGCCCAGATTTAACATAACACGTTTTAGATGCCAAATATCATGTTTTCTCAATTCCGTCGGTCTGTCGGCCTATCTGTCTGTCGGTCTGTCAAACAGTTCACAGCGTAGCTAAAAACTGCAAACAGGATTGACCTGAATTTTAGGCAAAAAATAAAGGTGGTTTGACCAATTTGGATGAAATTTTCAGAAAGTATCCCGGGAGTGCTGGAAGTCCCATAGCAAATATATATAAAAAGTCGATAA